>JALJVW010000172.1:8650000-9155000 GCA_024865655.1 Emberiza elegans
TCTAAAAAAACATATCGTAGTCAGCAAGCATACTGTAAGTGTCAATACATATAATGATGAATTGTATTCTTATAACTTAATATTTGCTTTCAAGTAGATGTTAAAATTTTGGAATTTTCCCACCGGACCAAATAATTTGACCAAATACAGACCTGCAACAACATTGCACAGAAATAGTCATATGTGATCCATGAATGCACAGGTGAGACTCAAGACAAGTCCTATTAAAATCTACAGCAAAAAATACTGCTCAGAATCAAAACAAAACATGGGAGCTTAAATGTCCTGATGCCCTAATGGAGATATTTTATTTAAAAAATATATATTACAGATAATTTTATTTTTCCAAATCTCAAATTCTCTTCAGATTCATGCTATAAACTTCTGGCTTCCATCATATCGTGTACCAGGAGGTAAAATGCCATTCATCAGTTCCAAAGAATAACAAATGTTGATTTTTATCTAATTTTAAATCACTTCTCTTATTTTTAATTTTGATCAATATCTGAAAAATTTTGTCTTCTGTTTAAGACAAAAAATTATTTTAAAAAAAGTCTGGAAAATTATAAGCAAAAACAAGCATCCAAAAGTTTCACTAACCATTTTAAAATCTCACTCACACCACTTCTTCTCTTAAGAATAATTTTTCCAAAATCCATTTTTAAAAATGTTTTTTAAAAATAATTTCTGCTTTATGATCTAAATTTTGTATGATTTGCTATGAAAGATAATGAGAAAACACTTTGAATTAAAAATTATGTTAGATATTGGTGATATTGTCCATTTAAAAAGTGCAAATTTTCCAGAAAACTGAATTTTGCAATGACTGAAGCTACTTATCTTTGAAGTTCAATCTGATGATCATTATCTCTGCAAAGAAGTAAGGAAACACTGACCTATGAAAGCATTTGATTTCTAGGCCGAAGAAATGTAACTTGCCATTTTGAAAATTCAAAAATGCTTCCTTTAAAAATTTCTTAAGGAAACTCTTGACCTGTCCTTGTCTAAAAAAGACTTTGAAATTTACATAATTTAGGAAAAGACAAGAGCCCAAAAGCCATTTATGTATGTGTATATACATATTTACTACTGACAGAAAAAAATAACTGTTTTCCCTTCAATGTTGCTGGGAAAAATGAAAATTATTGGTTACATCTAACTTAAATTCCATTATTCTTTTATCAGTCCATCAGAATGATAAATCTCACCAACACTACCTCTTATCCTAATACATAGCATATTGGCCAAGTAATTAATTAATGACTCTGAAGTACATTAGCGTAAGAAAATATTTTAAAATTACCTACTTGAAGCACTGCTCATCTACCTAAGCCTGGAAAACTCTCAGTGCAGAACTTGTAAGGGGATATATGTCCATGCATTTTAACATATGTTAAGCTTTTTTAAAAAGTTTTAAAAGGATGTATATTAAGTCTCCTTAGAGTTTCTCTTTTGCTAGTAGACAAGTTTATTCTCAATTAACACAGCTGTCAAACAGAATTAAGTAATGCTAAAAAGCTTTTCCACAGAGATTTAACAGCAACAAAGCAATATACATTTAAAAGAGAATAAAATGGGTCCCTAGAGTACAGTATAAAGGACTGAAGACATGCTGAGTCTTTGATCATGTGCATTATCAATTAGCACTATTCTGATCAAACCCTGTGTTATTTACCCAGTAGGAGTCCTGATAACAGCACGTCCTGCAGATGGGATGATGTCTCCAGTCAGCATCTTAAATGTTGTGCTTTTCCCAGCTCCATTTGTTCCCAGGAGTCCAAAACACTATCAGAGATATTGAGAAAAAACATCAATATGCTATACTGAAAAAATAAATATTACTTCTTCAAATTTCTCCCCTTTCCACATTTCCTATTATATGTCTATAAAAAACTATATACGGGTATAATGTGTGTGCTAATTACCAGAAGTGACTTATTTAGCATTCTAGCCCTCCTCTTAAAACCCTGCCCAACAATCAAACCATGATTTATCCATATTATTAGTAAATGCTACATATGAACAGGAGGATTTTTGGTCCTGCTTCCACACCCTATATAACTGTCCATAGAGTAAATATTTCCAAGCTTGTTATGAGCTGTTTCACTCTGTCCGACTGAACACCAAACATCGAAGAGGTACACTGATTTTGAACACTTATTTCAGGCCCCTAGCTGCAATAACTTAATGCTTAAGCTAGGATAGGATTCATATAAAGACTACACATAGCCCTTTATGATTTCTAAATATTATTTTCATGAACTTTCTTATTGATTTATAGGCTTTAATCAACAATAATATCCTCCTGGTTACCTCAGTTACCCAACAGCTGATCAGTAAGTAGCAGGAACATCACTGCACCTGTGCTGCCATTTGCAAGTTTCTCAGATCTTCCAATTTTATATTAGCAACAAAAAAAAGTACTTTCTTTCTCAGTAGTTTAGAAATTAATATCTGCAATTCCCCAAACCATTCAAATAATGAATAAAGCCCCCAAACACAAGCATGCTTAGCACTAAATTTTGATTTCTTGAAATAGTTTATTTGTATATGCTATATTCAAAGGTACTGTGATAATTTCAGCATGGGAACCAAAAATGTGCCGTGGTAACAAATTCAGGATGCAGTCCATAGTTTGCTATTGAGTTGGGTATTCTGTTTTCTCTTTGAACACAAAACTGCTATGCCACCTTATTATGTTAGCCTAAATTAATTTGGTAAAGATTAGCAAGAAGTAAGAAAATTAAGACTCTGATGAATGTTTAACCAAAAAATAAATAAACAGTTCTTCTTTAGCACCACCAGAGTTTCTGCTTTTATCCAGTTTCAAATTTTCCAATTTTCAGAAGTGACTACAACTGAATTTTTTCTGCTGCCATCTACAGGCCCTTCACTGTAGACACACTGTCTCAAAATTGCTCAGAATAAAGTGTTACTTTATAAAAGGAGAAAAAGAAAGACTCCTTTACCTCTCCCCTTGGTATGCCCAAGCTTATGTTTTCCACAGCTGTGTTCTTCTTACTGAAACCTCCATAACACTTCCTGAGGTTGTACAGAAGTAGGACATCATTACCAGTTCTTCCACCAAAGAGTCTCTGTCGCTCCATTTCTACATCAACATCTTCTGAAGGGCTGTCCGTGCTGTTAACTGAGCAATGACCCCTACAACAGAGGATGATAATGAGTGATACATGGAAAATAGGTCATAATTTGCTGCACTCTGCATAACTCTTATTTTCCTGGTTGTAATCCCTTAGCACTCAGTGATCAATTCTGATCAGAACTCAAGGGAAAAATGACTGTTTATATTTTTTCTGTAGTTTGCATTAATTCAGGTACAACATATTATGAGAAGTATTTGTCTTCAGTTGTTCAAAGGAACACACCATTTTCTTTCTCTGAAAATTAGTTCAATGCCCACTGTGGCAGAATACAAATGATAACAAACCTTGATTTCCAGAGGAGATCCCAATGAAGGAAAAGACGTAACAGAAGTAGTAGTGTTCCCTGGAGGGACATTGCCACAAAAATCCAGCCCAGGAAATCCATCTCAAAGGGGCTCACATAAGAATCTATTCCAAAGTTCCTGGTGAGGTCAAACTTGATCTGATTGTATGAAAGCTCTATTAAGCCCTGGCCTAGGCAGAACTGTGGGAATATGATGAATGCCCATTTGAGGATACTGTAGATATTCTGAAAACTCTGTATTAAGACACAGAAGGGCGGAGGAGAATAAAGATAAAAGGGAAAAAAATTTAGTTTCCTCCAACAGCCTAAGGAGCAGACTTGCAAAACTGCATACTGCATTCAAATCTCACTCATGGGAAACTGAATTCTACAGTGCATACTGTGAACTGTTTTGGGGTTCAGGGTTATATAATATTGCATTTTAGACTTTCTACAGCCATGGCATTCTAATCTTAGTTGAAGTTCATAGACAGTATCAAAACACATGTAACCATGATTCTTCTATTTCATTACCATTTCAATATTTGAATAATATCAAATTTAAATCACGAACTTAAACCCAAGTGAATACTGAATTTGCTTACACACTTGCATGACAGATTATCCAGATTTGACTTTAAACATCAAGTTTTTGACCTGTACATGAATAGAGTCATACTCATTCTGGAAGTCCTTTCCATCAAGTTGTTTAAATACTGTTATGACTAATTAAAAATACATACATGGAGTGAGAATGTACTGTATAAATTACTATTCATACATTGCATTAGTGATCCTAGGAATGTGAAGCTTATCTCTTATGTCAATATTATTCAAACACATTTTACAATGCATATAATCTATTTAATCGACCAGAACAGCTCCCATTATGTGCCAATTACAACTTAATGGCCTAGAAAATGTCAAAGTTTCAATTAACACTGCTTTTTCATTATTACAGAATGTTTTTTTGGGTTATGAACAAGTTAAAATTCAAAATGGTAACAGTCAATATAGAAAAATGATGAATATATGAGAACCGTATGTTTTTCTTCAAAAGAAATCTTATCTGTATAAATATATAAACATACATGAACATTCTCAAATACATATATATGCATGTATGTGTGTGTATACATGTGAGTTTTGAAAAAGCTAAACCAAAGATTTGATACTGACCTGCACTTTGGAAATTATAGCTAACAAGCGAGGTAAGAGAGTCACCAGCATGGTACACAGGCCAAACACAAAATTTAAGGAGATGTAGGAAATAAAAGCCACATCTGAACTTGAAAAGAATCTGGATGCAAGATACATCCAAGGTAAAGTTGCATATCTGAAAGTTTAAAAAAACGAAAATGTCACAAATAAGTTATGCTTTTGATCCAAAAAAGTCAGTTATCACACTAGAAAAAAACCATAATTACTGTTCCTTATTTTTAAGGCAAGCAAACAACTCTTCAGAACAAGTGATTTTAAAAAGGGACAAATTTGGGATATATATTCTTTTAAAAATTAGCTTATACTTCCATAGATGTACACATATTTACTGCCATGTTATGTGCCGATATGATCTATTTTTGCATGTATGAGGTGTAGATATTTACTTTGACTGTTCCAGACAGCTCACAATCCTGATTTCTGGATGATTGCAAATCCATGCATCTTATCAAGCCTCTTACATAGATATAGAATTAAAACCAAATATTTAAATTGTGGATGCTGAGCAGTTATCTTTTCTGAGAGGCTTTCAAAGAAGAAAAAAAAAAAAAAAAGAAGGAGGTAGTGAGCAAAGAAAGAGAAGAAAAATAAGTAAAAACCAATAATTTTTGAACTGGAACTAGTATTTGTGCTGGTGATATGTGAGAATTGAAAAATCCTACAGACCATGTTATTACATTAAGCAGGTTGTCAGTAGAGTAATAGCTGTCAAAAATTAGTGCATAACACAATGAGGATAAGACAGCATGTCCATGGTTACATCATCTTCAATCTTTAAGGAAGGAGGAAGGAACCTCCATCATGACAAATCAAACTATGCCTATCCAGAATGGAGCACACACACACCTCTTATTTAAAAGGGATGTTTATAAAGATTAAAACAAGGCCCAGGCAATCAGAGCATGCATGCCACGTAAAGAAAATTTATTTTCCATTCAACATAGTGCAAGATATATCTGTCAAACAAGCAGTACATAGACTGCAGGAGCATATGTATCAGCATACACTATTGCACAAAAATAAGTATATATGTAGTGTATATATAAACACTTTCTGCATAATATTAATATGTAACTGGTTTAATAGTGAGCTCAATGCAAGAGCAACTAGCCAAAAGTCTGTGAATTCACTTCTCCATTGCCCTAAAGTGTAGTTTAGATTACTAAACTAAGTCATAAAAGCCATTTTATTAAATGACTTTAGAATACTAAACTAAGTCAGTCCCTTTTGAATTCAGTGTTCTGTACTTTATAGATGAATTCTTTGCTCTGAAGAATGTCAAAATCCTTTACCTTAAAAAACAAACTTGCAAACTCTGCTGGGAAGTCATATAATGTTATCTTCTGTTTACAGGAAGATAAAGGTTAAATGACTCAATGTTTGGGTCTCAAATGAAATTGTAGTATTCAAGATCCCACTATACTTTTCAGCATCCTTTTCCAGTCTTAATCACACAATCCTTCCTTCCCTTGATGCATACACCAAAATCACTGTTCTCAGAATAACAATATCATAAATACAAGTCCATCCTTGGAAAGAGCTCAGGAAAGAGACATGATTTACAGTGCTGCTGCTCTGCTGTAAATGAAAGCAAAATTTGATTTTTTTGCTTATAGCTGCTAAGAAACGAGTAAGACTTTTAGACTCCTAAAGTTATATGATGCTCAAATGCAGTCTTTAAAGTTGAGGCCAGTTGCACCTACATTTCTATCCTCTTTCTCTTCCCTCAGCTGCAGTTGCAATTTAGTATTTTCTAAGTAAAAAAGACAGAACCTTTTGACTGCTTAAGCATTTGGACTGGCAGAAAACACCTCTGCAATCATCTAAAGGAGAAAAATATGTAGTTTAGTTTTATTTTTAAAGAAAATCACTTTTAAAGTAGCACACTAACAGGTTGATTATTCTTTCAAACACACCCTCTTTAATTTTTTTGTATAACTGGGCTATGTTTATCTTTGTTTTAGATCAGAAAATCTGCACAAGTGTATCCTGATGAGAAAAAGAAAATTTTAAAGGAAAAAAATGAAGATGATGATGGCATGCAGATGAATGAGGATTATATGCACAGTACTGGGGAAGAATAAAATGGCCACAATAGGCTTCATCATGTTTTTGGTGTAGTTAGGCTGAATAAAGGGTAGATTAGGAAGAGTGGAAGCTGTGACATTTATCAATGTCCTTGAGACATGTTAAACTTACAGACAGCTATTGGATCTTTAATATATGTTAATACACAGTGAATACACAGATTTTCTTGTTAAAAATCACTGCAATATCTGTTAAGTCAGCCAAAGCTAAATGGTACAGGAGGGATTATATTGAGCTGATTAAGCTGCATCTGCAGTCAACAAAATAAGACCCATTTTCATTCAATTACTTTTTTTTCTGAAATATTCAAAGTTTAACTCAACACTTTGGTTAAAACAATGCCAATATAACTGGCACTTGATAGTACACTGTGGGCAGAGCCAAAACCCGTACCACACCAGAAAAAACCGTGTCATGACTTCAGTAGACATACAGGTCTGTACTGTGTGCTTCAATTGCTCCTTGGCTAGGGTTCCTATAGAAGCCTATGCCTCGCTGTATGACAGCAACTGGATCACAAGAAGGATTCAGTGGTTGTAAAGCTAATTAAAAAAGGTGTGAGAATTCGTAGTGTGAAATCTTTGCACTAAGACTGGTTAGAATTTGTGCCCTTAACTTGAAGGAATCACTTGATGGAAGTGCAGAAGAAAGGAAGTGAAAGTGGTACAAAAGAAAGATACAGAGAGGAGGAAATGATGAACTTTGGATGTTTCATACAAGTTATTTACAAAATCCTAGCATCATGACCTCTAGAATAGTTCATGCTAGTTTGGCTATTCACGTCCAGGAAATAGGAGTTCAAACGGGAATTATAAGGAAAAAATGATAAATAGAATTGTGCAAGGAATTTGGAAGGTTTTACAAGAGAGGATTTGGCTTGTTTTGGCTTGCAAAAGGCATTTGATGAAGGACAATTATGAATATGGTTCTGAATAAACTTAGGCTAGAATTTCCAAGAAAACATCCAGATTTGAGGATACGTAAGCAGTTTCTAAAAAATTAGTTGCTGGAGGCACAAAACCTTGAAAACAGTTTTCAAGGAGCAATATAGTAAATTGGGGGGTTTTTTGAAGGGTTTATCTGAGACTCTTACAGGAATAGAGCCTGACCTGATCTCGTAGAAGGTCCTTTCTTCTTTCCTTGCCTACCATTCTCTCATTAAGTACCCATATTTCATTATCTAAACATCTGTCCTGTAAGATATGCACTCTTCCTTATAAGGGTAGCAACAATTAGTTGCTTGAAATAATTAATAAAATTCTCAGAAGCCTTTTCCTTTAACAATTAATCTTCAGCATTTCTAACATCACCTAAGTCAGCACATGGGAAGAGTTATGAGTCCCACTATGAGTGGGGTCCCAGTACATTTCAACAGACCTGGGCTTCAGTCTGTATATAAATAAATAACTTCAAAATCAAACTCTGTCAGAAATCTTACCCTGAAATCATGGTGTATTACAGAAACTGTACATGTACAGCAAAACAACTTTAATTCTGCCCCTCAAGTGACACAACAGAACACACTATTAATATAATTGATCCCAGGGCTGAACAGACTTTTATAGAGGTATCAATTTTTTATTGAACCAGTTATTCTAACCTTCTATTACAGGATTGCTTTTCGTTGTTTTTTTTTTCCCTCCCGTTTGTTGCTTGGGGTTTTTTTGGGTTGGTTTGTTTTTGTTTTTTTTTTTTGTTGGGTTTGGGTTTTGTGGGTTTTTGTTGTTGTTTTCTGTTTTGTTTGGGTTTTTTTTGGATTAGGTTTTTTTTTTGGGGGGGGTTGGTTTTTGGTTTTTTTTTGCTATTATTTTTCATGGGAAACTAAGCAAGAGAGTAGTATGGTAGAACTTTCCTCTCTCACAGTACTATTGGGAGACAAAACTCCATCCACCCCAGTACTTCACATTGGACATACTTGTCATTGGAAATATAAACTCCTGGAGCTATGTTGGATTACAGAAAATTGTTAGAGCTGTAATAAAAGCTGTTCCTTACCTTCTTGATGATATTCTGCACAGCTAAGCACTGAAATTCTAACCTATGTTAATATTCCCTCATTTTCTGGAAGATAACATACAATCAATTTCTAACAGTAAACTACTGTTATAGAGGCTAAGTATCTTCTAAGATGTTTGCACTCCTTTTTGTTTTGTTGTTTTGTTTTTTTTAATGTGTGAGTAAATCTCCCTCCACTTTTTGTGTTTAATTTTCGAACTCACATTTCAGGCTGTTTTCTCACTATGCTTTGGTGAATCATAATCAGTTACAAAGACAGAAAACCATGCATCCAGCAGCAGGTGCAAGCTACATCTAAAGATTTATGTTTGTTTCTTGGAACCTGTAATTCCATAGTAGCATTTCCAATCACATACCCAAAGAGTATCAGCAGGAGAACAGTGGCTGCCAAGTTCTTTCGGAAAGTGAAGGCTGATAGCCGGAAGGCACTAATAACACCAACACACAGGGTGACTGGAATCATGTAAAACAGCTAGAAACAGAAGGAAAAAAAAATTGAGCAGGTGAGCATCTCTTACTGGTCTTGCCTAAATTGTATAGGAGGGTTTTACAAATTAACTTCTCCATACTTTTAATACAATTATACTATAAGTTAGGAGGAAAAAGGCAGAAGAGCTTGGAGATTTGACAGTCTGCACTTGCTGTGAAACTGCCCTCTATACATGAAACAACCTGACAAGATAAAATCTGACTACAGACTATCCCCCTTAATCCTGTTTTTATTGACCTTTCCAATACATCCATTTAACAAGCTAACTCTTCCAGATAATGAGTCCGTGTGGGGCCATTGCTCCAAAACATCAAACTACACTGTGAATACAAAGGCTTGGTTTCAGAAACAGCAGTTTCACTGATTGGTATGGCATTAATGTGGGAGAATAATAATGATGCAGTTTTAAAAGAGATTTTAAAGAAGGATCATGTGTGCTGATGAAGCAAATTGCATATTTTACTGGGAATGTTAAAAATATGTAAAAGCATTACAGCCATTAGGCAACAGGGAAAACAGTTTCTCTCTTTAGTCTCTTGAAATAATGGCAACCAATTCTTAGGAGTGGCGGGGTGGGATTGTACAGGAGATTCAAATCTAAGTATTCAAGAGAGAGGGGTTCTGCTTGCAAATAGCAAGGTCAGGATGTGAAGACCTGTTCTCAGCTCCATTTTCAGTGTCTGCCTGCTCTGTGCACTGAACCTGAGCTCACTAGGTGCTGACTGCTCCATTTCTGCTTATGTAACATTTAGCTTTATAGCTTTAACCTAATAGAACTGAGATTCTGAGATACAACTGCAATAGAGGCAACAAATCAAGGTCTAGCTAAATATTCAGTATAGAAGAACAACATACTATTAAAATTAGACTTTCATACTGAAGTACAGGGAAAACCTGGTCCAAATTAAACCAGAGGCCATCATGTCTTTGCTACTGGGAAAACATACTTTTTTTTTTAAGAGAAGGGCAATGGAGTAAAATACAGATGCAATGTTCTCATTCACAGTGTACCTTTTCTTTGCATACAAGTATCATAACATACCACCTACAGATATATGTTTCAGTTATGCTGAAGCTGTTTAAAAATATTTTAGAATAGTCACAATGCATTTGAGTCCCAGTATTTTTCAATAGACCTGGGGCTTCTATCTAGAAGTAAATAAGTAACTTTAAAATCAAATTCTATTGGAAATTTTACCCTGAAATCATGGTATATTACAGAAGTTGTGCATGTACAACAAAACAGCTTTTATTTTGCCCCTCTAGTGACACAATCTTAATCTGAACAAAATTTCCTTATTTCTCTTTGAATTTTCCTAGCACTTACACTTTTTCCATTTGTTGAACATAGTAATGAATATCATTCATGCCTATAAATACAGTAAGAACAGCCTGATTCTCATGAGAGCAATTTCATAAATCAAATACTTCTGCAGGCCTAGTAAAGATTCTGCTACCCGTAATACAGGACATAGCCTGTAATATTTAAAATATGTAGAGGGATTTAAAATCTGACAGTTCATATATTCATGTGTTCAGTGTCCCTAAATGATCTGTAGCACAATTAGCATTTAAAGCAGTGTCTATACTTTCCCACATCATGATTGATCATGCAGTACTGTGTTGAATTTGTGAGAACATTTTGAGAGATTGACAGAAAATAATGAGGAGTTGACTTTGCTCACAAGGAGAAACTGAATGATGAAGGACTGTTTTTAACCAAGCCTTCTTATCTGAAGCAGCAGCAAAAAAAAAAACCAAGATTGACTGTCCAAGTAAATAACATTTGGAAAAATGTGCTCTTACCTCAAGATTGCCCAAGTGTGAAAATTCTGATTTCAAGCATGGATGGGTGAGGATCTAATGCTTCAGAATTAGAATGGTCTAAATGAAAACAGTGTTCCAAAAATTTCTGTTCCTGACCAGGGTGTCATAGAATCCAACCTAAATGTTGGAAAGGACCTTAAGAACATCAGGTCCAACCATTAATCCAGCACTAAATCATGTCTCTCAGTGCCATATCTACATGGCTTTTAAATACCTCCAGGGATGGTGAGTCCACCACTTCCTTGAGCTGCTTATTCCAGTGTTTGACACAAATAGAAAGTACCAATCATAAGTATCTCTCATATTATCCACAACAATACATAACACGATTATGCCTTAAAGTAGCTGACTACTGTTTTCAGTTTCCTCCACTAATTTGTAAGATTTCGCCAGTGCAAGGCAAAATTCAAAGCATAGAAATTCCTGCTATGAGCTGCTATGTGGAAGATTCTTTCTGTCTAGGCTGATTAGCCATTTTTCCTTTTATTTGTAAAATAGTGCACATAGCTAAAGCTAGCAAATAATTTACAATTCAACTTTGGGAAGCAAGGAACACAATCCCTGCCCCACATTAAAGGACGAATGTTGGCCTAATGCTTGTTAGCATGTCATCCAAGAGCTGTCAGCGCACAATTCAAATCTCATTCATTATCTTGTGACCATAACTCTTTTTGCTCATTTATAAGAAACTAGCCTAAAGTGCACACCTGAGCACACGCTGTCTCACACAATACATACCATATCACAGCAGAAGTTAGCAAGCCAGTAAGTTTTGTAACCCAGGCCTGTAATGTGTTGCAAGCGTTTTGTCCCAGATACTCTGTCCTTCACTGTGGCAGTTCCAATGGATGCAGTAAGGATGGAGAATCCCAGCATGACGCACAGTGCTACCCCACACTGACGAACATTCTCCATTCTAGGGTAAAAAGCAAAATAGTGCAATGAAAACACAATGGGGAAAAACCCCTCAAACGCTAGCATTTTTCAGGCCAACCTCTCACCAAAACACTAGACATTAGGACCTTAATCCTGATTGCAAACACCATAGAATCACAGAATGGTTTGGGTTGGAAGGGACCTTAAAAATCATCTAGTTCCAACACCCTGCAATGAGCAGGGACACAATGTCTCTTCACTGTCAACATCTAATTAAAGAACAGGAACAAGATGTGTTAAGTTACAAAACAATAGATAGGTGAGTTACAAAGCACAGCATGTGTCTGAGTTGTAAAGTGAAGCTTATGCAAATATTTCCCCTTTATAGAAAACTATAATTTAAACCCTCGAAATCATTTGAAACAGTAACCCTGTTTAAAACTTACGACACAATCAGCATAAATTCAGTATTTTTCTTTACAAAATACTGCAACTATTTTTGGTATAAACAGTGGACTTTACAGACAGACCACACTAAAAAATGCTTCACTCAGTAGAACTGAATTGTGTCTTTCAATTCACAGCATCTATTCCAGGAAACATGTATTCTTATTTAATTGAGAGTTTCAATTGTCTGCTGATTGCTGCTGTGAAATATTTTAAGAGTTTGCTCACATTTTGTCCTCATCCAACAAGGCTCCTCCATATGGTTGGCTGTAGAGTGTTATCCCTGTGAAAAGGAAAATAAATAATGAAATGTTAAATCTTATTAAGGACTTCAAGTTCTGGAGTACACTGTTAACACTTGTTACATCTATGAATAAAAAAGGCTAAATACTTAGTAATCAACAGAAAGAGGTCAAATACCAGTCTGCAAAACCAAACCCATTGAGTGATTTCCAGAGTCTGGAACCACTAAAAACTAATGAATAAACATAAGTAGTAGTGCTTTTCTGTGTTCTGAAGTTGGAAAATTGGTTCAACCATGTTGTATATTGCTACAGAATCTACATCACAGAAGAGACCAAATACAAAACCTAAAGTAGAATTTGTTCATACACCTAATCTTCTGAGTAACGTAAATTGTTACTGCAATTTCATACACTTGATTTAGATTTTAGATTAGATATTTCAGCAATTTTTAGATTATTGATGTTTTTGCTAGAAAAACTGTTTAGCTAAATTCACAAAAGAAAAAAAAAGTCACACCTTTGATTGAAACTGTAGAGCTCTAAATTAAAAATGTGCCTAGTTTGGAAGACCTTGAAAAGTCCTGAGCAGGCAATGAATTCTTAGGCTTATTTTGGTTCTTGGTGCAAGCAATCTGTAGCAAACTAGCAAAATTACCTTTGGAATTGGAAGGTAGTTCATGAACAAACACTGTGCCTTTTTGCTTCTTTTCTTTTCAAGCAAAATAAGAAAAATTGTGGGGGTGAAGGTGCAAAACATCGCCGCTGCAAAAGTTGCTGTTCCACTGGACTTGATGCTGTTTGTGACTTATCTCTGCAGGTGTGCCTGACAGATGTGCCAGCTATGCTGGTTTTGTGCTGGATGGAATTAATTTTCTCCACAGTAGCTGGCATGGGGGTACATTTTAGATTTGTGCTGGAAAAAATTTAGATAACACGGGGATGTTTGTGCTGCTATTGCTGAGCAGCACTTGGAGCCAAGATATTTTCTGTTCCTCCCCCACTCCACCATTGAGGAGAATGGGGGTGCACAGGGAGTTTGGGAGGGGTCACAGTGGGACAGCTGACCCAGACCGACCAAAGGGACATTCCATACCACATAGCATCACGCTCAGCCTGTAACACGGGGGAAGAATGAGGAACGGGAGGATGTTTGGAGTGATGATGTTTGCCTTCCTAAATCAATGTTAGGCATGATGGGGCCCTGCTCTCCTGCGAAAGGCTAAGCACCTGCCTGACCACAGGAAAGGGTGAATGAATTCCTTGCTTTGCTTTGCTTGTGTGTGTGGCTTTTTTTCTGTGAATTAAACTGCCTTTATCTCAACCCATGAGTTTTATCACTTCCAATATTCTCCCTCACACACCACTTGGAGAGACTGAGGAAGTGGCTGTGTAAGTGGGCCTTAAGTTAAACCACACCATCAGCATTATTTGATAAGTGTCTAATCTATGCTGTTCCAAATTAAAACAAAGAAACAAACTTAATCCTAGTAGCAATTATAATTTTTCCAGTATCTTTGGTAAAGATATAAATTATTGGTAGCCTTACACTGACTCTGAGGGGCACCACTTAATTGAATTTATTAAAGTCCAGTTCCATAAAGACAAAAAAAAATCTTCATAACACGTGAAATTTGACTAAGCACACATTTATTTTGCCCCTTTAATTTTTCATCTTCAAGCCAAAGTAATCTAAATATTACTAAGTCACTGCATGGTAAAAAGCTGAAAAACAGGATGATTATTAACTCACACATTAAATTTGTACAAGGTAAAGATTTTTCAAATAACAGCTAAATGCAGTACACTGAAGCCCAGTGGTATTTAGAAAAACAAAAGAAGATTCAAGCCAATAACATTTTGATGTATCACTAATAGATACCTCGCTATTTGTAGAAGTCTTTCATGTCATGTACCTTCAGGGACTGTTTAAAATTTTCCTTTGTTTTTCTTTTAAAGCATTAATCTTTTAAACAATTGCTGCTATTTGTTCTGAAGCAAAACAGGCATATCAAAGAATTTTTTTTCCCACTGGAACCATGGAATTTCCATTTATGTAAAGTAGAAGTAGCATGACAGAAAAAAAGTTTTGTTTAGTTCCCAGAAAGTTTTTCTAGGTTTTTCTAATGCTTGAATAAAAGTGGGCATACTAGAAGAAATAATCATAGAATATGCAGAATTGGACAGGACCCACCAGGATCGTCAGATCCAACTCCTGGCCCTGTACAGAACACTCCAAGAGTCACACCATGTGCCTGAGAGCATTGTCCAAACACTTCTTGAACTCTGTCAAGCTGGTGCTGTGACCACTTCCCTGGGGAGCCTGTTCGGTGCCCAACCACCCTCTTTTCCTTTAGGATATCCAACCTAAACCTCTCCTGGGTCAACTTCAGGCAATTCCTCAAGTCCTGTCACTGGTCACAAGAGTGAAGGGATCAGTACATGCTTCTCTGCTTCCCCCTGTGAGCATGCTGAAGACTGCAATGTCTCCCTTCAATTTCCTCTTCTCCAGGCTGAGCAAACCAAGTGACCTCATCTGGCTCTCAAAATGCTTCCCCTCCAAGCCCTTCACCATCCTGGTGGCCCTCCTTGGGTGCTCGCTAATAGCTTAATGTCTTTTATGTATTGTGGCACCCAAAACTGTGTACAGTGTTTAAGGTGAGACCACTTCTGTGCAGAGCAGAGCAGGACAATTCCCTTCCTTGTCTGGCAGCAAGATCTCAGGGGGGAGCCAACAAAACTTTCAGATTACTGCATTGGTATTAAACAAAAGTCTACAGCAGCTGACTTGGGTTCCATACGCAGAACTGTACTGCTTTAACTTTCTTTCTTATTAACATACAGAATAAAGGGAAACTGGGAAAAAGAGGTAATTACAGGGGAAAATAAAAGCCCATGACATTAAATAGTATAATGCTCCTTGCAGTATTGTATTGTACAATACCAATCAAAAGTCTGTTACACTGAATTAACTTCCTTCTATGGAATAGTCACAAAAACTAATCACACATCTTAAGAGCAGCAAACATTTTTGACAGTCAATTTCCATTCAAATCATGTAGATGAAACAAAGGATTACATTTTCTTTTAATTTACACTCACAACTGAAATTAAATTTCACAAGGTTGTGGATTACAAGTAAGAAAAGTATGACTGTGCTAAACTAAGTTCAGTTGTGTTTAGAATTCAAAATTCTACCACTGCTTTAAATGTAATTCTTGCCTTCATTCAGTATTTTAGGTTTCTTCAACTAGTCTGGGGCATGACAATCTCTGAATTTAATACCTTTTTATTATAATGATTTCTTCACCCCATTGGCAAAAAAATAGATGATTTTTGGGTAGAGACAACAAACTGGCCTGTAATTCACGGAGGAAAAAAGTTCCCTTGAACCCAAGAAATAAGTTATAATTTATCTTCAAATACCAGAACAAACCAACAGAATTAATATATGGTATTTATATATTAATATAGTATATATATATTTTTTTTTATTTTAAAAAGTCTTCCATGTCCTTTTATAACCCCTATCCCTTCCTACTTTTCTTCTAACCACCTAGAGCATCTTTTTTTACACATATCTCTGTCCCAATACAGCTGTTAAAATGATGCAAAATGTACTTATTGATACTTTCTTGCCTTTATATGCCTTCTTACTATGCAAAGCTGCTATAATGAGGCTCATTAAGTTGAAAACTATCTGCCACGTTTGAGGACTTAAAAACTATAAATGACAGATAAACTAAGAAGTTCTAAATTATAAAGCTACTATTAAACAGATGCTTCTGAGGTTTATGCAAGGATTTTTTTAAGGACTGTACTTACAAGCCTTGTGTGAACAGCCCTCAGGGCAAGTTTTACCATATCAGAATTCACAAGGGAAAAGCAAGCCAGGCAATAACACCAAATACGATATGATTCAGCACTAACTCTGTCTGCTCCTTTTCATAATTTCTCAGTATAAAAATTATTACTTCCACATCTGCAGATTGCCATTATATTCTCCTGACTTAATCACAACAAAAACTTTCTCTATCATCCTTAAAACATCCTTCATCTATGTCCTCAGCATGCAGTTGGTCACATTCTTTTTACAGTGAACACTTAGGCTTTTTTTATGGGCAGAGGTGAAAAATTGCAACAGACACACTTTCCAACCTTTCCAAAACCAAGCAAAAGCAATTCAGGAATGGGAATATATTTTCTCAGCTTTTTTTTCAGCTATGAAGCTTCCCTTTCTTTCTTTTCTCTGTTATTTTGCCTATAGTTAACTACATTTTTGGTGTGTCATCTTTTTTTCCCTCATTTTTGTAATTCATTAATTTAAAGGGCTCAGTTGTCATCTCTTGTATTGCTCGATGAAAGACTTTGGTTTTTTATACAACTGAGAACAAGGGCATTTTTATCAGTCCTGCAAGTCCATTACTATGGAAAAAATAGGTGGGAAGTAGTGAGAATTTTACACTTTAACTATAAATTTCAGGAGTAGTACAGCTGGGACCTAGGCAGGAGAGTGTATTTACTTTGAAAATGACACTAGGAGCCCCATGCTACATACTTAATAGTAGAAGAAGCAGTAAACTATTCATTGTATCCCCTTCAGCTTCCCTATGATTTCCCTTTTGTATTCTCTCTTCCAGGTGGAACAATCCTACTCCTTCTCTTATGTTGCTCTTGATTAAACAAATTTTAGATTCTAATTTGTTAAAAATATATTCCTAACCTAGTGAAATAAATTCTTCATAAAATATTAGAAGTATTTTAACATTTTGTACAATAAAATACTATACTTCTTCATTCTGGATAAGAAAGCTCACAGGAAAGAGGAAAATAATTCACACTAGACAAGCTTGCTGTGAACATTCTGCATCCTGCCCTGCTGCCATTCAGGAGCTGCACAACTCAGGGCACCTTCCCCTATATCAACATCTTACTAATAGTCTTCAATCTGTGCCTTCAAGAGAAAGTGCTCCAGATCTTTTACCTCACACCCACTGACCCTCTGACAGAAAATAAAGACATGCACAATCTGGCATAACTTTAGAGTTGGATGTTTCCATACTGTACACGATAAAGAACAGAAGACATTGCTAGTCCAGTCCATCCCACTTGGGTGCAACTTTCCACATAAGTACACTTCAAAATCTGTGTCTTTTCAGTAAAAATGAGGAAAGCAATGTGAACCCAGCAATACTTTTTCAGTATCAGTTGGAGAAATCCAAAAAAAAAAACCCTAAAGGTCTCCAAGCTTGTATGCCATTACTGTAGATTAGTCAGAGCTGTCCTTAGGTATATTTTCTGGTTCTGCACTGTATTTTGGGTGTGTCTCCTGGCACTCCTTTGTAAACTGTTATGTCAAGCTGAATCTTGCATACATAGATTTGTTTAGATCTGTGCTACTGATTCTAAATACCGTGATTGTGGCAGACTTGAATAGAAGACCAATCTAAATTTCTTTATCCAAGACATTTTATTTCAGATTAAATAAAATACTATGCACTAGAAAATTTGAGGTAGTGCATATATATATATATTTGAAAATTACAATTTATACGGAGAATTTCACAGGCAGCACCATCATTAATGGTTTCTATTTTAGTTTCCCCCACTAACTAGACATGGTTAAGAAGGTTCCATCCAAAGGCCATTTCACAGTTTCCTTTTAAATAATGTTTAAAGTTATAATTTCCAAAGCGTTCAGGAAACTATACAGCCACTTTCCACCAAAATTCAGCTGAAAATGACTCCCTTGATCCCTTCTGCTCTTTTGAAGAATTGAAACTGAAATGAATGAGGTTGCTACATGAACGCTACAATGAATCCTAGTATGAAAGCTTTTTTAAAAGATCAGTGACTTCCGTATGAATCCTAAGATGGGGCAGCTGCATTGCAAAAGGCCCTTCTATACTGAGACATTTTTGTTCTTTGAACAGTGATGTAAGAACTTTTTTGACCACTCTACTTTACAGTCAAAATCATAGTCGACTACCACTCGTTTTTTTCTTTATATAGCCTTACCCTAAGAGTGAGATTATAATCCTTCTCCTATACTCCAACATAATAACCACATTCTGACTCAATACTATACAATTAGGTGTGAAAAATAACATTTTTACTTGATCAAAATTTCTATCTCAAGCTTAATCAAAAACTATTGCCTTTTAGTTTTTTATTCTTCTTACTTCATTATGGCATTTTTATTTGCTCACAATTACATTATTTAGTTGCAAGAATGCAGCATTTCAGAAAAAGATTAGAAAACATCATTTATATAAGCTTGAATAACAGTCAGAGTTGAAGAGTTTGGACAAAAATCCAGCATATCTTACTTTCATTGTTGAAGTGTCTTACTAACTTTTTTTAAAACTATTTATTAACATATTCATTTTTATAATTTGTCACTAAATTTATAACCCTCTGGGAAACAGAATGCAGTTGATTTCTTCCACAGTTGAGACAGATGACTTTTTCCCACAATGGGATCAAAGACTTACATGATGGTGAAGGTAGGGGTGAATATCCACATGATAGAGAAAATGACATATTTTTATACAAGAAGTACTACTGAACTGCTGTTCCAAAATAGACATCCAATCCGTTTGCTACACTAAACTGACATAAACTGATTGGGCCAATTTCTGTTGCTCCACATAGTTGCATGCACCTCCCCTGGGCACACATTTTCTTCAACAGACACATCACTATTTACATGAAAATTACAAGAAACAAATGTTGCAACTTTCCAAGCATCCTCACAGAGAAATTTACCAATAATCCCAAATTGTTAAGAGACAGGGGTGAGGAGAAATCTCTATATTTGCAGAGAAAGTATTTGAAGATCAGACTACACAATAGCAAAAAGGACTGATTTTTTTAATCACTAAATATATATTATTTCCTGCTGCTGCATGCTGAAGACTCAGTAACTTGGACTGACAGAACAAAAGGCAGTAATTTTTTTCAAAGCTTTTTGAACAGATATAAATCCCTAGAGATATAAACTAGTGCAAGGCAGTATACGTCCTCTATGCTCTTTGATAATTTTTTTCTTTCAAACTTTCATACCAAATCATAAGTCTATATTCTCTGTATCCTCATGACTGCAGAAAATACATTAGATAAAAGCAATTAGCCTCCTGCTCAGTTCTTTTTTATCAAAACCTCTCACAAACTTGGACTAGTGCCACTGATCTCCATTGAAAGTTACTAGATCTGTCCTTGTGGGCAAAGCAGGAAGAACTCAGCATGTGGTCTGTAATGGCTCTTCCCTCCTCCAAAGATCTTGGGAGAACTCCTACTGAGTTCATGTTCAAGAAATACACACAGGATTTCACTGCAAAGTGAAAGCGTTTCTTAGCTTTTGTATGAGCATTTAAACAAGCAGTTGATCTTGTTGACCTCGCTCAATATTGTTTCAATATCATCATTGCTGCTGTTGTTTACATCCATGGCAATGCTCTACTCTATTGTAGTAAGCTTCTTTCTGTAAAGCAAATTTTTTTTGTGAAGAAGAAAAGACTTTGTCCTTGCAGTCCCTTTTAAAGCACCAAATTGTTCTTATATCACTTAAAAGTAATATAGAAGCATTCTGTTGACAGGAAAAAAGTTGTTCTGTGAAATAAAATGTCATTAATGCGAGGCAGAACTACAAAGCCATGTCTCTGCAACATCTTAACAAGCTTCCTCACAGCAATTTTCAACAATATTCTAGAATTGACCTTGCCAGTAAACAGAGTTTGGAAGAAGGAAAAAAAAAAAAAAATAATAGATTTCAGTCTTGGAGCACAGATGTGGTCTTCTGACTGCTGACTTACAGGACTGCATGTAACAATTTGAATAACAAAAGCATATGAATAGTTCTTCTCTGTTAGAACAATATCCTTAAACAAGAGAAAGTTAAACATCAAAGTGAACTGAGTTCAGGTGGCCCATACAGCACTGGAAAACTGTTTTCTAGAAATAAAATCTACATATATCTTGGTCTCCACAAACAATACACACAGATACATATACAACAGTACACACACAAACATGACTACACAAACAAATATATATATACAGACATCTAGGTAGGTAACTTGACCCATCTTCCCAAGATTTCTGTTACACTTCCCTCTGCATTATGCCTCCAGAGCATGACCAGTCCATCTTCATTGCACTTCTCCAATAGATGGAGAAATAAATAAATTATTTTCTACTTCTTAAACTCTACTTCTGCAGGCAGATAACATATTCTGCCACAATTATACAATGAACCTATACTTGTACAGATGTCAGTACCAGACTTGCATTTCTTAAGTGCTGTTGTGCTTGCTGTGTTTCTGTGTCATGAAATACCAAAAAATAAATTGTTCCCACAATCTTTGGGATAGCTATCATTTTCTCTGAGTGTAAGCAGGACAGCAAACCCTGATTCTCCATGACAGATATAAAAGTAAGGGTACACAAACATTTAAGTTCCAGAATTAGATATCTAATTGTATAGAAAAAATGCTAGCATCAGTAAGACTCATGAAGTGCGGGGAAAGTTGATTAAAAATTGATTTCTATTAAAAGTTTTCATTAAAATATCTGATTTCATTCCATTCAAAGTTTCTGTGTAAACATATTACCTTTGATCCATTCTCATATTTCATTTAGAAAAATGAAACCCCAGCCATTGTGAAAGCAAGCCATTACTCTTTTTTCTTGGACATGCCAGAAAGTTTTCTTAATGAATCTCTGGTTTTAGATTCTCAAGATTCCTTCCCCATTTTCATTGATTTCATCTTCTTTCTTCATTATAAAAACCCTTAAAATCATTTTTCCACAACAGAAAACCATCCTAATTTACAAGAACTCTTAAAAATTGGTCCAAAGCTCTTTTTAAGTTTCCCTAAACCAAATTCCTATTTAACAAATTTTTAAGAATGAAAGGAACTAGAATGAATAGAAGTTAACACGAATTTGTGAAGTTAATCAAGCCCAGATTTCATGCTAGATTTCCACACTCACACCATCTGTGTTAACAGCTGAATCTTTGGCAGCAGTCAATTTTTTAGATGTCAGTTCATAAAATTTTTACTTTAACAAATTTTTATAAAGTTCAGGATATCTGAATCAGAGAATTCACATGCCAGATATATTAATTGCTCTTTTTTTCTGTACAATAATAATATACAGTAGCCTTTCCTGTTCTTTGAGTAACAGAATGATGTGAAACATCACATTGTTCTGTGAATTTACAGGCTAATCTGGATTTACTCTGGATATTTATATAAGGAGATATAGCAAAGTGCCAAAGAAATTATAAATCCATAGTCTGTTGGGCCTTAGTCATGCCATTTCAGTAAGCCCTAGCAGCAGTTTCAGAGGGACTAACATCCCAAACCATTTTTCACTTAGTTATTCCATGGGAATGTCTTTGTAAGGAACTCATATGACATGTTGAGCTTTAAATTCAAATTTTACCTTACTGTGTACTATATTCTCCACAAAAACTTTCTTTGTAAAATTTTCACTTTACACTCCTCCAGAGAAATGGAACTCTGAAATCCTACTGTAAACTGAAAAATTTTTTATTTGTAATTATTATAGTTTATTTAAAAACTACTTTCCAAAGCATACGAATAAATACAAAGAAAGACTATTACCATACTGTCTCCAATCCACATTAGAAGGTAAATTCAGCCACAGAATGAAGTTATTGAGTTCATTTAAGTAGGATGGCAGTGAATGGAAACCTTTTTGGTTATACCACACCTGGAAGAAAGAATGGAAAATGTCAATCAAAAATTAGTTCAATCTGCATGCTGATCTGAAAGTTCACATACCCTTAAGAATTGCATGAAGGATATCTAATTCTTTTGTTATGACATTTATTTATAGAAAAAAGTCAACCAGGCAGAACAGAATTGCTTGATTTGCCTGTCTTTCAATAGCAGGCAGCAGTTTTCTATTGTTGGAGCTGTACACATATGTTTATTACTAAATTGAGATTGTCTGATTTAATGGAACACTATGTCTCCCTTCCTTTACACACATGTGGTTGAAAAATAGAAGGATAAAAATGTGAAAATAACACCTGCCAGTTTGATAAAAAATGCAAAAAGATGAGTAAAACTATTGCTTAAATTGGAAGAATCACTGAAATTCCAAAGAGACTTTTCTAAATAATACCTACATATGACACCCAGCACAAATTATGTAGGAACAGAGTATTCTAGAAAGAGGTGGAAAGAAAGAATCAAGGAGGTACTGTTTACAAGGTATGAAGCTGTTCAATAGCCAGAGCTGTTCACTTTGCATCATGGTTCAGAATTCAGCATCAGTGGCTTGTTAAACATGGAGGAAATTGATACAGACAAACCTTAAGGCAGACAAGACTAGCCAGTGTCTCTGAGGAACACAGGGAAACAATTCTGTTGTAACATATACTTTATCTTCAGATCATGCAGATGCACCCTGACTTGATAAAGTACTCTTAATCCACACTTCTACTTGCTAAAACCATTGCTGAGGACTTGATATGTCCCAAAACCAAATATACTGAGGTTTGAGTTTCCTCCACAGTTAGAAACTGATTCTTATCACCCATTACTGTTAATCGTAGTGCCTTAGAATCTCTATTATCCATAATGAAAATGAAGTCAAATTATTATGGATGGTTATTTTCAGTCTCAGTGACATTTAAAACCATCTGATTACTATCCATTTCTCACATCATAGCACACCTTCTTCTCCCTTTTTTGAACAGTTGAAAAACTCCTAACCTTTTTGTCTTTGACATTGGCTGTTTGTACTCTGTATTTCGTACATCCCTAGGCAGGGCAATTCTCATTGTCTCTCTGGACTTTGAATCATAATGCAAAGTTAACAGGTTTTAATGTACATTGTTTTTTGTCTTAACACTCCTCTTCTAAGACTTCAGTTTTCTTAATTTAATAGTTCCTAGAATTGCCATCTATACAGTTACATCTTAGAAACTTCCCTAAAGATTCTCCTATCATTCCTTGATGCTGCTCTCATTTACTTGCAGATGATTCTGCCAGTTTTTTTTCTTTTTTCTTATACTATCCAACTACAATCCTTACTTGGACCCTAGTTCCAGATTCTGACTGTTTTTTCTGACACATTCTCCTCTATATTTCCCAGTGTAGGCTGCCTTATCTTCAGTTCTGTTTCCCTCTCTCAATAATTTTCTTCTGATTAATTCTCCTGACTACCTACTTGTTTGAATCTCCACATTTTTGTGAGGTGAGGTTTACAGTACTCTGAGTCCGCTTTATTTCCTCCCATCTACCCTAAATCATAATTCCAAGAACCACTCTGAGGTCCACTGTCATTTCTTCTCTCACCCTTTAATCTTCTTTGCCACAAGCTCTGTTGGCCATTTTGTAAAAAATTAACAGCTTTGATCTGCCATTATGCTTGCCTGCATTATCTTTCACATTTTTTACTCTCCTTTATGTGGTATTCCGAACTGCTTGAAATCTCAACTGCATCATGAAATCATCAAGGTTGGAAGAGACCTTTAATATCACCAAGTCCAACCACTAACCCAGCACTACCACTGTAACTCCTAGAACACTAAACAACATCACCCAACATCCAAGATCCAAACACTTCTTAAACACCTCCAGAGATGACTCCACCAACTCCCTGGGAAAACTATTCCAATTCCTGACCAGCGTAATAGTGATTTTTTTTTCCAATATCTAATCTAAATCTGGCCTGTTTCAGCTCAAGACAGTTTTCTCTTGTTCTCTCTGCAGGTACAGCAGAAGAGACCAGCCACCATCTCACTACAGCCTTCCTTCAGGGAGTTGCATAGAGGAATGAGGTGCTCCCTGAGCCTCTTGTTCTCAAGACTAAACAAACCCATCTCCCTCAGCCCTTTCTCACAAGACATTTTCTCTAGACACTTCACAAGCCTTGCTGCCCTTCTTTGGATACGCTTCAGCACCTCAGTGTTATTTTCAAGTCAGGTATAGCCTCACAAATGCTGAATATAAGGTGAAAATCACTGCCCTGGTCCTGCTGGCTATGCTGTTCTTGATAAAGGCTGAGATGTCACTGCCTGGGCACACACTGGCTCAAATTCAGCTGGTGGTCAAACAGGACCCTCAGGTCCCTTTTCTGCCAAAAACCTCTCAAGCCACTTCTCCACCAGCCTGTAACGCTGCACGGGGCTGCTGGGACACAAGTGCTGGACACAGCATTTCACCTTATGGAACCTTGTGCAGTCATCCTCCTCCCAATGACTGAGTCTGTGCAAGTCTCTCTGAAAAGCCTTCCTACCTTCAAGCAGATCAACACCCACCCCCATACAGCTTAGTGTCATCCGCATATTTACTGAGGGTGTACTCAATCCCCACATCCAGATCATCAACAAAGATGTTAAGTTGGACCAGCCCCAAAACAGAGCCCTGGGGAGCATGGCTAGTGACCAGCCACCAAGAGGATGTAGCACCACAACTCTCTTGCCCAGCCATACAGTCAGTTCTTTCGCCATAAGAGTCAGCCATCCAAGCCACAAGAAGCCCGTTTTACAAGGAGCATGCTGTAGGAGGCAGCGTCAAAAGCTTTACTGAAGTCTGGATAGACAGCATCCACAGCCCTTCCCTCATCTGGTAAGCAGGTCACTTCGTCATAGAAGGGCAGGTTGGTCATGCAAGGACCTGCCTTTCATAAATCCACATAGGCTGTGCCTGATCCCCTGGATGTCTTCCATGTGCCATGTAATGGCACATGGTACTCAAATGTCTCAAACCCCTATGTCCCCACATTTAAAGAAAAGAAAAAAGAACAAAATCTAACGTCTTCTCCTCTTTGCAAAATCATGAAATTCCTTTTTTCTTCTTCAGTTCAGTTCCCACAAATTATTCCACAAACTAGATCTTCCATTCATTAATCAACAAGAGTGGTCTTTAACAAAAGGTAGATAAAGAAAACCTAAGATTCATGAGGAAAACTGAAAACCCTTGCACTGCAAGGACCTCCTGTGTGAGTAGCAAAAGACAGAAACAAGTGATCAAGGGTAACCTGTCTTCTTTGCAGCCCCATACACCCATCTCCAATTCTATCGTTTTTTGAAAGGTTTTCACAGAATAGAAAGTTTTACATACATACATGCATACATACATAAGGAAACTCCACTGCAATTGTGTCTGTTGCATTGGAAAAAAAAAAGGCAATTAAAAAAAAAAAGGAAAATTCTGACAACACATCCTCATTTAATTTAGCCAAGGGAAAAGCCACAAATGTTCAGAGAGCACCTCTGAAATAAATTAATGCAACCAGTATTGAAATGAATACCACAATAGAGTATTGTGTGTAACAATATATTTCAATTTCCAACATGCTAATTGGAGTTATCCTCCAAGCTGCATTATGTAACTGAATCAAACCATGAGGAAATAACCAAATGGATATTTACTTTATTATAAACAGGGAAAAGAGACATTTAAGGTTGTTCATTTCACCAGAAGTTATATTTAAGGTCTTTTTTCTAAAGACTTGTTTCTTATTCAAAATTATTAGCAAAGGTAAAATATAAAAAAAGAAAATGTACTAGCTCTAGCTGAAACATCTTTCATATTTCTTTTGTGCCACACAGGTAATTATTTACAGAGGGCAGAAAAGAGCTGAGGAATAGAAAACTATATACAAAAATATAATTAATTTTTACTTTATTCATAGTTAGGAAAATTCTTTCCCAAGGAAAAACACAACCCCTCACCACATCAGACTGAAGTTCTATGAAGACATGTTTTACATTTTTACATAATCTTTTACTTGCCATTAATATTCCAGAATAGACTTACATTTCAGCTAACATATGGCCTATCAAGAAAAAAGGATGAGAAGGAGCAGAGAAGTCCCTCAGCATTGCTGGACCAGATTAATGATTGATATTAAACTAGAAAGATGTAATTTTTTCCTCTGGACACTTATACAATTACTGTACCATAAAGCCTCAAGCCCCAACCATTGGGATTGGGAAAATGTACTCTTCCAAATGACATGTGAACAGAACAATTTGCCTTTCGGCAGTATTTAAAATTACCACATATTCTTCCTATATTTCATTATGTTATAAAAAACAGCAACTCTGAAGCTATTATGGAACAATTTTTTGACCATAATACCAAAGGAAGCCAAAGAAATACAGTCGAGAAAATACAAAAAAATTGAGAAGTGCTGTTGCTACATAGCACCGATCATCAATGAATGCCAATAATCAATTAGCATTAATCAGCCCTATTTGTCATGCTGTGGATGTATTCTCTCTCTTGTATGCACATATACACATTTTTCATCTGCATGCATATACCATGTATGTAGTATATAGAGCACAGTACGATTAGGTACAGTAAAATAGGTACTAAAAAATATTTTTAATTTGAACAAGAAAAATTGTTGGCTTTTCAAGTGCTGGAAAAGAATGTATAAAAATTCAGAAATTTTCTAAAATGAAGTGAATCATACAGTAATTCTCTTCAAATGCAAATTTCTCATTTTCTTTCATACCAGGCTATGTAAATGGTACATTCACTGTCTCATGAACAGACATGAAAGGTCAAAGTAAAAATCTAGTCATTAGTTACTGAAAGGTTAATGCAATAACTTGACATTGCATCCCTTGAAAGACATTTCCAGGAGATGCTTTAGATAACACAGTGCCCTTTATAAATTTACTCCATTATTTGCTTTGGGTCTGTAATATGAAGCTTACTTAGTAAGAGTATAACTATAATTTATCCCTGTCCTGATGGCAGGTGGTGCTCTATACCAAACACACTAGAAAAAAAAAGGATCATAGTGCAAGCATGCCAAAACAAGAATCTAAAATGATTAAAGATACACAGGAAAAATTGCAAGTCAGAAAAAAAAAATATTGCTGAAAACTTTAAGGTTTCTCATGAAGGAATGATGGAACTGGAGTTCAAACCTATAAAATATATGGGACTAAAAGAGTGACCACAAATGACCAAAAGGAAAATCTGTATATGCTCAGATTTGTATATAAAATAGGAAGATTTCTAACAAATTGTATTGAAAAAGCATTAGAAACAGGAAGTTATTTTGCAAAACTAAGCATGAAATTACATTGGACTGGAGAAAATCTGTATTTTTTTCTTACACTTTGTCTCAAAATGGATTTTGGGATGAAGTTTGCTTATGCTGTTCCTTGTTTTCTTTTTTTTAAATACCAAATAAAATCTATATTTACAATAAAATATTTAAAGGCAGAAACATCTTTCTTTCGTATCCTAATCTGGAATCTGGAAAATGCACAGCTTCCTTTTAACAAATCTTGTTTGCCTCAAATTCAAAAACAGAGACCTCTCACTGATATGCATCAATACTTCTCCAAGACTGCTCCTCCTCTACTTGTAATGCATCTATTTTGAATGAATCCCAAAAATCAAAGAAGGATTATTCTAAGCACAATTGAAATAATGGGCTTTTCCTTAAGGCCTTTTGGTATGCAGTGGCCATGAGAGGTTCAGTATCTCCATATTGTGAAAACTTGGGATGGGACCTGGAGGCTAACACGCACTTACCAATGCAGGAGATTTTATTTCCCTTGGAACACTTAGAAAGGTTCTTTTGAGAAAAGAATAGTATGTTTGTTATGCAGAAGGAGCTGCTCCTGGAAGATGTCTTTACTCTTAGGGGAAGGGTGGTGAGAGAAATGAAGCAAAGTAAAGTATCCCTTGTAGGCATGAAAAGCATCAACAGCAACCCATTACTGTGATGTTCAATGCACTTTGGCCAATTCTGACATTTGCTTTTTGTGGAATACAAAAAAAATTATTTGGCTGACTGTCTAAAAGCAAGTTTTAAATTTAGATTCTAAAATGAGCTCACTGGGAGAAAAAAAAAAGGTATATTATTTGACTCATTTAAAACATTTTATCAAACGCAGGAGATTACTTCAAGGATTATGAACAGAGTTAGACAATAAAAGACAAAGAATTTTTTCCCAATTATTCAAGTGCAAGGATTTCATGTAATGATTTTTTTATTTGCTAAGTGCTATGATGTCTGAAGCCTGAAAATTAATCAATATATACATACAGATGTGCACACATACATGCAACTCTTACCTTAGCCAGAGGCTGAGATTTGGTGTTATTCAATTTTTTATCTTGAAGTTCAAATGCTTTCATCCCTCCAAAAGACCAACCACCATATCTGATAGTAGAAATTAAAGTAACAAAAAGTTATCTGCCTTAAGCTCTGCAGTTTTCTTGCAAGGGTAAAGATGAGATAGCTGAAATAATGCTTTATTTTTCAACTGAAAGTAAAACTTCACCCCTCACAAATGCCTTCCTTGTTAAAAAGAAGAGGGACAATGTAGTTTTTAACCAGGTAAATATTACTGGCTTTTTTCCAGCAAAGGTATTCCCTTAGATAAGAATTTTTGCTTTCTGAAAGCTGAAATCTTTGAGCAGCAGGAAGGGTTGTGTGCAAGTGAGAAGCATCTTAAACAGCTTTATTTCTTCCTACATCATTCACATATTAGCTCAAATCTTTCATCCAAAGATGCTTACCTCTATTTGTATCAAATCAGATGCACCTTCTTTTAATATAGAAATGGCTAACACTTTCTTCTCCTCAATAAAATCATACATGGTCTAATATTTCCACTTACATTATCAGCAGTGGCTGAGTTGTAAAGGCACATAAATAAACTTCAAAATACAGCAGATAACCTCTGTTGCAGATATCACAGAATATGAAGTATTGCCAGGAGCACACCAGCCCTTTTTACTTCAAAGAAAATATTAATTGGAGCATGTCCACCTCTGTTTGATTGAGTCTCTGAGGAATGGAAATTATTTTGTTCACCTGGTTTAGATATGCATCTCTGAGATGCTGAAATAACTCAGTACCTGGAAGAAACTCCAGAGTATGCCTAGAGGTGATCATCATGCAGCTGCTGGAGGAAATTCTGAGATGTGACCATTGAGGGTGTTTCATGTTACCTTGAATTGCAGCCTAACTCTACACCTTGATAACAATCACCAGATAAAGACAATGACCCTTTATATTCTCAGTGACAAATATCTATGCTTTGGATCAGGAAGGACTGTGGGGTTTATACACAAAGGATAAACAAAGGCTAGACATTTTAAGGTTACCTTGTTTTGTTGGAAGACCTCACTAAATACTCTTCCACAGGGAACCCTGAAAGATTGTACAAAATATGTCCTTTCTTATTCTTCACATAGGGAGCAGAGGTATTGAAAGTTGGGCACATCTGAAAAAAAAGTATACATAAAGTAAGTAAAGCACTTTTTAAAAGCAGTGGCACTACATTTAGCCTTATTTTTGGATTTTGATGTAGATTTTATAGCATTTCTTTTTAACTCGATTTGCCTTTCCCAGCTTTAAAAGATTTTCAATAAATTATGAATATTTTTATGTTTATAAGGCAACTCAAATGACTGTGCCACCTACACATTAGAAATCCCTTTGATTTCTCTTGCAGCCCTGTCAGTCAGTTTGTTTTGAAAACATCAAAACTTGTATATAAGCTTAGGAATGTTTACAGCAATGAAAATGGCAAGACTGCTTTTTATTTGTTTTTCCTGAGAAGAAATACAAAACAGGCATCAGATAAATATGAGATGAAAGCAAAATTCTAATTAATGTTATAAGCTTCTAAAAATTTCATTGATGAGCTGAAGAGAAGAATAAAGAAAGATGTCTTCAAATGATTCAGTGGGACATTCTCACAACCAAGAAAAAGGTGACAGATATTAGACTCAATTATCTCAGAAGCTTTACAAAGTACTTTATGCCAATCAACTGAAAAATTTTAATGCTTGACATCTCAAACCTACAAAAATAAAAATTCACTCTCAAAGATTGCTCTTACATAGCTCACAGATAAAAGTTCTGCCTCCACTCTCAAGTGACATTTTTCAGTTTTCATGGTTAATAGACCTCTCTCCCTGTGAAAGTTCCCATTTGTATTTTATTCAACCTTCTTTTAATTCCCTTGAGTATTAGAGGCAAACTTATTCCTCATCCAGAAAAGTAAAAAATAAATTTCCTCCTTCCATTTTCCCCAAAACTGTATTGCTATATTTCATATGCAACTCTTATTCTAAATATTTATATATTTATAAAGAAAAGAAACTTTTTTTGTAGGATATTCCTTTTTGGGGAAATACATTTGTCACCTCAGACAGTTTCATATTTTTGTTTATTACTCAACTCAGAGCAAGTCAGCAGGAAAACTAATTCATTAAGAAGGTCAGAAATTCATTATGTTTTCAAAATCCTTCATTTCTTGAAGCCTTTTTGAAATCCAAAATGCAAACCACAAGCAAACTCTAACAATTAAATCTCATTGATGTGCAAATTCCCTGGTGGGTTCTACCAGCTAGGTTCACCCACCCTTCCCTCTGAAAGTAAGTAGTCTTCTAGATGTTACAGAAGTGTTATGTTTTAACCTTGTTTTACATGGAGGTTTTTCTTAATCAGAGTCCTATAGCATATTTAAAGTAAGTTGCATCTGCTGAAAATAGTTCAGCTGTCTCTGATCCTGTTATTTCAGATCAATTCTATAGCCATTTCTAGTGCACATATGTGTTCATATATATATAAACAAGAAAATTGTGTACAATTTCATTAGGTGAAACAGAAGTAAACCTCCAATCACAACAAAGTCAGACCTGTGAGGATTTATTTCCTCATGACTTTCACCAGCCCTTCAAAAACAGCAGCCAAGGAATTAGAAGTAATATACACACATACATTTTTTACATATGTAAGTAAATAAAAAATTACATACCTTCTGTTCAGACACACATCTGCATGAATCCTGAGGTGACATAGATTCTGTCTGCCAGCATGAATTATTTTTTCTAATAGGAATAAATGTAATAAAAATTATAACTAGGAAATGAGAGGAATATGTCACTTAACAGAAGAAATCCAGAGAGTAATGAGCAGACCTGGCATGCTCACACCTTCTTAGCATTTGATCACAGCAGCAGCTGTGCCTAGAGTGATACAAATTTACTCACTTTAATCAAGGTTGATTTATTAAAAATATTTATATAGGCATCAAATGAGCTTCATGTCTCATATTTGCAGCAATTATTAAAGCATTGTCACCACTTCATTCCTGAAATTGGAAATCTAGAATGCTGCCTAACAAATATTTTCTTTATTGTATATTCATCCTTCACAGAGACACAAGGTTTGATCAAAATCAACCTAAAATTAATCAGAAAACTGCCACTGACTTTTAAGATGCATGGATCAGACCTTTAACAGAAAAGCTTACTTTGTTCTTCACCTGGATGCCAGCTCCTTTATCAGAAATGATTTGTCACTACACATCTGCATGAATCCTGAGGTGACATAGATTCTGTCTGCCAGCATGAATTATTTTTTCTAATAGGAATAAATGTAATAAAAATTATAACTAGAAATGAGAGGAATATGTCCTTAACAGAAGAAATCCAGAGTAATGAGCAGACCTGGCATGCTCACACCTTCTTAGCATTTGATCACAGCAGCAGCTGTGCCTAGAGTGATACAAATTTACTCACTTTAATCAAGGTTGATTTATTAAAAATATTTATATAGGCATCAAATGAGCTTCATGTCTCATATTTGCAGCAATTATTAAAGCATTGTCACCACTTCATTCCTGAAATTGGAAATCTAGAATGCTGCCTAACAAATATTTTCTTTATTGTATATTCATCCTTCACAGGGACACAAGGTTTGATCAAAATCAACCTAAAATTAATCAGAAAACTGCCACTGACTTTTAAGATGCATGGATCAGACCTTTAACAGTAAAAGCTTACTTTGTTCTTCACCTGGATGCCAGCTCCTTTATCAGAAATGATTTGTCACTAACTCCACGCTGCCAAAAAAAGGCTAAGATAATCTATTACACAGAAAGAAAAAAAAATGAAATGGTCTATATTTAAATTAAGGAAATAGTTACATTAGTTACAATTACCCATATTGTGAATGCATGCATCTGTGGTCCCAATCAGAGAAATATCCCAGTAGAACTTGAGAAAGTTTTCCTAGGTTATCATCTTCAGTGCTGTTCAAAGAGGACCATAGGGTTATAAGGAGTGAAGGGGAAAGAAAAATAAAAAAGAAAAGAAATAAAGACATGTTAATATGGCTAGCTCTATCAACCTTCAGTCTCAAGATCCTATGTATTTTCCAAGAAATTAAAGGACTATAAAATACATGCATAGGAAACATACAACAATAATTTCATTTCAAAATAATCTATGTGAACACGTAAAGAAAATTCATTACAATTATGGCTAAACAAATCTCAACATCTAACCATGGGCATCCTTCTTATAGTCATGCATTTCTAGCTATTGGCATTGCTAAAGTGTTTTTATGCTTATAAAATAAATTTATATTATATCTATAAATTCAAACAGCATCTTGCTATCTTCATCTGTATATTTGCACCTATATGTGTGATTAGCACTCTATATTGCTTGATTCTATAGATACTGCACATTAAAAATAAATAAATAATCTAGTTGGTTTCACAGCTGAGCATACAGAAATTAGGTTGAGTAAGAAGAGCAGCAGGCTTTGTAAATACTTTGTGGCATTTTCAAACCCAAGAATTGTTTCAAGAAAATAACTTCAGACCTAAGCAATTTTTAAATGAAGCATGCAAAGGCTTGTTCAAATACGCTTGTTCATTTACATATAAATGGTCATGGCTGGTATTGATTTGAGTTCAATCTTCTCCAAACTCTTTGCCCTTGCCTCCAGAAAATCTTTCACACAAAGATTTTCTAGTTTTATCTTTCACTTATAATAATCTATAAAAGTGTACTGAACATCCAAAAAAAACCACCACATAACTTATTGTAAAAAGTAATCAATCATTCTTTCTAGAATACAAGAAGGTCTTTACAACAGGAGAACTCAAGGGTAAAGGTCCCAGAGCCCAGGATATTGATGATGATGGATGAGCCCTTTACCTAAAGAAGGATTCTGCATTGCCATAAAGTCTTGGTGTCAGCTGGAGAGAAGGATAATCAATAGCCAGTGGCTTCACACTAAACAAGGCCATTGCCAGTGCAACAAAGAGGACGGGCAGCAGCACATTTGACAGGCTTCCTCTCCAGTCTCGCCTCGTGTGGTGAAACCTCTTCATCAGAAGGGCAACAATCTGTGTGAGAACAAGGCGGGCTCCACGCACACTCGAGGCTCCAGCAAGTGAAACATCTAAGTGAGACAAAGGAAACAACCTCTTGACAAACAAGGAAAACCAAACTGAACGTTCACATGTTACCTTGTCAAATGTAGAACATGATAGTCTTTCAGCTCTAATAAAATCAAACTACAGAAGCCTAGCATGCTCTCCTGAATGGAATAGTGTAGCCCAATACCACATCACTTCCAAGCATAAGCAATTTACTAATTAACTCTTCCTATGAGGGAAAACAGATATTCAGTTAACACATCTCTATAGGTTCCCATGCACAGCTAATGGCTTACTGAATACTATTTTCCCTGGGTACTCCCAGTGATCCCGCACTGGTTCGATGATTCCTTGTGCATTGCCACCGTTGTTGCAGGACAAATTATTCTGACATACATGGCCTGTATTCACACTAATGTCTTGATCTACCTTGACTGGAATCAACAGCAACTTTTCCACAGAAATTTCAATGGATCCTCCTCAGAGCATCACAGTTGATAGGCACATGGATTCTCATAAGAGCATTCCCTTCACTTCCCTGCTCATATGGGACTGATAAAATTTTCGTATTTGTTAGTCAATTTAGCTTTCAGAGCTCATGGGCTGTCCTTCAGATTCACATGGGAGTGTGTCCACAGCTTTTTCAATCAATCAGTTTCCCCACAGACTCTCCCTTAATTTTATTTGATCATTCTCTGTCAGACACTTGTGAATCACACCAATCACTCTGCCTCTGTTTTAGCCCCTAATGCCTTCTAGGTATGTGCAGGCTCTTATCAAACCCTCTTGCCTGTGGCCTTGCCCAATTGAATGTCCTTCAACCTCCTTACTTCCTAACAGCATAGCAGAGTGTCTGACAGATTTACCACCACAGGTATTTGTACCGTAGCAAGACTGAATAGCCTGTTTATTACAGTGCTCAAAGTCATGCTATATTTTATCAACACTTGTGATTTGCCTCTTTATTACCTTCCCTTCTGCTTATTGACAGCACTCTAAGCAGCATTTCCATATTCCATGTTTAAACATTTTTACATGTATGGAAGTTCTCAAGTTACCTCAAATTAATTGTCCTTAGAACAGTTTTTTTTCTGAGTTAACAGAATTTTAATCCCAGACCCTTTGCATTGTTCTAACAGAGTAATTTTAGCCAAGAAGTGAGGCAAAGAGGGAGAAAAATTAATTGGATAACAAGCCAAACTTCTGACCATGGTCATCAAACAAACAGCTCAAATTCTGCACTCATTACTCCAGGTAAATACAGGTTAATCATCCTCAGTGCCTGGGAAGGTCACGTGTCAAATTCTCCGGAAAATGACTCCCAGGATATGAAAAACAAGAAATGACCAAGAATAAACATGATACATTTGAACTGTGTCACCTGAGAGCTCAGCATGAATACAGGACTGGTTTGGTGAAGGAAGGATGAGCAAAGTGTGCTGTTTATTTTGATTTAACAAAGCCTGTGATGTGGTCTCCTACAGTTGTATGGGCTGTGGAGGACAAGGCCCACTGGCTGGACTGACAGGCACCACCCTGCAGGCTGGGAACAGGGATACTGGATCCAACTGAGGAGCAGCTGATTAGTTGGAGTGTCCCTTTGAGGGCAAAGATGAGCAAAACACTGGCTAGCAAGTACCTTTTAACAGACATGTGTGCATACCTGCACCTGGAGGGGATCCATCCCGTTTGGAGTCATCTTTCTGTCAGGCACTGGGGACAAGGAGAACCCCCTGGCAGCAGGAGCACCTCTCTGGCAGCACCTAAGAACTCTAGTGGCATCAGGGAGCAAAATCTCTGCTCAGGGTAAGGACAAGCTACAACAGGCACCAGCTGGTACCTGGAAAATTCTTATATCATAAATCAGAAAAAGAAATTTCACTGTGAAGAAAACAATCAAAATTCAAGACTGGCCTGGACATGGCACTAAGTAACTTGTTCTTGACCTGCTTGACCTGCATTTTCAACATTAATATTCTCTGATTTTAACAGACTGTAATTAATTAATTTGGAGGTTATTTTGGGGGGAGGGCAAGGGGGGAAACTCCAGTATTTATTTCTTTAACTCCACAACTGAATTTTGTATTTTTTTTCCCCAGAAAATCCCATTGAGCAGAAATTCTCTCTTTAAGACATTCTAATCAGCCATAGCTTGCTAATTTGACAGTTAACACAAATGGCATTTAAGGTTTTGAATCTGTGGAGAGAAAAAGTACATTCTGAATTCAGATTCTGATTCAGCTTTCAAGTGTTCTGATCAAGAAGGGTTACATTTTCGGCTCACAATTTTTTGTTCCGTAAATTGGAGTAGGAAGAGGAGACACTCTGGTTTAGAAATTTTTTTTGAAGAAAACTTCTTAGGAATGTATTAAGTTCTTCATATAATCGTGGTAAGACACCCAATAGTTGTCACAATACAGAAACTGAGATACTCAGAGGCAGAAAAATTTTCAAGGTAGGAGTGTTTTTAGATTAAAACACACCCAGAAAGTGCTCCCAGCTCAACATCCCTGAAATTGTAAAGTATTCCATCTCTCATTCATCTAAGTAGCAAAATGCCAGAAAAGAAGCACAGAATTTGATATTTTCTGTAGTCCCAGACCTCATTTACGTAATATGTGAAGGAAAGAGTCTTCAATATATTTGACCCTTTGAATCTCTGAAAGGCAACTATGACATCTACTTTCTGGGGACAGAAAGGGAAATCAGAGCTGTCAACCATTCTTTTTTTCTTGACAAACAGAGCAGAGATAAATTATAACAACTTAATTCAGATTGCCAAAGGAACGGAAACTGTCACCATGAATAAAAATAATTGTCCATTTTGTTCAATATCCTGACTCTTACTCAATATTCATAATGCCATTGAGCCAAGACACACCCCAAGAAGATGCAATAAACCATTATAAGTGGAAGTATATGTCTGACTGTTTAACTGAGGCACTTTAAAGTGATTTATCTTTCCTAAAGCCTCATATGTTTATTGTTTAAAATTCCAATTTAAAAGGGTACCAAATACCTTTCTGAATTATCTTAAATTTCCATCTTTGCAACCTTGAATTTCATCATTTCTTTGTGTCTCGGGTACAAATCAAAATTCTTGTATACTTGTTTTGAATTTTTTCCATTTGATGATACTGGATGGGCTCTTAAATCTTGCTCTAGGAGACAGGTTCTAGAAGTTTTCAATCCATTTTCTGCATAAATAATCTCAACCTTTCACTCTCCTCTTATAAAAATCTTTATACTCCTAATCAACCTTGCTGCTTGTCTCAAATCTTCTTATATTGACACTGTGTCAGTCTCAAGACATAATGTGTTCAATGCAGCTATCAGATGTGGAAACCCTACTGATTTATATGTTATTATTATATATGCTTGTACTGGTCAACTTGTTTTCTTTATGCATCATACCACTTCATCTGACTGCAGCCACACTGTGAATAGTAGCCTGCATTGGGCTTTCCATAATAGACTCAATATGGCTTTCAAGATTCCCAGGGTATTGAATCACTCTTTCAACTAGAACCTACAGCATTAATTTTTGCTTCATAAAGCTTCTAAGTAATTCACTACCTACATCTGGTATGTATGTCAGGATGCATAAAAACAGCATACATTTATGGGAAAACAGCTTGTGATTATCACTGAGAATGATAAAGGCTAGAAGACAAGACCAGCTGACCTCTCTGTTATGAAGTCAATTTTTATGCAGAAAGCTTATGAAAATATCCTCATTAATAATTTAGATCACAGAATTAAAAACCTGACCCAAGTGTTAGAAGCTGTCTTGCTTGACTTACAATTGCAATTATCCACCAGAAGTGCAATTATGTTCACAATTAACTTGTACTTCCCAATTCATCCAGACTCTCCTTTGTATTACAGACAAGACTTATGCTAGTTTCCAATATATATATAGGTTAATATGAGGTACAGGGAAACAGAACAAGGCCTAAAATCCAGAAACAAAAATTATCAAAATCCTTACCTATAGACTACTCTAGAATTAGGAGCAGAAAAAATTATTGTAAAAGTCTCTAACTTGGTATTAGGTGATCCTTTTCTCCTGTATTTTTCACTTCAAGAAAACAATGTAATTCTAATGTTTTTTCATAGTGTAGAAGGAAAGATGGGCTATGCAATAGATAAACTAACAGCCAGGGGCATGTCATTTTCAATTCTACTTCTGTCACTTTGGCATTTACGCAAGTCGTGTAGAGGAGGTCCAGATTTTGGGAAGGTAATACTTGCAGCTGCAATATCCTGGCAAAACAGGTAAGCTAGCTCACATGAAACTGGTTGCATTTGGAGGCTGCCCATATTTATTGGTTTATCAGAAGTTTTGGGTCAATGAGTAGTTCTAAGCTGAGCAAGTGAACTGACATCACTCTGCATTTCAGCACATATTGTACTGGCCCAGAGGCAGTGCTAGCCCACCAATCCGTGCACAGCATTTCGTTAGAAGATATTAAAATGTCCTTCCTCTTCTTGCACATTTTTCTATTCATTATAAAAAATTATTATTGCATTGATTTTGTTTCCAGGAGGATTTTGAAGACAGATTTTCATGTGGGGAATGTGAATAAAAGGCACTTGGATGGTATAAAGTATAAAGGGAATGCATCTGGTCTGTGTTTCATACAGTGACTGATTCTTGCTTATATCTAGTGGAGTAATGAGTTCTCTCTATCCAAAACTGATCAGAAAAATATTTATTTTGGGCGGGAATTTCACAAGAGAAGTTCCCTTGTGGCACTTTTAGATATAAATCCTCCTATTCCTCCCCTCAGGCTATTTTTAATTTTAGGCATTGTGAATATTTCTTCTAAAACATTGATTCAAATTGTTTCCATCTTAAAAATCTCCTGTCTAAGAGTTTCTCCCTGCTCCATACATATGGATTAATCCTATTAAGTAACATTTTTGAAGGCAAAACGTGTAGGGTTTCAACTAAAAATTTAGCTTTACATTCTGGGTGCCAGATCCCAAAATACTATTCTGCATAGGCCTGAAGACCTTTGAGACAGAGTAATAGAGATCTAGGCAACTGTAGAGTTCATCAGTAGAATTAATATGTTTTAAAGCCAAGGAATTGGTGTCTGTCACTCCCCAGCCATGTAAAGAACTCCCTTCACAACTCAGATCTCTCAAGCAGTTTTCCTCAAATTGACTGATTAGACAATTTTCTTCCTTTATCTAAGATATTATTCTTCTTCAAGATCTGACACACTTAATATTTTATCACACTGAAGACAAGTGAAAGGATAGCTTGAACAATACATCTGATTCCTACTGAAAAATCAAGAACCAGCATAACCAGAAAAATGTGCTGCATACTCTCACTGAAGAAACCCCAACACCAAAATCTCACAATCTAAAAACTTGTCCCTAGAAAAACTACTAGCAAACTCATAAAGGAGCCTCTTTACGCTCTTTATTATTTTTTATTTCCTAGGATAATAAGGGGTATGAACAAAAGTTCATTTGTACACAAAAAGCTTAGGAAAAGAAAGGGGCAAACTTCTTTCAAACTGATCACTATATTTAAAAGAAATAACATCCTAAAATCAGGCCTAAACAGAGTAGGAATTATCTACTCCCAACAATGTGTAAGGGGGTGAAGAACTGGTAGGATACAATTGCACTTAAATCTCAGAGGGAGAAACACTTTACAGTACCCTCACACTTGACATGTTTGAGAGGAGAAATATCTGACTTTCACTAGCTAAGTGAAAGACAGAAGTGCTAAGTGGGTTTGTGCAAAAGAAAAGTTAAAACATCCAGGTGTTAGAGAGCAAAAAGCCTTCATCCATAAAATAATTTTCTTTACTCTTACGTGCTGCATTGTTATTCAAGCAGGGACAGAAGAAGAATTTCTTCACAAAAAGTGTGATGCAACATTGAAATGGGCTGCCCAAGGAGGTTGTGGAGTGACTGCCTTGGAAGTGTTTAGGAAAAGACTGGATGTGGCACTCAGAGCCATGGTCCAGTTGATATGGTGGTGTTAGGTCATAGATTGGATTCATGATCTCAGAGGTCTTTTCCTATCTATATGATTCTGTGATTTTGATTCTGTAAATCTGTTAACCAAAACTTGAGCTCAGCTCCAGCCTTTTTTTATTATTTTGTTGGGAGAGGAGGAACTGTTAAAACAAGGAATTTTCAGCTTAAAGTTTCACATGAAATATGACTTATACAAACACTTCAAGCACCAATCTAAAATACTCTACTCCTCCTGGACCTTAACCCTACCATGGGATAGTTTTCGGATAGCTAACTAGTGGACTGGGAAATAATTAAAATTAGGACTAATTTTTGAGTACTGAATAACCCAATTGAAAAGAATACATCAGGATATACAAGATAGCTCTCAAAATAATCTGAACAGAGTACATCACCTCGATTCTCAAGAGCTCATTAAATGCAGCAAACAACTATACCTGTCCCCCAAACTCTCCAACTTTTGTAGAGTTTAGTCAATGAACTTGATCAGAGTCCCTTCCTGAATCTACTTTTGGACATCCAACCACCATCACACTATGATGCTGCAAAGATCTACAAAATAGAACAGATTTTAAGTGGGTTTTTCAAAAAAAGAATACAACTCAAGGTCTTTATTTTGTCTCCAGGCATAGCACAGCTTCATTCACATTATGAATATCATCCTTTAATTTCAAGAACTTGTATTTTCTCAAAGTTAGAGCATACTAGAGGTATAAATAATAGATAAAGAGATGAGCACCACCGAATGCAAGGAAAATATTTCTTCACAATTATACAAAGTAGATTAAAACTAAAAATTAGGTTCTAGTTTTCCCTTCCTTTATATGTTCACAATCACAACTACTTACAGCCAACATTATAATTCTATTATATGAAATATGAATTTAAGTAACTGAAACACCCATTCAAGACAGAAAGAAGGTAAGCCAGCCTCTTTAGTTAACATACAACTAATACTCACATGCCTACAGAATTTCCTGACTGTTTTAACCCTCTTTTTAATGCAAGAATACTCAATCTCATATCGATGCAAAAAAAAAAAATTAAGCTTTGTCATCACTCATATTAAATAAGAAAATCTTCTAAAAGTAGAAGTGCCACACCATGCACCACCTGTGTGGTAGTAGATAAAAACTTTAAAACAGATGTGCATCACAACCACACTCAAATTGTAAATTTGAGGAAGAAAGAAACTCCAAATGGCATTTAACAAATAAATAAAATAGTCAGAAAGACAATGATCCAAGACCTCTGCTGAGGACCTGCTTTATACTCTTGCCTTCCCAAACCTATTTTTCTGTTTTATCTACTCATTGCATTCAGTCTTAAAACTAGACGGCAAGCTGTCAGAGGTGGTAAGGACCTGGGTTTTTTATTCTTACTATTAGTCTGTAGGGTGTCTGGAACAACAGGGCATGACTTCAGATTGGGTTTCCAAGGCACCGTGGCTCATGCAATAAACAATAGCTACCACCAGGAAAAAACAACACCCTTGTGTTTTGTTTTTGTTGCTGCTCAAGGGTGAGCTGATGTCAAAACACCCCTTGTTGTTTCTACTAGTGTGGAAATGGGCAGGGATGTAGCCATAGCAGAAACTTGATTGAGTGTATATTTATTTGGGAATGTAACACTTCCAGGTTATAAAAGCACTGTCATTACTTTTAATGAAGGGAATTAATCTTCCAGTGCAAATTACTCTGTTTCTTTGCCTTGTCCAGCCATACGAACACAGACAGCACATGAGCATAAAGAAATGGGAAACAATGGTGTTTTCCTCCTATCCATCACCCTACAGACACTGTGGAAAGCCAAATACAGTTGGTACATTGACAGGCAATCTAATCTGGTGAATGGCCACCTAAGCTAGTCTGGGCCTGGTGGAAGAGGAGGACACACTACTGAATGCACTGTTCCAATAACTCATAAATAGAGGGTTTCAACTGATTCCATATTTGTGATGCCTAAAATGATCTCTTTTGATCCATTTTCATGTTTTTTTCCTGCTTTGCCATAATTTATATCTATTCATCCTAGCTGGGATTTTTGTCATCTTAAACGACGCTGAAAAAGAAATTGGAATTAAATACCAAGTATTTTTATTAGACTTGTGTGAGGAACTCTACCGTGGCCAGGACAACTTCATCATTATGGGATGCGACTATTCTTTGGAAGTAAAACAAAAAAAAGACAAGAATCCCTAACCAAACCAAAACAAAAATGAAAAACACAAAACAAAACCCCCAAATATTTAGTCAGGTAGACAGGCTATCATGTCTTGGAAAAGAAAATTACTACAGATTTGAAACCCCTAAGTCTCTGACTTTGAGTTTCTGCATGGTTAACTTGCAACATTAACAACTATGCTAATTTCAATTTCCAGGAGACAATTTTGTAAATAGATACCCTTTTACTGCAGTACTATATCCCCTGCAGTGATGCACCTGCAATAAATTGCCACGTGGAGGAGGAGACAAGTAAAGGAAGTGCTGGAAAACAAGCACAGACTGTGGCTACCACATGGAAACCTAGTTTTATCTTCTGTTTGTACTCTTTGAAGGTACAACAGCAGAAGAGAAGCACAGGCTGTTAGAATTGAAAAAAAAATATCCCATTCCATTTATTAGGTATCATATCTATGTCAGACTTGGCCAAGAGAAACAATAGAAAGAATGCATTTGTGCATGCACAGGCAAACAACCATCAGATACATCTTGTGCACTAGAATATACCCTCTCATGACAATAAGCAGCACACTTATTGAGGTTGGTTCTTCTTCTTTCTAGAACTGTAAATAAATACTCAGAAAGTTGTTAGAGAATTGAACCCACTGAACTCAACCTATAAACTCAAGTTACAACATTTCAAGATTGAATCTGATGCAGACCATAGGGCTACACCCCACAGTACTTCTGCTGTGTTTGGTGAAAAACTGATGAAAGGGCAGGACTGCAATAAAATCTGAACTTTGCTCTACCACTTCCCATAACATTATGTGTGAGACTTAATGCTAAGTACCTTAGCATTTCCAAGGAGACAGATTAAATAGAGCAACAGAAGAAACAACTACATATTCTAACCAGATGTTCTCAAACACTTCCCACTGGTTACTGCCAGAAAGGGAACTTTTAAATACCATCTGCCCATTGTTGTACTGCAGATGACTTCTGTCATGCAGCTGCTCAGTCTGCCATGAGTGGCCTTTGAAAACACTGTGTACAGCACTCTGGAAGAAGCCTCTTGAAATTGCTCAGAGAAAACTCAGACATTAAACAGAGGAAACAACTTCAGCAGGGCCCAGATTTTACCATGACAGACAAGGACATTCTGACTCACTTTAACTTTCAGAATTTTTGCAAGTATTATCTTAATACAAACAAAGTACTTGGTCTAAAATACTGCAGCTCCCATTATCAGGAATATTTTAGACCATATCTCTACTGGAGTTATTCTATTAATAAAAAATCATATCAAAGTTTGTGCAGGGAAACAATTCAAAACTGAAAGTTCTGCAGGAGGCATGTTTTATTCACACCTGAAGCTATAGCAAACAATTGAAAAATGTGTTTGATGAATAATCTCATTCCTCAGGCATTTAGGTATCTCATAAATAGTAGTATTAAACAACTTCAAGAACCTGGATTAGCAGAAACAGTTTCATTTCTTCTAATGTCTCCAATGAATATGGTAACCTAAATAAACTGTAAAATAGATTTAGAGACAGATAGAAAAAACTTACATGGCTAAAAAGTTCCACCTATACAGAAGTCCAACACCAGGTCTACTATAATGAAGTCCCATTTATATTTCAAATGAGGAATTGGCTAGCAACAGTGTAATAAACATCTTGTATCACCCTTTAACAAGTTTACCATATGAAAAGTTGGCAAAAAAAAGGGTAGTCCTAAGTGCTCCAAATACTGCCCTTCATACTGAAGCTACTTTACATGTTGTCCCTGTAACTCCTAAACAATTTTTTTTTTAATGTTGAAAAAAACAAAGAAACAAACAAACAAACAAACAAAAAAAAACCCCATGTAGTACTGCAGAATGTTGCTAGTATTGAAAAAAAAAGTGTAAATATTGCTGAAGTCTTTGTGGGCTTTTGGTACACAAAAGGAATGTTTTAGCAACAGAGCAGAGACAATAATTCCACCAAAGGAGATACTTTTGAGAAGGAACTGGACAGGTGAAAATCTAGTTTAATGTAGAAGCATCAGCCTCAAAGATTCTTACTAGCACAACTAAGATGAGCAGCACACCTTCTACATATCTAGGGTATTTACTCAATAAATGAGGCAAGACGTTAGGAAGATTTCATGAAGCCCCTTCCCTAAACAATGCTCTGTTTCAGAATGAGAAGTAAGCACCTTACTCTTGATAAGCATTTCTTAAAAAAATTTGTCATTTACATTATTTACATAATGGAAGTTAAAATACCCGTGTTGCTAGTGCAACAGCATTAATAAAGCAAAATTGTTTTAAAATACTTGTAGACATGCGTGTACATACACACACACACTTTCTTCTTCACCTTCACAAACACGAAAAGATTGATAAAATTACACTCCACTTGTAAGCTCACACAAGGCAAAAAACCATCAGAATTTACTTTCCATATAAAACCTTAAGACTAGCTATTAGCAACAAATACTTTATGACACCATATGTATGACTTTGTGTTGATTATCTAAGTGAAAATTTTGTCCAACACATAGGCCCCATATTACGAGGGAGAGAAATAATAGTTTATGTAGAATATGAGGTGTGAGGAAGGCAGGTAGGATTAACTTCATTCATGTCTTTGAAATAGTTACTTCTAAACAGAGACACTGATGCTTCATGTCTACAATATTTGTCTCATAAATCAAGTTACAGTTTGCAAGATGGAGTATTGAAGTAATTCTTAAGTTGTTTTATGCAAATTTTACAGGGAATTGAAAGAAATTAGCTCCATTTAAAAATGGATGTTAAAATATAACTTCAAGCATATTGTAAAAATCACTGTCAAGCCTTTTTTTTTTGTAATTACAGTGAACTCAATTAATCATAGTGGATTAAAAAATCCTGTTTAAGAATAGGAGAAACCGCTTGATCATCTACCAAAAGACATCAAATTCCACTCTGCTGCTCATGTGCAGAAATCAATAACACCCTTTACTGTAGTATATTTTCTGCAAAGACCCAAGTCTTGTGCCAAACTCACCAGGAGAAGCAACACACTTCCCTGGATAGAGAGTAACTCCAACTGCTAATTAACTCAGATTACACCTATTTGCTTACTTTTTGCTTCCTTTATTTAATTTCTCTCTTCTGCTTAAATGGAAGGTAGAATTATACTTTAACAGATGTGTTCTCCATGCACTAAAAAAAAATAGGATCTTTAAGCAAACCACTTCTTTATCTTATTTTTGATAAACTATGTTAACAGAGCCCTGATGATGCCTTTATCAGGACTTCACTGCCAACCTCCAAATATTAATTCTTCTCTGCTCACTTTCTGAATTCTCAATTTCTCCCTAAAGTCATTCAAACATAAAAATATGGACAAAAAGGTTGTACTAGTATTGTAGCATCAGTCTCATCAATTCTGAATGGATAGTCAAAATGACCTCTTCTCATCATTTTGTACATTCAGCTCAAATATAAATCACCTCAGCTGTCTTAAAATGCTTCTCAACCAGGATCAGCAGATAACTCAGTCAGTGTTTTCCAGGATATTACTCCCCATCACACAGACATGCCTAGCATTTGGCTTAATTAAAATACCCTTTATTTAAAATGGATTCAGCTTTTCAAGTGGTCTAACTCAGTCCTTAGGACTGGTCTCACTTATCACCTTTTAGCAGCTGTTTTTCATCAGTCAGGTTATGTTTACTTCAGCATCAGTCACGAAGATAATTAAAAGGCAGAGTTGAAACCCAGGTGAAATTCACAAAAGCACTTCATTTTGATATTTCACTATTAACAACTGCTTTTTGTCAGCTACAATTTCTTAGTAAATTAGCTTTTAGCTGAGCTTCCTGTGTACTGTATATTGTTGATCTCACCAATCCTAACAGTAGCAACGTCACATTTGGCCCAATATGGTTCAAAATGGCTCACACCAGCTGCTTCAGAGAAAGGGTTAAGCAACATTAAAAAGTAGTTATGCATCAACCCGCTTTCACACCCACACTTTCAGAGGCTAACTTATCCAAGAAATCCAGAGGCATACAAGCCTTAATAGCACTACTGTTACTATAGCTGTTCCTATTATACATTCATTAATAACCATTCTTTGGCTTTTTAAAACGTATTGCAATGCTCTAAGTCTCTGTAACATTATATGGCAGGAAAATTCAAATGTTATATATTACTGTGTGCAAAAATATAATGAATCAATTTCAAATTTTTTACATTTTAGTTTCATTTTACCTCAAGGGTTCCAACTGTAGTTTACTGCCAGAAGGGACTAGATCCAAAGTTGATATGCCCCAGAAATTTCTAAGACAATAAATGCTACAAAATTAAATAATTTGGCTCTTCAGCAAAATATCTGAGTATCTTAATTCAACAATATTGGTCCCTGAATGAGCCAACGAGACCTCTCACTAGCCTATTACCTGCTTTTGCATATGTTCAGATTCTCTTGTCATTTATTCATGGTTAGCTACTCACCTTTTGGACTTGCTCTTAGCTCTCCTGATTATTTCTGGCTATATACTGCCTGCTGTGGATTATGATAATTTTATTGGCCTCCATAGAGTTGGTTTCTCCATTTTCTCTAGGCTATTTGGCTTCAATGGTCTTGTCAAACAGTCATTGCAAGCTCAGTCTAATAATTTTTCTGCATGCTCTGTATACATCTACAAAACAATAATTACTGTGTGTTCCAACTGTGTATAAATTAATAATGCATGACTGTACTATAATATATCCATGTACTATGTCTGCACACACAGTAATCCCTGACTTTAAAAAAAATTTTGTTTTCACAAAAAGGTGAGTTTTAGCCTAAGGTTTTTTCATTAGAATAAAACTAAAAATTTTGAGAAAACCATTCACAATGGAAACAAACTACTATATATTACAGTGTGCTTTGCATCTTTAAAATTACCAATTTTAAAACTGTTACAATTAATTTAATTAATGGACTGCTAATTAACTATAACATTTCATTTTAAATGCACAAATAATTCTGAGTTTATTTTACATTATTTTCATTGCTGGCCTTAAGCAGCAGCCAAGCACCAAACAGCTGCTCTCCCATTCTCTCCCTCCTCCAGCAGGATGGGGAAGAGAATAGGAAAAGAGAAAGTAAGAAAAATTGTTGGTCAGGACACAGGCAGTTTCAGCAGTAAAGGAAAAAGAAAGAAAAATAAACCCAAAAGAGAGAAACAAACTAAAAACAAACAAAAAATCCAACTCAGATAACGCAAAGTCAATCACTCACCACCTCCCACAAGTAGGCATGCTCAGCCACTGGTAGCAGCAGCTACCTCCTCAAAAAAGTTTTTGTTGCCAGCATGGCACTCTGTGGCATTAAATAACTCTCTGGTGAGTTTAGCTCATCTATCCAGCTTGTGTCCCCTCACACCCTCTTTCTCATTCTCAGCTTACTCATAGCAGGGGTGTAGGAAAAGAGAGAGCCCTGGTACCACTAATACTACTCAGTGATAGCCAAAACACTGGCATGTTATCAATACTGTCTCAGTCACAAATCCAAAACACAGCATCATGGAGGCTGATATGAAGAAATTTAACTCATTTCCAATCAGACACAGTACACTAAGACACTAAAACATAACTAGAAATTATCTCGGCTCTGACTTCAGTGAGATACTGTCATATTTTGCTCTTGCAAGAAATAATGTCTCTTGCATGTTTTTGGCATTGGTGGTCAGCCTAAATCTAGTACTGATTTTCTGAAGTTTCATTTAAGAAGAGACATACACACCTCTCTGCTAAGCCTCCTAGTCCAGGAGACATTAGACAACATTTTGATTTCTGCACAATCCTGACACGTCAAGAGCTCAGCAGCATTAATGGATAGCCAACACCTCTGCTTGAGCTCAGATCTGTGCTTTGTGAAAGCATCTCTCTAGTCTAAATTCTTTTACAAATCAAATAGCAGCATCCTGTGATCTCCTCAATAATCCCAGCTGCTTGCTCTAAGGGGTTTTGAAAATTCATTTGACTACTCTGACAAAAGAAAGTTTGACTGCCTTTGAACCTGATTTCAAAGACCAAGTTATACAAGTCAAGCTATTGCCCTTGGAGTATTCTGGTTAACTTTGACAATGATGGATACCTTTCATGACCATTTCCCAGATCCCTTATGCCTACATTTCACAACTGTCCTTAATGATGAATGACACTCATCTGCAATGAATGACAATTTTCCAGTACTCTCATCCCCAAAGAAATGGCATTATCATCACATATTCTTGCTATAATTCATCAGGGTGAAAAAATACAGAGTCTCTGATTACTGAATTCTTTATTAATGTAATAACTTCAACAAATAATGCTTTATACATTTTGAGATGCGGATGGGAAAGTATATCAAGTTCTTCAGTAGAATATACTGTCTTCATTACTTTAGGAACTGTAAATCTTATTCTTTAATGAAAATGCAATGTGGAGAAGACAGATTGTTATGATTTGAAACTAGTTCAGATGTCCTAGCTGAGCCTTGAATAAATAAATTGACTCTTCTAAAATAAGGGACATTCAAAACTGTGTTTTGAATAGAAGTCACATTCTCACCACTGAAAAAGCAATTTTATTTGCTTAGTGTGGTTGTTTGAGTTTTATACACTTACATCTTCACTGATTCAAGATGGAATAGCCCAGCAAACACACCCTCTGGAAAAAGTAATCTATTCAAGCTTGCACTTTGTGAGAAAAGGTCTCACCTTAGACCACCATTATTGCCCATGATTACTTATTACTGGCAGATTCAATTGAATTTATCTTAACAAATAAAGAAGGCTTGGCTGAAAATTGTTATTTCTGTTACAGTAACATTAAAGGTCCACAGATCAGGACTTTGCTGTGCCTGTACTTTATAAAAACATAATGAAAAGTACTACACATAGAACAAAGTGCTTGACATCTAACCAAAGAAAACTATAATCTAAATGTCAATCTTCAAATAGAAACAGGCTAAGTATAGAAGCATGAAAATCCCAGAACCAATGTGAAAACATTCATCAACTTGATGGGCACTGACATTAGAGAACTTGAATCTTGGATTTTGTAATGGCGTCACCTTATGATCATTAGTGATGATTAGAGATTCTTCTTATGAAGAGAATTTTTAAAAGAGAAAAAGCTTCGTGCATTTTCAGAAGCATTTGGAAGGAGCTCCTCCCGGGTTTGCAGGGCAAAAAAAGAGAAAGTATAAAGTGGTTTTCCTTAAAACAAGATGTAAAGGAACCTAAAATAACATGGCACTTAAGAAGACTGATTACCTACTCCAAGGGGAACCAGCTTTTTATTTCTTCCTTTGTATTGAATGTGGATGAACATGAATGTACTTTTCTTAGAGTGTAGAGATTTTATATCTGTGGTATATGTCTGTAATATTTATCCATTTTCAGTATGAGACAAAGAGGATAATTAGTTTCCACGGACTGGTACAAAGAAGTAAGTCAATGCTGCTGCAGTAAGAGAATGCATGTGTACACAAAAGTGTTGGAAGATGACCATGAAGGGATTAAGGTAAATCATAGTGGACATATAAAAACTACTTCCCAAGGCAGACACACAAAAAAGAAATTACCAGATGGTAGGAAGAAGTATTCTCCATTTGCTTGTGCATTCTTCACCTTTGGGAACTTTGTGCATGCTTACATTTGTGTTTTTGATCTTTATAAATCTAGTTGCTTCAGAAGGCACATCATTTTGTACTTACAAACTGATTCAGCACCATTTGTATGGTCCAGGTGTGCTGTCTGTGGAACACAGGGCATCTTCTCTGAGTCCTGCAACAGCTTCAGAAAAACCTTTCAGGAAAGTAGAAAAAAGTACTTTAGAATCAATTTTCTAAAACTATTTTACATATATATGTATATATGTATAAACATAAACCATCCAGACTGTCAGAAATTACTACTGACTGCTGTAAACACCTTGCTGAAATATGAGTGTAAAATTAGTCAAGCTCTCCGCTCTCCAGTTAAAATCTTGGGAATAAGGGAAATGAAATAAATGTCAATAGATGCAAAAACACCCATGCAAACATTGCTGACCCATGAACACTACCATCTGCAAAGATTTTTCAATAGACTGTCTGCCCTTGATTTGACTTTTTATGCTCCTAAGCCTTGGTATGTGTTGGAACTCAGTTACTGCAGTTTCTACTAAGGAAACAACTTAACTCTCTTCTGATGCTCCAGCTAGAAATCTATGGGCACAACTAGAACTAAATCTAATGTACAAAATCCTACAGAGCTGAGAACCTACAGATTCCAGGGAATTCACAGTGTCTAGGGACACTCAGAAAACGTTCCTAGATATGTGCAAGGACATGGACAATAACGTTACTGAAAGACATGTAAAGGACAAGGCAATCATCAGAGACAGCCAAGGTGAACAAAGTCTTGTAAAACTAATACTGCAGAGGGGACTGGGCAACAATGTGTGGTTTGTAGCAAAACATTAGCATGCATATCCCAAATTTGATAGAGATTATAGGATCCTGTTACCTAAAATCACCATGAGAAAAACTGAAATTACTTTTCTATAAAAGCAACAATCTAAAAGTATGCACTAGCTTAAATTGAAAGGATTGATTTTTCTAAAGTAAGGGAATGCATGTCAGAAGGGACTTACAGTTAAAATTACAGAAACCCAGCAGAATTCACCAACTTCATAATCATGAGGTCTATTTAAATGGTATATACACTTTCTCTAACAGATATGTGTCCAACCTACTATTTCTTCCTTAAAACTGTTTCACAGTTCCACATAAAGCCCTTTGAATTTCATAGACATGCATTTCATTTTTCTGTACCTCAGCCTCGCCTTGCAGAAGCTTTCATAGTGAGCCTTATTCACACATTCCCCACTTCTTGTAAGCTCAAACTAAAAACACAATTAACATTTTCTTATCTTAACCTCAACTTAAATAGTGATATAAGAACCTCAAGTAAAAAGAAAAAAAGAGAAAAATTTACAGAAAATACAGGCATCATGAGCATCTCAACTTAAACAGAAAAAGAACTACCAAATTTTTTCTTTGTCTTGATGAAGGTTTTCTTTTGCTCTTTCCTCTCTGTTTGGGTTGAGCTGCAAGACAGATTATACCCACAGTGCAACTTTCAGAAATCATTAAGAAACCATTTATTTCTTCCCACAAAAGAATCTGATCTCAGCTATAACAAAAAATTCCTTGTTTCCAAGGAGATCATACAATAGACAATAAAAACCAGTCAATGTGAAGTACTTTATAGCTCTTGAAAGATATTTCTTGACTTTCTAAGGTCTGACTGTTACAAAAACCACATTTTGCTTAGTCAATATAATTGCCATTTAACAGTAGTTATTGATTGCATTTGTTACCTGCCAGCTTTCAGGGAACAACTTGGGCCATTAACAACTGAAAGGCCAGAAATTTCTGGCCTGATATTTCTGTATTAGACCCTGGAGGCAGATCCTGACAGTCTAAAGCCACATTCTAATTTGTTTTCTTGGACCTGCTTGCTGATGGCTATGAACACCAATTCTGTGAAGCAAACCAAACTAAACTGCAACAACTGAATCATAGAATCACTGAATGCCCTGTGTTTGTGACCTTTAAGATGGTCTATTTTCAGCTCCTCTGCCATGGACAAGAACATATTCCATTGGACAAGATTCCTCAGAACTACATGCAGCCTAGTCTTGAACAGTTCCAAGGATGGGACATCCAGAGCTTCTCCAGACAACCCAATACACTGCCTCATCACCCTCAAAAAACAGAATTTCTTCCTAATGTCTACTTTTAACCTACTCCCCCTTGTCCTGTCACTGCATGCTCTTGTGAAAAGTCCCTCTCTTTCTCATAGGCTCCCTTCAGGTACAGAAGGTCACAATTAGGTCACCTCAAAGCCTTCTTCTCTCTCAGATGAACAATCCTAACTCTCTCAGCCTTTCCTCATGGGAGAGGTTCTCCATCCATCTATTGACCTTGGTGGCCTCCTCTGGACTTGTTCCAACAGTTCCCTGTCCCTCATGTGCTGCTGGATGCAGCACTGCAGGTGGGGTCTCACCAGAGCAGAGCAGAGGGGCAGAATCCCCTCCCTCCCCTGCTGCCCACACTGCTTTGGATGCAGCCCAGGACACATTTGGTTTTCTGAGCTGTGAGTATCCATGGCTGGGTCATGTCCAGTCTCTCATCCACCAGCATTCCAAAATCCTTCTGGGCAGGGCTGCTCTGATCTGTTCATCCCCAGCCTGTGTTGGTACTGGGGGTTACCCCAACCCAGGGGCAGCACCTTGAACTTGGTCTTGTTAAACCTCATGAGATTCCCATGGGCCCAATTCTTGATCCTGTCTAGCTCCCTCCAGATGGCATCCTGTCCTTCAGGTGTGTCAACCACTTGGTGAAACCACAAAGTAACTACACATCTGTGGCTAGGACAATGCCTACACTACAAAACGTTGTCTGCATATTTTTACTTCAGTGTTAAAATAGCTGCAGACACATTTTCTTATTTAATCTCATTAAGTCACTGTAGAGAGGATGTAGTTATACCTTAAAAAATAATAACCCCACCAAATGCTTTTCTAATACATTCTCTGTCTGTTGTAGCATTGACAAATAATCTGATACAGCTATAAAGGCAGAAGGCCCCCTGCATTGCCCATTCCTCCCATCGTATCCAGTTTTCAAACATCCTCTTAAGATTAGGAATCATTAGGGACTACATTGTACAGAAGATATGGTAATTTACCTGATGTTGCACCAGATATTGTGAACAGAAGTGGTGTTAGCCTAACAATGTTATTAACAGAGTGAGTACCTTCTGAAACATACAGGTATGGAAAAGTCAGGATTAGGCACCATGACAGAGGCAGTGTGTTCTTGCTACATCCAAATGAAGGTATATTCTAGACCTTAGCAGAGCATCTTTTCCCCACATGCCCTGGCAATTCCTGCCCGCTCAATTAGTCAGAGCATGGTGTTAATGACAGAAAGGTTGTGGGGTCAATCCCCATGTGGGCCATTCACTTAAGACCTGGACTTGATGACCCTTTTGGGTCCCTTCCAACTCAGAATGTTCTGTAAAATTCTGTAATGTAGCCATGATATTTTCTGAAAAATCCTTTCCTTAGGATTTTTTCTCCTGAGAAGCTGAGAAGCCTCAGGAACAAAATGTAAGCAATGGTTATCTGCAGCTGTGGAATGCAACAGATGGATCTGTAATTGGTCTCACGTGGTTGTTTCTAATTAATGGCCAATCACAGTCACCTGGCTCGGACTCTCTGTCCGAGACAAAAGCTTTTGTTATTATTCCTTCCTTTTCTATCCTTAGCTAGCCTTCTGATGAAATCCTTGCTTCTATTCTTTTAGTATAGTTTTAATATAGTATATATAATGAAATAATAAATCAAGCCTTCTCAAAGATGGAGTCAGATCCTCGTCCCTTCCTTCATCCTCAGACCCCTGTGAACACTGTCACACTGTAATTCTCTGAAATTCTATTTAATTTCTGTTTTGACTAGCAAGTCTATATCTGACTTAGGACTTGTCAAGGACAAAGTGCTTTTTGCCCTTGAGGAAACAAGTGTGGCCAAATGACAATATTACAGTGAAATAAATTAATGTGATTGTTCCATCACCAGAATGTGTTGGAGCACCCTGCATCTCACTAGAAGGCGCACATCATTTCAGGAGGTATATGGCTTTCCCTGGAAAGTTTTGACAAACTCTCAGGTCACTTCAAGGAAAATAATTTAAAAGCAGTACTCAATTAACAAATTTTGACATGTTTTATTTTGAAAAGATGTAACAATTGTTTTGTTCTCTCATCAAAAAAAAGCAAGAAAGCAATAAGCTTTGAAATCTCCAGTTGCCAGAAAGTGAAACAGCATCCTCCAGAAAGCTCTTAGTATATGCTTAATTTAAAATTTAATTAACTACCCTTCTATTCTCCTTTTGGTTCTACCAATATTTTGGCTTCTAAGTATTATAAAATACACAAATACAAATAGCTGGAAAATATATCTAAAGCCTAAATTTCAGTAAATATAGTATCAGAGACATTGAAAGGTGTCAGAAACTGATTTGTTAGCACTTCAAGATTCCCTTGAAAAAAGAATGGAAGTCCATTTTCCCTCAGTGAATATGATTTTTAGAGAGTGTGAATCCCTCAGAATTAAAAAGAATAATGGTGAGTGTATAAGAGAACAAATAGAAAAGATAAAAAAATTATTATACATTTCTTCCTTTAAGACCAGGGTTCTTTGTTTCCAGATTGAATTGCTTGAATAGATTGAATAGTGCTATTATGTGCTATCCTTTTAGTTCCCAATGCAAAGGGGGTTTTTGATAAGATAATAGAGATGTGAGGTTTTCACAACAACTAATGATGAGATGCAGAGATGACAGAAATCAACCCAAATTAATGCATTAAGTCTTCAAGCTGAAGAATGATCCATTAATATCTAATACCACATTTAAAGATGCTTTAAACTTCCCCTTCACAAAACAGCTAAAAGCAAGCTCGCAACTGAGTCACAGATTCATCTCACTGAGGAATCTTCCTCATATCATGACAACTTCAGACTTACTTTATACATGTCAGTTCTGGAAAGTCCTGTGTTATCTCATGGGGATGCAACACAAAAGTATTCTTAATATATACATTACCTCCAAATCCATAATGTTTTGCAATGAGCAAGATCATTCCTTATACCATGTTAATCATCCATCTTCTATATGAAAATAAAAACTTTTCAATATTTTTTTACTTGCCTCATAGAATTGTATCTCAGGAATCTAATTTACTTCATAACATTAAATAAAATGTTTATTAAACTTGTAAACTAAGTATGATAGGAGACATTAGTCTCCTATCATCACTTGAAGTGACAAAAAAATTATTTCTAAAGGATCTATAGTACAGTACTTGGATAGTGGTGGTTTAGGGAATCTTGTTATTTAGAAATAATAAATGGGGTAAAAAGAGTCCAAGGGAAATAGCCTCTTGCTGACATGGCTATTTACACAGAGCTAAATTAAGAATTATGAAGATGCATAATAGACTCTCTTCCCCTGATCCATTTAGTATATACACACATACATGTACATACATGTGTGTATATATGTTGATGTATACATATATCAAACACTTTGTCCCCTGGTACACACAGAAAATATTCTTTAGGTATTTCATCACACAGTTTGGGTGAGTCCTAAGCTTCAGAACTAGCTTCAGTTGAAATGCATTCTTAGCATTTTTTTTTTCAGTCCAAAGATCCACCTGAGCTAAATCACCAGACTTGAAACCCCAAAGCTTGTTCCAATGCTACAGGCTTAGGACAACACTGCTTCTCAAAGTCAATGACATATTACATTTCCCTTAAGTTAAGTTAATGCAGGAAAAAACATTTAAGGGTTACACAGTTCATCAGTCTTCACACTGGATTCTTAAAAGAAAAAAATATGCCATAGTAGAGTGGATGCTGAAATTAATAACAAAGCAAAACTATAAGGTATAGATTTTACCTGATTTGGGAGGTTTTGTTTGCTTGCTTCTGCTTGGTTTTGTTTTGGTTTTGGGATTTTTTTTTTTTTTTTTTTTTTTTTTTGAAAACATGCTTCTCACAAGAAATTGTGCTTGTGCAATATAAAAGATACAATCAAGATTCTCTAACCAAGAAAATGTCATTACACAGAAAAACTACAAGTACCTCTTCCAAAGTTGTGTCAGAAATGCCATAGCCAGTCACATGTAGATGCTGAAGGCTTTGATCTAGAGCTTGGAAAAGACCTTTAAAAGAGGTCTTATTTGCCCTTTCTGGGATCACATAGGTCAGCTCAGTTCCACTGTTATCTTTCAAGAAGGCTTCTGGAATGTGGGTCTGTACCAGAGAAGTGACCTGAAGAATGTGCTTAGGGTCCTGGATTTCAAACACAGAGGGCTATGAAGAAAGATAGATAATCATGCAGAAAAAATTAAGTATTACCAGAAGTATTAGTCTTAATATTAGAATTCATGCAGGAAAAATTCCACTGATGAAACTGCATCACAGCTGGGATACAGAGACTATCTCCCAGGGATAAAGGACAGTGAGACAAGCCCATTTTCAGCTAAATACTGATACTCACCATTTTCAAAGATGCTATTGTGTTCATCTAAATAGCAACAATAATACCATCCACCCAAACCAACCAAGGAAGCTGATGAAAATATGTTTTGCTGGTTCTCTAATCATATTACTAAACATACTACTTCCTGGCAGGGACATACATCTCCCTTAAAAGGTACTTGGCAGGCACTCTCCAGTTGAGCACAGTACATTTTTAACTTACCTTTTTTATGAGTGTTAGACTGTGTCCCTGGCCATATGTCTCCCTCAGATAAGAGGGAGAGCCACAGCACCTCAGCTGGCCTCGCTGCAGGATGGCAACGCGATCACTGAGCACCTCGGCCTCATCGAGATGGTGAGTGGTAAAGATCAGAGTGCAACCTGCATGACAAAGATTGGTACATGTCCACAAAACCTGGTTTCTCAAGAAACCCCTCACAAGGATCCTTTGGACCTAGGGAAACATATTTTCAGGACTCTTCAAAATCTTAGCTGCAGGACACAAACAAAATATGTTGTCAGAATTACAAATTGAGTTACATTCAGTTCTAAACTTACTTTGCCCTGTTTTATACATAACAGTATTAAGGCTTTAGAAAAAGCTGTTTTAAAAGCTTAAGAAATTCCTTAAAATGACATAACAGCAGTGTCTCTCTCAATGGATCACTCAGTGTGAGTTACTACAGCTAATTGAGTGCTCACAAGCTGAAGAGTTTTCTTCTCACAATCAATTTTAGAATTAGTGTAGCAGACTGACGATGAATATATTTTAATTAGAAGTATATAAGCATCTATATACAGGCATATGCAAAATAGGAAATGGAAACCAGAAAGTAATTTTGGGAAGCTGAAGAAAGGGAAGAAACTTCAGGACAGGACATAGGACTAAACTCAGTCTTTTTTAAGATTGTGTGTCTTTCTGTGCAATAGCAGATCATTCTTGTAACACCATTTGACTTGCCTTAAACTTACTAAGATCAACTCAATGTTTCCTCAGAAATTAATGTATTTAGCTTCTGATAGTATTTTCACTAAACTTTGACTATCCAGTTTAAACATATTGAAAAAAATCCAGAAAAGAAAATAGGAAGCAAACGATGTGCATAAACTTTGTACCGGCTTTGTACTTCAGAAGAACATCCCAGATACTACGGCGAGAACATGGATCTACTCCACTGGTGGGCTCGTCCAGAACAACTGTCTTTGAGTTTCCAATAAAGGAGATGGCAATTGATAACCTCCTTTTCATTCCCCCAGAAAGGGCTCCAACAGGTTTGTACTGATGTTGGGATAAATCCACATCTTCCAGAGCTCTGAAATAGGAATACAGAATCAGGACCAATTTTGAAAATGCTTTTCTAGTCACATTCTATCCACTCAGAGAACAAGTACTGAAAATTCATTGTAAATGGAAAGTGATAAAATCACTACCTCTGTCTGGTTATATACTTTGGTATCAAAAACAAATAGGAAAAAAAATTTCTACCTATAAAGCAAAAATGCTTATCATCCTCAGATGCACAGATTTTAAATAATATTGTAAAGGAAATTTTAAAATTAAAGATAATAAAATTAATACTAAATTTTACAACAACTTCATCAAACTACAGATTATAGCCCCTCTAAATAATGATAAAGACTGCTAGTTTGGGGAAATAAACTGATTAGAGATCCCTGGGTAGAATAAGACTATCTAATCAAATTTAATCTAATTCCTAATTTAAGGACTGGAGATATCTTACAGATGTTTCCAATTCAGACCTTGCCATTGCAAGATGCTGGTCTTGCATCTCCGCATGGTATGGAAACATGATTACTAAAGGCAACACTAAAAGACCTTTAACTTATTTTTCTCCACCCTGAGAATACAGTCACTGACCTAAGAGCTTTCACCTGCTATCAGCTTGGCAAGCAAGACATAGAAGACTCAACAGTCCTAAGCTAAACTCCTGAATTGTTTCAGTGAATAAGCAGTCTGTAAGCAATGCCATTTACCCTGAGAGAATTTCTCATTTTTAAAAAAATACATTTCAGTAGCTGTTCTATAGATATATAGTGAGAAAAATTATTCTTAATCTCTTTAGAAACCTGCTTTTTTAGTTAATAAAAAGCTTTTGCTTCATTCTTTTGTTGCTTTCCTAATTTCTCTCAAGTCTTTTAAAGCATTTGTTTCCTTTAAAAATAATTTTTCTTAGTAGCAAGGCCTGCAGAGTTCTGAGTGTTCTCATGTGCAATTAGTATGACAGACTGCTGTTAGAATTATAAATATCTAAGTACATTAAGATACAGAATATTATTTTGCATCAATTTTAAACCATTTACTAAGTTTGTTTTGTCTCTGTAGTTCTAGAGAATTCCTTCTTCTGTTGTTTCTTTGGAGAACAGGGTGTCCACATCTGAGTTTGTTCAGATCAAAATTTAAAAAACAGGCTTTTATGATTGCTACCAAAAAGGAAAGCCACTTTGCCACAAATGCCTCTGCATATGCCTGATTGTACACATAAGGGAGAGTCTCATCAACTTGACATTTGTTTCCATTGAAGCATGGAAATGCCCAGCCCTTCACAGATCTCGAGCATCAGTCAGAAGGTAAACATAAACTATTTACACTGCCACACTGTTTGAAAAGTATACCTTTTATTCCTGAAGTAGAATAAATGCAGTTTGCTATTAATGAATCAGATCTCAGCTTGTAGAGTTTACTAGTTAGTTTCATATACACTAGGAAAAATTAAGATCTAGTCCTATATTGAAGAAGTATCAGCACAAAAACACTAGCAAATATTTTTCACCTGACAAGCGGCAAAACCTCCAAGTTCATGTCAGAACTCTGACTTATTTATTTATTTCTTGCATTTATTTATTTATTTATTTATTTTTGCTATTGCATTTTTCCTTTTTAAACCTCATCATTTATTAAAAACATTTCAAGGCTGGATTTGGCAAAGGAAAATGAGGTGGCTTATTTAAAAATATTAGCTGTCTTTAAAAATAGTAGCTGCCTTTACCTGGATTTCCTGGTTTTCTAACCTTCCTTCTGCTGCAAGTGAAGGAATACAGGACAAGAAATGTATAAAATCATTTTGTTGATTTATTTAAAAACTCAGGGTAAGCACAGCAGTTTTCTTTCTATCTGCTTCTCCATCAAGGATAGAGGTAAGGCAGACAGCATGAGGTGGAACCCCTGCAACTTTTACAAGGCTAAGCACCTCCACTCCAGTGAAAACATCATTATTTGATGGTTCTGTATACCAGGTTTTTAAACAGTGACAGTTCCCTCTACAAATATGTTCAAGTAATAGTTAGACACTAGGAAATTTATTTTCAAGTCATGATTTCAGAACATGAAATGTGACAAAAACTCACAAAACCCTACAGCTTCCATTGCTTTTCCCTTGTAAGTTTTGCATTTTCTCTTCTTTATTTGCGTGGCTTGCAACAGTCATTACCAATTTACTTGACAGATTTCAAGAAAAGGAAGGAAAACTCACCCACTGACTTGCTCATCCAACTGTTCTTTTGTCCACCCGGGTGCCTTCACTGACCCGTAAAGCAGGAGATGCTCTCGCACTGTCAGCATGTTGAACAGGACGTCGTACTGGGGACAAACACCCAGCTCCGTCCTGATGGCAGCCAGCTCTGTCCGTATGTCCTTCCCATCAACAATAATGGTGCCAGAGCTCGGTGGATACAGACCAGTCAACAGGGATCTGATATAAGGAAAGAAAAAAAAAATCAGCAAGATAACATGCAATGAGCTCATCCCTTAGATATCCTGAGGCATGTTTTAACATCCTTAGAGTAACACCAATTCAGTCAAGTATAGTTATAGAGACATCACTAATGTTTTGGGTTTGGATTTTTTTTGGTTGGTTTGCTTGTTGGTAGGTTTTTGTTTTGTTTTTTTCAGCAAGATCCCAAGAGTTCTTAATTTCCCTTCTTCCAGAGCAAAATCTTTTTTTCTTTTCCCAACCAAATCTAACAGGTGTTGTTTCCCTCTCCATATGGGTACTCTGTGAGGAGTATTTCCCAGTTAGGTCCTATCCTGTGTCACTGGCTTGATGAAAGCTGATTATAGCTAACAGAAAGGTAGAAACATAAGCATCTTAGTTGAGACATTTTTTAAGGTCATTTTTCATTTTATTACTTTCATTTTTGGGCAACTGCCAAGAAAGAAGTCCCCTGCAACTTCTAGGGACAAAACCACCATAAAATTCCAAAAAAGAACACTCCTTCAAGATGTGTTCAACTCTCCAACCAGACATGCCCAAGTCCTGCTTAAGCTGTTCCTGGGATATCACATTATGGTACTAGTGGTACAGAGGGCTCAGCTCTCTACTCACTACATTCCTTTTCTCATAGATATACAACCTTCACTTTCCATCTGCTTTGGGGAGTTTATCAAGTATTTATTTGGGGGGGAAAAACAGCATAGCAAACAGTTCACAAAATTTTAAACTGAAAAAGCATAGCAGAGATCAGAGTAATAGATTAAAAGTCTGGCTTACATAACTGTTGTCTTTCCAGCTCCATTAGGTCCCAGGAGCGCTGTTATCTGGCCCTTATGGAAAGTGAGGTTGAGATCTTTAACAGCAGCCTTCTGACCATCCATGTGCTCTTTGGTGAGGGACAGCAGCACAACACCAATGGTGGTGGCTCCTTCAGGGCAAGGGACTTTCCAGCCCTGAGGTGCTGGGTCTGTGTGGGGAAGAGCAGCAGAACAAGCAGGTTGCTGAATCTAAATGTGTGTTTGTGCATAAAAGGAATAACAAAATGACTTTAACATCTGTTACCATTTACCAAAGCCTAGAACAGACGTTCAGATTGACTGAACTGACACAAAATACACTGAAATGAAAGATACCATGCCAATTAATATTTGCTAAGAATTTGGTCCATTTGTTATGCCAGGTATTGTGCATGAATACATATGTCATATGTCATAAAGTCATAAAATAGCTGCTATATTTTATTTCTAGTAAAAAATACTTATAATAATATTACTTGAATCATTTTTTAGGCCCATAAGCATTAGAATATTCTAACTATGTAAGCTACTTCATATATGTCATCCAGTTTCAGGCACACAATGTTGACATAACATTCACAGGCACAGGCAGTTAATCTTCTCAATTCCCCTGAGTCAACTAAGCAAAGCAGATCTCTGAAATGATTCAGAGCAGCAGCCCAGTCCAAGCATAATTCAAGGTGCTCAAGGCAAGCAGATATCCAACAGTCTTCTTGCTGTGAGGTAACATGCTCAGGAAATTGAGATGCCATGTGACACCAATGAAGTTGTCTTCGTTTCCATGTCAGGTTTGCACTACTTCTCAAACATGAGCAGAGTATACCAGCAGCCCCATTACATTATTCATGTTTAATATTTTATTGATTCATTACTACTTGGAGATCTGGCAGTGAGTTGGTTTATTTTATTTTTAAGCAAAGGCAAGCCAGATTGCTATGTTAGTCCAAAGAAACAAATTTTATGCCTGGGAAGTATGAGAAGAGAGAATTATTCTTATGCATATACATACACATAAGATATTTATGGCTTATAGTTATTTTCGTTGCAATACTTTTACGTAAATAAAATGCAAACATTACAAGAACAGAGAATTATCCTCTACATAAAAAGCTTGAATAATATAAATCAAATTATAAATTAAAAAAAAAATTATTTCAAAGATTGGTTTGTTTACACTGTGAATGAAGAAGTTGTTTTGCTGCTTTCACACTCAATTTTAAGCTTCTGGCAAAAATTTGTTCTAAACTTGAGGCCACTTGCTAGAAAGGTACTACCAGCAGTTGTGACACTACTGAGATCTCCTACCCATGCCCCTCTCTTCTAGGAACCTTTCTGCTGTTTCCTAAGTTTGCATCCTTTAAATTAACAAAAAAGCATTCAAGTGCAGAGAGGTCTCAGACAATGTAGCTCAGGAAAGACTCAAGAGGGAGAGCTCCAAGTTACTTGCAAGCACTAAACTGATCACCCTGGGACTTCTCCGAAGGGGAACTCCAAGTGGGTACACAACATCCTGGTCACTGCCAGCCCTGCTGCAGTTGTAGTTCCAGCTGGTAGGACCTACACTCCCAGCTCCCCCCTCACACACCTCTGATTTCCCAAATGCTGTCTGTGCCCCTTGAACCAGCCCTTACCTGGACTGTATGGAACAAGTGACAAAATTGCCTGGAAGGAAGTCACTTTGCTGTTCCTAGAAAATCCTTCATGGCTGCATTTATCCCATTGTCAGTACAACGGCACGAAATTCTTTTAAAGGACAGCAAGCTCCTTTGCTGCAGACAGTGTGTTCACACACAATTTGCTATCAACCACATGACATGAGGAAGTCACTGAAATAACTTGAGCCAGAAACCACACTAAAACTGGTCAGGCAGAGAAGTTTATGTCTTTGTTTTCTGCACATTATATGGTGAACCCAGGAAACACTGGAAATCTTCATTTTATGTAAGGACCAAACACAATTGTCTTAACAAAATGGAGTTGTTCAAAATTGCAGAAATTCAGACAAAATTCATATCAATAGTTTTTCCACAAGTGTTTAAAATGAACCTCAAGACATTTTGAAGTCTGCTCCAATCTAGGAGACACCTGTATATACAACTGCTAAATTGTTCAGCTTCTTCACCTATGCTACAGACAACTGGATCATTTCTAAGATACTGTAACTCTCAAAATAAGCACAACAACCCATCTTGTTGTTCTGAGGCCCAAGATGGAACTCAGGTGAGAGTGATTTACTCCTTCATTTCCAAAACCTAAACTAAATGTGGAAAAATCCTTAAAGGGATGGGAGAGGGGGAAAAAGGTTAAAAAATCTGAATTAATTGTAAGCAAGTGACCATGCATAGAAGAGCAGTGAAATTATCTCAAGGCTGAAAAAAAATTAGTTACAATAACAGCTTTCTAGACAAATGGCTAAGAAGCAGAGACAGAAAGAACAGTGATTATAGAAGAAGGAAATTAGAAACAGAAGGGAAAGAAATGAACAAACTTAATTTTTCCACTGAAACAAGAAGCAAATTTTAAAAAGTTAATAAAGCCCAGCATGTTTGGGATTCATTGAGAGTATGAACGGTTCCGTGGTTTCCAAGAGATCCAAACAAAGCAAAGTGGCAATTCACTGGGAGAGTATGAACCCAAGAGATACTTATTTTACATCTTTTAAAGAGTTTTCTTAAATATTTCTGTGAAATAGTTTTCACAGAATTAATCAATCATTACAGGAGGTAGCAAAATGAAACAGTTATTGTATAATATTCATAGTACATACTATATAATGAAAGAGAGAAAGGGATAAGATCTAAACATATAATACAGAACCAAGCAATGGTAAAAGCAGATTGACTATGACTAGTACATAATTCAGAAAAAAAAGCCATTGTTCAAATTCTATTACTACAAACCTTTTTCTTGGAAGTTTTCATTGAAGAAAAATATATTAGAATTCAGATAATGTCTCTTGCTTCTCTCTGTACCACACAGGTTCTTCCAGTAGGAAACAGTAAAGGGGAAGTACCACTGGTTCTTCAATCCAAATTTTCCTATGTTAGAATTATGATATAAACTGTTGAAAAATTTAGAGTAATTTTGCATCTGTTTGTAGACTAAAATGTCCTATTATTGCTTACAATGAGTTGGTTAGACCATTTAATTAGCCTAAATATTTTACTTAAAAATTTTAATAAAGTGTAAAAAAATCATTTGGTCATAAAACCAGGTCCTTCCATAAAATAATCAAGCCTCAGTGATGTTTTACCCCATCTCCAAATCAGCTTCAAAGTGTAACAGAATCATAGACCTAACATAATCTTGCAACCCATAGCGAAGAAAATGCACCAAATATCCTGCCAAGAGAAAGAGCCTTTTTTTTTATTATAAAAATACTCCATTGCACCAGTTCTTCCATTAATATCTGCAACACGCAAACAAATCAGCCACCAAAAAAAACCACTTATTGTGGCACATAAACAAAAAGGGCAAAAATGCAGTCCTGTACAAATTAACCTCTGGCAGTGCCTGATCTTTTAAGGCATTACTTACCCATCACACAATACACACTGTCTGTTTGGAGTGTCATTACATTGACACTGAAGGGCAAGGGTCAATTGAAGATAAAGGTTTTTTAAGTTCAGTTGCATATTCCACCCACCCCATCTTTCAAGGCAAAATTAATTTTAATTTAATAATCAAGGAAATACAAAGTAGCCAGGAGAAAAAGCAACATATGCAAATCAGAGGAAAGATAAACCATCAGAGGAAAGTTAAAACAAAAAGTGAGGCATGAGGCTGTGATTAAAAATACATCAACCAACTCAATAAGACCTATAAAACTTTATTTAAATTGTTTTATTAATCAACACACCACTACTTTCTGAAAATATACTTGAAAATCAATTTGTTTTCTCTATGCACTGGACCATGGACTGATTGAGAACAAGATGCAGTTACTGTGCTGTCTGAAGTTTTTTTGATCTGAAAACATGCTGTTGTTCATGGGTTTCAGCCCAGGTACTGAGACGAGATTCACCATTTTTCCAGGAAATTTTGCTTCTAGACTAAGTAAGCTCTCTTACTGCAAAGATCCAATAAATTCCTAATTCTATCAAATATTTGGCATACCCATCAGCAAACAAAAGATATTTCATGCCTGGCTGCAAATTCTAGTCCATGTGTTAGCACTAGTCAGTATTTATGTATTTAGGAAGATGTTGTTTCCCAGTCCCTATAGAAAGACAGTTTTGCACAACAGAACCATAACTCAGAAAAATACATATTTTTGTTTTATTTGCATAAAACCAAGAAAGACAATGCCACAATAAGTGTTTCCTATGGTGACTGAATGTTTACATTGTGAAGATATTAATGGATGAATAATATTAAATAACTTCTTCAAAAACATGAAATAAGAACAAGCCCATGGTCTTACCAGGAATAATATTGCTGAAATACCAGCCGCCTACAAAATATAAAATGGAGTCAAAGAACATCATCCAGCACATCCATCCAAAGGTCATGTATCCTCCTTGTGCCGTTGACTGGTGCACATTATCCCACTGAATTCCTGGTAGTAATAACATTGATTTTTTTAAAGGTCAAAGCTAGATCAACACAGCATTAAAGATCACAAACACATCAACACCACACACTTCTGGGCATTTAAGCACTGGCACAGGACAAACCATAGTTAATAATAGTAATCCTAATGAACAGAAAAAAATTTCTGTGCCTCTATAAGCCTGTGTTTAGACCAGCAGGTGACACTACTGCTGGGAAAATGTAGAGATGTTGAAAGGGTTTTTTATGAAGTTTTAGCTGGCCCTTAATTTGGCAAACGAAAAAGAACTACAACACTGACAAAATGAATCAGGCTTTAAGCTGCTCTGCTAATATAAAGAAAAGGTTTACACAAAGTTTAATATAATTTCTAGAATGCTAAATCTGAATATTTAAATCTGTGAATTCTAACTAAGAAGCATAGTGTACATAAACTGCATTTAGACATAAACATGAATGAACTCATTGAATAATTACTTAATAAAATTATACATTGCAGAAGCACAAAAGGAAAAAAGAAGGTGCAAACACTAGTGCCACAGAAAGCTACCATACTGCTAAATGGAAAACAAAAGTAACAAAGTTGTAAATTTATTAAAATATTGCATTTTTTAAACTGCAAATGCCACTTTGTTTGCAGTACAGTGGATCATGAAATTGCTTCTACAATTCTTTTCCTATAATTGACAAGGAAAGTAGTTTCTCCCAAAACACATTTTGCCCTTCCTTCAGTGAAGATGAGTCATTTTGATGAAGTGTCTGGTGGGAAATTTAAGTAATATATTCTGCAATTGTATTTTCCACTCTTTCAGACTGTTGTACCATTATGACAATTTTTCAATAGTTCAAAACATCCACTGTCATGAATATTGTTCTTGCCATAATAATAAAAAAAAAGGATTGCATCAATCAATATACCTGAACTTGATCCAGCTTATTAATTTCTTAGAGATTTTTTCAGAACAGATTGAAAAACATTTCCAACTGTAGGTTTTGAAATAATAATTACAAAGCTTTTCTCCTAGCAAAAGACCTTACCTATTTCTTGGCCCTCAAAATATGTAATGAAAAATATGCCTTGCCCGAAGGCAGTTGTAGAAAGAAGACACTGCAACATCAGAGGAGAAAGAGTATGTGAACATCAAATAAAAACACGTTCTTAACAAGTTCCATGAAATAAAATATATTGTGATACTAAAGTAAGCACAAACTGAATAGACCTTTTTTTTCCTCCACATAGGCTAATGGCCGCTATTTCATTTTATGTTTTAACCATACTTCCCCACAAACCTTAGTAGTATTTGCTCCACCTAACAGAGCTCCACTGACCTAGTTATTAATACTGGAAAGTGTTATTTTATCAGACCAACTGACACTGAAAAAATGAGCATTTTTTAACAGTGTATGAACTATTCCACCAGCCTAATTTAGTGAGTTATTTTGAAATAGCAAAGCCATAATGTATGAAATATGGTTTTCTTTATATGATGGTGATACTTGATGTCATATTCAGGGATGTGGTATTTTAGGACAGTTCAAAGACATAAAACAGGCTATGGAATACACAGAACAGGAAAAGACCTGAAAGAACCTATACCAAAGAAACATGTATCTCAGATTATATAGTTGGACAAATTTCTGATCTATTCTCCAATTACATTAACAGAAAATCAATCACTAGGTCTTTTCCAAACAAATAATGACTTTGAGAAGTGAAATGTCATCAGCTGATCTTGAAAATTCATTAATGATTCAAATATTTTGAAGTCAAGACATTAAGAGAACTCATGAGTATGAGGAATGCAACTTCCTGATATTTTCTGTAGATTTACAAAATTGCCCTGGCACATTATTTTTCATTCCTTTCTACCTTCTAAATATTTTCTCAGTTGGAGATTTATTAGTGTGATTTATTTCCAATAATCACAAAAACAAACAGAAACATGGGGAAAAAAGAAAAACATTATGGTCTGAAGTTTTGAAATTATAAAAATTCACAGCATAGTTGGAGGAGAAAAATTAGAAAAGAAGAAATATTTACCATTATAATCTGGTTGGTGAAACTCAGCTGGTTCTGCAAGACCAACAAAACTATGTAGGGTAAAAAGCTGATCATGTAGACAAGGCTGGCACACAGAGCTGCTGTATCGGCACTGCTGAAAAACGCTCCCAAAAAATAGCTTAACATGATGACTGTAATTCCAAATTCCAGGAGAAAAAGGAAGATAAGGAAGCCATTGCTATAAGCAAAGATACCACTTGCTTTTAAAATGATGGCCAGAGCACAGCTGCTTAGTGTGAGCACAATGACATTCTCCAAAAACCAAGCAAAGAAATGAATGGCTGGATACACACCCATTGTCTTCATATACTGCAAGACAATAGAGCAAAGAGAGTTGAAGTCAGGAAACAAACTTTCTTTTCCCTTTTCTTTTTTAAACAAAGTATTTTGTCACTGACACACTACCAGCTTCCCAAAGGATGTCATCTTTCCCTTAAATTTCTTGTTTCTTTGCCCTTGTGCTGTGCTCCCTCCTGGATCAGACATGTTATTGAGCAGGGCAGTCTCTGAGATCACACATGAGCATAAGGAATCATCATGCTCAGCAAAATTCTTTTGCATAGTATTTCAAAAACAGATGTCAGATTACTGGTTCTTCCAGCTAGGATTTTGCCTTTTTATACTTTAAAAAGTACTGAGAATATCCACAGCAATATATATACAAATATTTTTTTCTCAGCCTAAAAGAGGGATATAGTTTGTAACCTTTATGTATTACCAGGCAAATCATAATTTAGCCAGGTATGAAGTACATCCCTCTTTTTCTAAAAATATGCTTTTGGATACAATCTAATAAAACCTTTGAAGCAGTTCTCCTAAGATTATCAAAATTATCAAGCTGATTTAATATTTTGCATTTAATATTTTTAGCATTAAAAAGTTTACATTACAACAGAAAGATTAGAGAAATTAAATAATTCCTTAATAATTCCACAAATTAAAAATCTTACTCAAGAAGTAATTCTGCTGATACAGTGAAATCAGTGTAATTCTTTAAAAAGTGTATTTTTCCCTATAGAAAATGTACCACAAAGACCCTGTCCTTCCAAATGCTTAGCACCTGTGAAGATTAGCTGTTGACAGAAGCAAATAATTGTCTCCTTTTTTTGGTATGCAATTTCCCTTTTATTTCTGGTAATTACACACTTCGTAACAAATTCTTAACTTATTGTAGGTAGTTTTATCATTGCTGACTACATAGAGCAAAATATTAAAAAGAATCCAAAACAAAAATCATTCTAATCACAAGGCCTTCCCAAATAACACTTTCCAGCTTCAACTTTTGCTTGTTACTTTTTGTCTCATGGACAATATTTGCATACTGATGCTCAAATAATGTTTTGAAACTGAGTTGGCAGCTAGAACTAGAGCCTACTGCCCAGAGGAAACAAATGAAAACAAAGCCATCTGGATTATGAGTACTTAAAAGCACCTCACAACTTCTGTATTTCGGTGCACCTAAACTAGTAAATTTTCTTTTCAGAGGTTAATCTGCCTCTTACCTCTTCAAGATGAATTTCTCTTTCATAAACCAGCTTGCGAACCATGCCAGCAACTGAAACCATCCATGTTAACATCATCATAAGTGGGAAAAAAAACCCTATGTTGTTCAAGAATCTATGAAAGAACAAATATGATGAGTTGTCAGCCCACAAAGGTAAACTATTTTCTAGCAGAATGTTAATAGGTCAATACTGGAACTGTTCTCAAAATAAGATCTGATACGAACAATAAGATTTATTCCTCATCTGGTTAGAATTACTTTTTTATTTTTATGTAACAAGCTAAATGTAGGTACTGGTACAATATTATTGTACTAATTTTATATATTATAGTATTTTAAACCATACAGCTGATATAATTACTTTTTAGGGCTCCATTCCAAGTCAAACAAAGTTCAGATTTGTGTCAATGGCAAAGTAATATATTTGGACATCGAGGAATAACATGATACAGTCAATTTTTGCTCCACTTTAACAAATTTGTTACCACTGCCTAATTTTAAAATCTAATAGTTGGGATGTTTTGATGGTTTTACAGAGAACAACCCTACACTTTTGCTTCATCAACTTCACCCTTCAAGGGACAAATTGACAGTTTGTGTACAGGACAACTAAGGATTTAAAAGGGATCTCTTACAATAATTTAAGCTAATTGCACACTATGTTGACACAGCCACTGTCCAGCAGACTACACCACACTATGGCTGCAAGCATTTTGTAAGAGGTTGTTTGCCAGACAAAAGTTCTACAACGTGTTATGTTAAACACAGCTGCTGGGCAATAATTGCTCTGCTGTAACACTTTGGTACTGGATATACTTGTTCAAGACTGTGCAGAGATGTACATTCACCCACTGAAAAGTGGAACCCCATAGGATCCCAAGTTCTCTAGAACTAATCTAACAAGGATAATCATCAAATTAAAAAGCTGAAATTTTACTTACAGATCACTGGTGTGGCAAGGGTAAGGCATGGCTTGCACCTGAATTGCTGTCTCTGAGGTGTCTGTCCCAGTCTGTGCTGAAATAATTGCCCTTTCAATCATTTCTTGAAGAGGAATAAAGACATGGTTGTATTTAAACCCATCAGCTGGCAACTTGTGGGGATGGGATTTCCATGTTGGATTTTTAATCAAATCTGTTCTCATGCTGTAGAGAACACTGGTTCCTAATTGTATATGAAATGTGTCTTGGAAGGAGATTGCTAGAATCTTGTTTCTTGTCCTCTGGTGTACTGAAGATAATACCTGACACAAGAAGAAAGGAAGCTTCATAACTAAGGTTATATAATGTATCCTATTTCCATAGCTAACTCATAGCTAATTACCATGTGATATAGGATGCATTAATCTGTCAGGGCAGGCCTCCAAACTTCCTTGATTCCAAGCCCAAAAATGGCAGGTTTCAGAGACACAATTTTCACTTTCATAAATATGAAATGTAAAAGATGATTCACATGATAAATGGCTTCGTAAAAATCATTTTTATTTGAGGTGATTTGTCTTTTTTTGAGCTGCAGTTTTTTCTTTGCATCCACATTTAGCCCTTTTTGGGGGACTGATATCAGTTCCACAGTAGAAGCAGCAGCCATAAAATTTGTGCATCAAAGCATCAACAGCTTTCATAAGCAGATGACAAAGTAAACAGCACCAAGCCACTAAAATTTATTCTGATATTAAAGTCAATTTCAGAAGTTCCAGTTTAGCACAGCAGAATTTGCATGTTTGTTTTCTCTAGCTCTGTATAAAGGAAAGGAAACCCCAATCAAACAGATGAAAGCTTAATATGTAGCTGTAAAGATGAAGCCAAATAAATGAAACTACTTGTGTTCTCTTTTTGTGTTATCCAGACTTTTTAGGACTTCCTGATAAATGCTAAATTTTCTTTTCTTCCTTGGGAAAATGGAGGGATATCTTACCTACCAGCTGGTTCTCTGAAAGATAATAAAATACAGAATATTGTCACAGACATATTTTATTAAAAACCCTTTCATTAGGATCTTTTCTCCTGAGAAGCTGAGAATCTTCAGCTGCTCCATGTTTTGCTGCTTTGGAATGTGATTTAGACAATTGTTTACCCAGCATGTGAAATTGTTTTTACTTGATGACCAATGACAGCCACCTGTGTCAAGGCTGTGAGCAGTCACAAGATTTTCTTATCATTCCTTTCTATTCCTTTTGATGAAATATTTTCTTCTATTATTTTAGTATAGTTTTAATATATAATTTTCTTTTAATATAATATATATCATAAAATAATAAATCAGCCTTCTGAAACATGAAGTTAAGATTCTCATCTCTTCCCGTGTCAGAATTGCCTGCAAGTTCAACAGAATACTTTACTGCAAACCTGATTTCTTTCAACCGGCCAATCGCATTTTTCCATTTAAACAAACAGTTGGTGTTCTAAGACATTCCATGAAGCTAGGAAGGCTCTGAAGACCACAAAAAAAGAAAGGAGAATTCCATTCCAGTTTAACATCTTTCTATGGAAAGGAATGTATGCCTACATCAGAGCATGCAACATTGACATGTTGGACACATTACGTTCCTTAGAACGTCTTTCTGATCTCTAATAATGTGAGAAGATAAAAAGCCAAAAATGCCTTGACTTATATTAGAATATGACCCTTCCCTAGGTAAGTGGAAGAAAAATGAAACTATAATTTGATCATTCAGTTTTCTGAGGGCCAACACTTATCTGTCCATTTCTTTCCTTAATGAGACAAACAGTTTGCCTTCCCCAAAGTACTCTGAACAATTTTCCTTGTCTCATGGTATAGCCTGTTTGTTTCATATTGATAGAGGGTGGCAATTGCCAGGGTACTGTGCAGATCACAAAACAAGCATGAGATTCCAGACTGAACAGTTTCCTTCTTAATAAGTGCTCTCATGCCTTCTGTTATACACTTACAGGCATAAGGGGAACAAAAAAACCCCAAAAAGACAGAGGCAAAATGTTGTGGAACACTTTTTATAGACTTAAGGGGGGCTCTCTTTTGGAAACACTACATGCAATCTACAGCATTTTCTGCAAGACAAGTGCGTATGTTAAGGGAAAATATTCTTGCCTTTTAATCTTTTGTAAAATTAATTGGTTCTCAGCAATAAGCATATAATGCGGGAAAAAGAGAAAAAGTGTAATCTCAAGGAAGAAAATAAATTCCTTAAGAACTTATTTACTCTTAATAAACAAGCTAATTTCTCTGAGTGGTTTAAAGTAAATCTTAACAAATCCCCTTTATTTCTCCTTTTTGAAAAGTCCAGAATATAAAAAATAAATTTTGAAAGGATGTAAACTAGATTACCTTGTCATCTTATTAAGTTTCCTCAGTATTCCACATTTTTTATCTTTTTCTTTAAATATTTATGACCATTCTTCTAAACATTTTGATAGAAATAAGAGACTCCAAGGACTCATTCATTTGGCCATTCCACAGTTAAAACAATATAATTAGTCTTTCCAGCTTACATCAGAGCATTCAAATGTGCTTTATGCTGACTGTATTATATGTGATTTTATGCATGCTTTGAAACTGTGTAACCTTTACCTACCTTATCAATAAACAGACAACAAAGTCTGAAATTTTCTGTAAAAATACATTTTACATAAGGTACTTACTAGCCAAAAGATTATTTTCCTGCATGAGTTCATGAGCCTTCTTCTCCAATTTCTCTATAGAGTCAAAAGGTTGGAAACGGTCCAGTAACACACAGGAAGAGATATTTACAACAAGCTGTGTCAACAGGTCAATCTGTTTACTTGCTGAGCTGTTAAGCATCTTGTTCGTCATAGTTTCTAAGATGAGGAAACAAATTGGACTTGCTTAGTTTTAATGATGAGAGCAGAAAAGTGTGTTGTCACTTGCACATCTTATAAGAGTAAATCCTCATTGTACTTTAAAAAAAAAAAATTTTAAAAGACATAGAAATTTTAGTGTGAACTGGTGGAAGTGCAGTTCATGTTTCAGTGACTTTTACAAGCCCTCAGCTACTCTTTCCTTCAATTTCAGAGGAATAAAAATGTAACAAATTCTAGCAAAGTTCTAGAAAAAGCCCACACCCGTGAACCTTTTCTTATCTTTCCATAACTACCCCCACAAATACAAAGGGAATTACTGTACTTCAGATATCATAATAGATATTAATCTCTCATTTAGCAACATAATATTCAGTTCCTTTCTCCTTGATACCGTGAATATTTCAAAAACCATGTTAAATAGAGCATAAGCATTTTGACAGGAGTCCTACATTTTAAAGAATCTGAAAAAAGCCTAATAATCTCTTCATTTTTACTTTATCTATGGATCCAGGAGGAACATATACCTCAATCAAAACCTGGTTTCTAAAAAAGCTCATCCTTTGGAGGAATTCAGATCTTCATCCATTGGTAGAGAATGTAGGGATAATGCTATATCCTTATGTTTGAGAGAATAATCAGAAGGATAGCATGAGCTAGAAACATGCTATCTAGATTTAATAAAACATCTGAATTTCTCAGGTAATAAACAAGGCTATAAAACATTCAACACAATTTTCCATCTTAAATTTTTCAACATTCCCTTGAAGATATAATCTTTAAACAAGGAGAGGTGATGACCTCCTATGATAAGAGTGGTGACAGACAAATCCTGGATCATAGACATTACTCAGCATCAGCACAGGAAATACTACAATAGGAAGGCAGATAAGTGGAAAATGTATGAAGCAGTCTGAAGAAGAAGCATGATTAACAGTGAGAAGGGTAAAGCGCACAAGGAGAAAAAGCAGAGGAACTGACAGTCTAGAATTCAAAAGATAGGCAAACAATGACAGGGTGAATTCATAGGTTGAGAGAAACCCGAACAGAATAGAGATAATAAATGTCTTATTTATGGCTATCCTTGAGGAGGACAATAAAGGAAACACCCATACTACCCCCTTTTATTTTTTTTTTACAGCATTAGAGAGAAGAGAATATTCCTAACCTTCAGCCCGAATGTCAGGGTTTTCATGTACGTTTTTATATATGGGTATGTAATTATACAGAACCCTATATGCATTATTTTGTATGAAGACAGGCTGAGAGGGTTGAGGTTGGTCAACCTGGAGAAGAGAAGGCTCCAGACAGCTCTTATAGCACATTCCAGATCTTATTGCGGCCTGAAGGGGGGCTACAAAAGAGCTGGGGACAGACATTTTACAAGAGGATATGCTAGTATGACAAGAGGGAATGGCTTTAAACTGTAAGAGAGTAGGTTTAGATTGGAACACGTTGCCCAGAGAAGCTGTGATTGCCCCAAGCCCAGAAATGTTCAAGGCAAGGCTGGATGGGGCTCTGAGCAACCTGGTCAAGCAGAAGGCGGGCCCATGGCAGAGGGATTAGAACTATATCATCCTTGAGGTCCCCTCCTACTGAAAGCATTCTATAATTGTGTGATATATACACACACAAGATCTTAATTTGAAATCAATAATTAGCTAAGAAAAGCTTCTCTCATTAGTGAAATGGTTGAATATTTTAGCATAAGAAATACCATCTATATTGCTGTTGGCTTGGAGTGTTGTATACCTAAATATATCTGGAAAAAATATTGTCTTAATGCGCTTAATTGTCTCAATGAACTTCTGTACTCCATCATAGAAATACCACATATATGAAAAAAATGCAATCTACATGAACATTTTAAAATCAAGATCTATAGATTTGAAGACCTTGTTTTTTCCCATTTATAAATGTAGCAATCATGAATGAAAAGCTTGGTAAATCTGTGTTCAATATTATCATTTCATAAAAAAAGTCAAGTCAGCCCTCATCTTCCACTCAGCTTGTTTAACCTGTCATTAAGTAACTGGGAGAAAATACAATTGGTTTATGTACAACCATTGGGTAGAAGTGTTGTTTAAGTAAAAATAAAAAGTTTCTGGAAGAATAAATTACACTAAATCAGGAATAAATAAATTTCAGTCAGAAATTAGAAGAAAGTTTCTAGGTATCAGAAGATTTGGGTGGTGACACAGTTTTCAGTGATGGCACTACAGCTATTTATTCCCTGCTTTATAGATATACACACAAAACCATATCATTACAATGAGGGCAGCAGAGGGGTAGCACAAAGGAAAGCTGCTTGTTTCGGTCTTGTTTTTTATTGCCCTGGCTGTTCTACACAGTGTCACATGTAGCCCTCTGTAAGGAGAGCCCTTGATAGTGAAAAAGAAAATTCATATCTGGAAGAAATCACAGAAGAAGGACAAGAGAGAGACTCAGCAAGCAAGAATTTAATAGAGGAGCTTGCAACACAATTGTCTCCCAGTGCTTCCTGGGTTTGTAAGGACTGTGCCCAGCAAGGAGCTCACAAGTGCTAGTGGGTCAGGGTTTATATAAGATCAATAGGAAATTATTCCAAGTTGCTGGCCTGCAAAGCAAGCACAGAGGAAAACAATTGCTTTGCCCACACTCAGCTAGTTTAAAAAGTAAAAGGATTAAAAAGCAAACCACAAGTTTTTAGTCCTCAGCCTAAATATTTACCTTGCTCCACCTGAGTAAATATGATACAGTACTCCTGCTAAACAGTTTTAGAAATTGATAATCTTGTGAGGTCTTGCAGCATGATGATTTTATAGAGACATTGGAAGAGATCTACATCTATCCACTCTGTCCATGACACTTTACAGCAGGAGTAGCACAGAAAAAACCATCAGTAAGTCTGTTACATTTTTTATACCATTGTAGAGAAATAAAAAACTATACCAAGACAAGCACCATGTATTTGAGGATAATTAAAAGTCATCTGTATGTGAGCATAGATGTGATAAAAGAAGATATTTGCTTTAGTTAGAAGACATAATCACAGAGATCAGGATATTTTAGAAAGCTGGAGCTTTGGATGAAAATTAAATAGATTGTGAGTGGTAAAACCATTAACATGAATATATTCAAGACTTTAATTGGATGCAAGCAAGATAATTACAGGACTGAACAGCTGATGCAATATAAGATTAATGAAAATTTAAAAAAAAAATATAAGAAGAGGTTTACAGTTCAGTTACACATGATTATGGTCCAATAAAATAAACAAAGAGTACACAAGTTAAGATAAAAAGAAGAGTGCATATCATTTTTCAAGAAGTAAAACAACCAAATGAATCTATACAAAGAGGCATAATAAATGCAAAGGAGTGCTGTGGTGCTTTGGAGAGATCAGTTTCACAGAGGCATAAATGTTCTTCTGATCTATAGTCCCTATTGATTTTCAGTTTTTATATGACGCTAATTTTACCAACTGTAGTCCCTTAAATTAAGGAAATCCTAGTTTCACAAGCCACTCAAACCATACTTTGTCTTGGCCATCGAAACTATTAACTGTTTATTACATATTATTAAATGTCCTTAGTTCTGTTAAAAAACTATAGCTTGAGAAACACAGGTACAGATTTCTTTGATGTTGTCTGCATCAGCAAAGATGGATCTGATCATTCCAGAGATCATGATATCTATTTAATGAATATTGTTTGTCCATAAACCTGTCATGTAGTTCTCAGTGTTAGGTCCACACAAACAAAATCCAGCTATCACTCAACTAATAGATTGAGATAGCTATGTTTCCAGCACTCCCTGAAGCTTAAGAGACTTGCTCTTTCCTCCATCCCATCTTTCCAACATTGTTGGTTATTAGCTGTATTATGATCCATCTTCACCTCGAGTGGTGAGCTGTGCCCAACCCAGACTTGCCAGCTGTTCACTGGTCAAGAGAATCATCTGAAGAGAAAGCAGATTTAAATTTTGAATTCCTTGCCTAAGGAGGACATAGAGCCCAGATTCTTTCCAGTTTGAATTCCAGATGCCGTTTGCCATTTTTCTTACTGAAAGAGTGCAAAGGAAGTCCCAGTCTTCAAAGAAAGCCTTCAAACCAAGGCAAATTTCTACTAAATCTCACAACCTGTCTGCTAAAGAACAGCCAAACCAGCTCACACCAACCCTGACTGCACCAGCTCAGGGCAGTAGTACAAGACTGAGAGCACATTTCATTTACAAGCTCTCAGGAACCCCCATGGATTTTGTTCATCTCCTGCCTAGAGAGAGATTTTGAAAACCAATAAAAGTGTATTTCAGGTACATTTATTTATTTTATCTGTAGTCTTAATTCTTTGTAAAGCAGACTTACATTTCTGTAAAGTCAAATTTTTCAAAGCAATGAGGGTCACAAAGTTGCTCTGTGGGGGTACCTGAGAGCTCATCACTGCCCTCCTCCAGAAAGTGACTGGAACAGATTTGTTTGGCTCATAATGATCCTAACAGGCACTGGCCTGAAACCACACACATCTGTCCTTTCTACCACAATCCTCCTCTGGGAAGTACTCTGCTGCCTTTGTCTGTGATGTCACACTGTCTGTTACTGCATTTTATCCCACCTTTGTCTCTTTCTGATTCTCAAAATCATGAACTTTTCTTAAATGACACTGGAATCTGCTTTAGTGCAGAGTTTTCCTTCTGGAACATGCATTTTAATAATCGTGTACCTACCCTAGTAAAAGCTGGACACACTGAATTCTTTTCAGTTATCAAATTCTTATAAAATCATTAAGAAACATAAATTTACAACATAATCCTTTCTCTTCTCCTAGTTAAATCTTTGAATATCCCAAATCAGTCAAAATAATAATTCCCCTTCTCCTCCATTAGGAACCATCCCCCTCGGGCTATCTATCTAACCCTGGAGGCTCTCTGTTTGCCTGCCAGGGGTCACTACCAATGCAGAAAGGGAGCAGCCAGGGATGGCTGTGCCTAGGGGGAGGCTGCCAGGCAGACCAATGAATCAGGGCCATTCCTTTCCCACCAGAGCTGCACAGAGCTGGGACTGGGCCTGGTCCTGCTCCAGGATGCAGCTCCCACCATTTCACAGCTGGTTGCGGACCTGGGCCCACACTGCTTCCCACGGGGTGGTGTTCTGCCCTTAGCATCTTCCCCATGGCCCCACTGGGCTATCCCAGGGCTGGGACTGACCCAGGTTGCTTCCTACTGACAGTGCAGCTCCCTGGGTATAACCCTCTCTCAGGCTTTTCTGAGGCTCAAGGACACCCCACGCAACTGATTCTGAATAAACAGAAAACATAAATACAGAGAGTTTTTTATCAAACACACTGTATCCAATCTCATTTTCTTTTTGCTTCCTTCAAAATTTACTATAAAAATATATTTCTACTTAATGGAACAGTGGCTACAAGGTTTATATCTCCCTTCACTCCTTTTAAGTATGGATGATATGTTTGAGACTCTCCCATGATGCTTTTCCACTTCTGACTTGTTACCAATATTGTTTCAATATTTAAAATTCAAATTATCCAGTCACTCAAAACAAAACAGACAATTACATTTGAGACTAACTCAAGAGGGTAAAGTCTCATTACTTTACTCAAGTATCACTGATGTAAGTAAAATATTCAATTTCAACTAAATGTAGTTCTAAGTTGAAGTCTAACAAGACTAAACATTACATGTACTTTCATATACGCACCATATGCTTTCATTTTTTTGAGGAGTTTTTCCATGTTGATATCCAAATTACTTTCTATGAAATGCTTTACAAAATTGTTTTGCAGTGCTTCCTGAAATGAAAAGTGATAGATGTTACCTCAGGCTTATCTTCTCTAAGAAAATACAAAATATACATTTGTATTAATGTTCAATTCCATTACTAAGATTTCCTGCATGACACTGCAGAAGTCATTTAGCTTGTCCATGTCTTTCCCTCTTAACAGGTTAACATCACACATTTCAAATAAATGGCAGGGGGGCAGGGAAGAGATTTAGGAGAGGTGACAGAGGAAGGCACAAATATGTACAATGGAAAAACCTCAGTAAGAAGAACGCTTTTCTTTTATAGTCCTATATTTCCATTTTTTTTCAGCAGTTTCACATCTTCCTGGCAAACATAAGAAATGAACAAACAAGTACCAACACCAGTTTATTTCCCCTGGTTTTCATTGATACTGGAGCAATACTGGAGATAGTGAGGCAACATTGCTTTTAAGTATTTTCATGTCAGAAGTTTCTCAGCATCAGTTTCTAGGTTCATAACCTAAAGCTAATCTGCCTCTTTTTCAGCTCTTTTAAAATCTGAAGTCAGATATATGGTTGGTTTCGCATGTATAGAAGTACTGTCTAGATCAAACTGCAAAAAGTTGGAAAATTGAAGGATCGCCCACAGTTCACCAACCTGCAGTCGTGAAACTGTGAGGACATTTCCACTGGTTTTGAAAAGCTCAGACATTCTAAGCCATGTCTCAGAATAACTCCTCAAGTTTTCCACAAACCCAAAAGTGAAATTAGCCTAGGGAAAAAAAATACATGGAAACAAATGAAGTGAAACATGTGAACAGTAAATTTTAAGAAACAGAAAAAACTGTCATGCTTTAGATCTTGTGCAACTCCTTTCCATTCCATTTTGATAGTCAGCAGTAAGACTATGCATGTTTTTTTTTTTTTTTACCTAAAAAATCAAACATATTTTTTTCTATACCAAGCAAATCAAAATTTTCCTGTGCTCTTTAGGTTTCCCACCTGAAGTATCAACAAAGACTTCTTTATTTTATAGCGTTTCTTTCATAGAGAATATCATGGGAGTGCTTGAGAAAGACAGAAAAAATAAATAAAGTTGGGACATATTCAAAAGAAAGCCTCTCAGTTGTGGGTCTTTTATTCAAACTAGTTTGACTGAGTACATAATAAAACTGAAATTTGGAAGCACAGTTTGGACAATAAATATAACTGATCAATCAATCTCTTTCAAAATACTCTCAAAGGGAAAGGCTTGAGTAAAACAAACTATTTTCTGTCCCAGTCAAACACAGGTTACAATTTCTCTCTTAGTAAACAACCAGCAATTTTTTTCCAGCCTGTTTTAAACAATCATAAGTATACTCAAGACTAGAAAATATTGCAGTATCTTTTTGTTTAAATTGGTGTTATCAGTCACAGAAGCGCATTTAAGAACAATCCAGCATAGTTGTTATGATAAAAATTGTGACATTTTCCAGCAAAGAGCGTCTGCAGTGAGTTGTAAACTCCAATTTGGGACCACGTTTTTTGCAATAATTCCTGTTGAAAGCATACAATTTCTACCATAGTATCTTAAGTGCCTTTTTCAAAATCTCACTCTTAGCACAACATGAGAAAACAATTTCTGGTGGCTCTTTCTTCCTCTTTGTAACACAGAACACTCTAAAGAGACCTTGGACGTAATTTTGCTTACTTGAAAAACATTATGCATTTAACTTCTGTGAGAATCCCTATTCTACTTTAAAGTGGGATCATTCAGAATGATTAAAGACAAAGTGATCCTAAATGTTAAACTAAATCCTGCTGTCAAGTAGACTAAATAAGTTCTTCTGATCAGAAGTAACACAAAAACCTCATGGACTGAAACCCCCAGACCAGGCACGATGGTGACAAGATCAAGGAGACCAGGAAGGCTGCAAGGGTGGCAAACAGGCAGTCTGGGAGACTGCTTTCTCCCCAGGAGAGAGCAACTACAGTTCTCACCAAAACACAAGGAGATCAAACTTTCAGACACCAATAGAAATTATTATACCAAGCAACTTGTAAGATCTGGCCCCAGTAGAGCTTAGTGCTTCTTAACTTGATTCTGAACAGCACAAAGGAGGAATAATAATAATAATAATAATAATAATAATAATAATAATAATAATAATAATAATAATAATAATAATAATAATAATAATAATGATGGTGATGATGATGATGAAAATAATCATAATCATAATAATTCACTTAAAAGTAGTTTTGCTTTTTCACTCATTCATTGATGATCATAGGCACTTAGGAAGTTCTTGTGTCAGAAGCCTTCCCCACACAGAGCACTTTGGAGAATCTGTCTCTTATCAAAGCAGCAGTAAGAAATAAAGTCCTACCACTTTACAAAGTGAACGATAAGAAGTTTTCCTGGAAAAGATAATGTCCAGCCAAGACTTTCAAAAGTACTCGAGGATTAAATAGCTGAACTACTCACTGTAGTGCAACCTCCTGATTAAAATTCCCTTGTTATGAGGGAAGTGGAAAATAACAAATGCAAATTCATTTACAAAGAGGCTACTAATGCCAACTAATAATTCTGAAATCTAAGTTTTAATTTTTTATACTAATAATAAATTACAATAAAGAGTAGTAGTAAATAGAGAATAGAAATAACTACAGCTGGGAGATAAAAACAGAGTATTAAAATAGAAGGTGCCACAGTCTGAAGTGGAAGAGCAAGCAAGTTGGGAAGAAGTAGTTGATGCAGAACTCACCACAGGCACAATAAATACTAGGAATTCATATAACCCAAAAAGCAAGTAGACAAATTATAGCAGCAATGTCCTGGCAAGCCTGACCCCAACATTTTTTGGAAATAGCAGAAAATTATTCAAAAATTATTTTGAATATAAGATCAACTCTGAAAATCTTATTAAACAAGAAATACTTCCATAAGATCAGTTCATCAGTGGCTAAATCTTGGTTGTGAAAGCGAAGATCAAAGACATCACATGAGGCCTTTGAACTCCTGGATGTCAGTTGGCACTGAACTGTTTTACCCTCAGTCATCACCACAGCCTGTTTCTGTGGCTGTCACTCCATGCAGTAGAATTGCTGCCTTCTCTGAAACTCAGACACAGCAATCTCACAATTTATCAAAGAATGGTCAATTACATGCTCTCAAATTTAATAGTCCATGTGGAAAACTTAGAGAGTATGTTGGAGTATACAAACATCAGTATTCTTCAAAGCTGTAATCTGATACTGTTTTCTTCTAGTAAATAGATGACATGTGGCCACACAGTCTAAAGGAAGTCAGAACTCTTCCAATTTCAGTAGGAGATCAGGCTTGTAAGGGCTACAGGGCTGGGGTTTAGTAGCAGCATTTGAGCATTTGTGACACTGGGGACAGTATTTTGCATTTAAACTTTGTTTGTCTTCAAGCAATAGTTGACAGACTTCTGTAATAAAACCAAGAAAATTTCCTACTTCTTTCATATTTACACATAAACAGGTACCCATTCATAACTGCTTGTTAGATTTACAGGACTGGGAAGAGGGGCAAGAGTGTATTCACAGAGATATCGGAATAAGCTGACGGAACTTTTGCGAGCCTAAGAATATATAAGTAGAATAAGAGTTTCTACCACAATCTTTGTATTGTACCAGAGCACTAAATCCCACACTCAAAAAACCAACCCATCAACCAAAAAACTCAAAAAACCAACCCTCAAGCCAGCTTTTTTCTGAACTGTATTACTCAGTCCAGATTTCACTAAAAGGTCTGTGGGTAAATACATTGTATGTGAAGGAATTCATCTTTCCTACAGATGTTTTTAAGAATGGAGATTTAGCATATTATTTGGCAAAATAATGTGGAAATTTTTAAGTGTTATATTCTAAATGTCGTCGTAACATAGAATATAAGTTAAAAAATATATTTAATATTTATCCTTTTTTTACAACTCATTCTTTACAGAATTTCTATCTAGAAACATCAAGAACAGCTTTATTTTTAACTGACTAGAAATTTTAAATTAATTATACTGTGCTCCAGAGCAATAACTGATGTTCCCCAAATTAAGTTATTTAACTGCAAAGCACAAAATTGCTCAATCCCTTTTTTCCAATTCAGAGCAGAAACTATAAAGCTACATAGTATCTGCTATCTACAGTGGGGTTTTTGGCTTAGTTTTTTGCTGTATTTTTAAAACACCAAGTCATAATACCACAAAGTTTTCAATTTAAAGAGAAGATAGTTACCATCACATTTAAAGTTATTATGGTCTTTTAGTGTACCACTTGCAAGCACCAATTTCTTTTTTCCAAATTTCCATTCTTGCAATAACTAATATTGCAGGTTAAAAGTCATATATTTAGAAGATCAATGCAAAATTTGCAGAGAAATCTAAAACAAGTCATAAATCCTTCTCTTACAGAAGTGCCTCTAAGCTAGGCATGAAGAAGCAGGTCATTGTCAATAATCCCACTCAAGAAAGAACGCCAACCATAGCAGAACTGCAGAGATAGTAAAACTCTTGAATACCATCATCAGAATCCACACTTACAGCACCTCAATTAGGACTGGTCACTCAACTACTGGTGTTAGAAACAATGAGGACAAACTACTGATTACGTTAAGTGTTTTTCTTTTTAATTCAGCTCAGTGACTCCCTAAGAACAGGCTTTTTTTTTTCCCCTGGGGCCATTCCTTCCCACAGGTCTTTATGCAGCCCCATTACAGTTCCCATGATAAGAAAATGTTAAAGGTAAAAGCTTCCCTAGCATATGTGCACCCTACACCCCAATTCAGCACGCTAACCTGTTCTTTTTAATCTTTCTATACATGCTTTAAAGGACTTTGAGCAAAATTCTGCTTTTCACACTGAGTTTGAACCACTGTAACAAGTAGGATAAAAGTTAAGAGAAGCATTAAGTTTAAAGTGGGAAACAGGTGAGGGCTCAAGGGGCAGGTTGGATCTATTTTTCTGAAAGGCAATTATCCATTTGCTGCTGCCTACCCTGAAAGAAGCGGACCTTTAAAACGAATTGCAAAGACAAAATCAATGCACAGAAATAGTGGCATTTTTTGATACTCACCTTCTCCATCACCAGGTCAATCATGCTGATGTTTGAATTGTACAGTATCTTCCCATGTAATAAAGGTTTCAGGAAAGTCCATAGCAAAGCCCCATTAGGAGCCTGCAAAATCTCTTGATAAAGCTTCAAGCAAAAAGGAGCTGCAAAAACAAAGACAGATTCACATTTAAGATTGACATTTTTTTATTCAAATAAAAGCTCAAGTCTTATTTTAGAGTCTACCACAGCACCATGCCAAAAACTGTTATGAGTGTTTTGGTAACAACACCATGCAACTGCCACTAAGTAATCATTAGAGGTTCATATGGAAATTGTTTAAACACAGTCTATGATAGTGTTGAGGATGCAGAACTCTAAACACTGCATAGGAAAACAAGCAGAATCTAAAGAGTTCCTCGTATTTCTGAAAGCAGCCTGTGAATCCCATTTGTCCTAAGTGTTACATTAGTGCATTTTAGAGCAGAAGGACATATGCAAAACCTCTGTCCACACAAGTGAATTCAGAGGGAAAAGTCACCTTAAAAGAGAAAAAAATTCCTTCCACACCCTCCATTGTTCTTCAGCTTTGGATTCCTACATAAGAAAGAAGTAGGAATATACAAAATCCTTCAGAAATACACTTTTCTTTTTTTATAATCTTAAAAGAACCTACCAAAAAAACAGGCAAAAAATTGTCATGACACTTAACTTCTTGATTTGAAAAATCTAATAAATTGTCTTTTCCATTCCTTAATAAAAACCCATATTCCTGCATCACATGGGGCTACTATACACCCTAATTCATTAGGGTGTATATCCATCATAACTAGGATCTAAGGAGTATCCCACTGCAAGATATCCCACTGCATTTGTACTCATATAAAGGCAATGAGTTCCTATAAGAAACATTTAGATTTTTATGCCTAACCCATGTGTTTGGGGATTTTATTATTTATTAAAAGTGTTTTCAAAATATCCTGTTTCTAGTGCTCTGAAGAAATATTAAATAATATCAATGAACTCCTCAAGGAAGACAGATCTTTCTACATGATGGAAAACTAGGCCAAAACCATTTAAACTCCTGACAAAAGTTAAAGAAAGAAGGGTCAGAAATGTTTCATCAAGAAAGTTTCTTTCCATCAAGAAACAGTTCTTTGCCCAAATCTTTACTTTCTGGGATGAAACAATCATTAGTAAACAAAATCCTTGCTAAACAATAGCAAGGGTTTAAGAGGCTAGAAGTAGGCCAGACATAAATGTCAACATACTAAGGACACAGAAGACTTGCTAATCTGGGTTTGCTGTGATCTTCAGAAAGTCATTAGGAAGTGTTTAGTATATACAAAATAAAGACAAGCTAATCACTGTGAAGCAGTATGAAATAAGTTTCTGTGGCTTCAATTTTTTTTAAATTTTCATGTTCCATTACCCCATTTACAAATTGGTAAAACATGAGCAACAATATTAATTCACTTATGGAAGTTCTGGAACTAACTGATGCCTTAAATATTGCAGAGTCCCATGGTAAAAAGGTCACACAGCACAGCAGACTTGTGACATCTTGAAAAAAAAGAAAGAGATCGAAAAAGACTGCTTCTGGCCTAAACAGCTTTTAAAGAGACTAAGTTCCAACAATCTGTCCAATCAGCCATCCAGCTGACTTCATTCTTCCAACAGGAAGGAAAAGCAGAGCTGCCTGCTTACCACTACATGCCACACATGTAAGTGAAAAGGCCAAAGCAGAGCTCTGGCTCCCTCCCAAGGGTCCCAGCCAAGCCAGGAGCAATTTCTGCCTGTAGAAACCAATAGATGACAGAGGCTTCCCTAGTGACCCTCTATCACTGTATTCTTCTCTTGCACAGGGCCACCAGAGGCACTAACAAGGTTATTAAAAATATTAAAATTAATCAGGGTAAGTCAAATGTGTATTGAAGAAAGGGAGCAAAGGTGAAACTATATGAGAACCAAGGGATTTTTCTGAGCACTTGACAAACAGAATAGGAATATCAACCATTAAAAAACTCATTCTATCCAGCAGGTTTGTATATTTTACTGCTCAATAATACCACAGCTTTGTGTTCACAAAAGAAAGGTAAGCAGCAATAAATTCTCAATCCTGTATCTCAAAGATATGTTTTTAATACCAAGTGCTTAAAAATTGTTAATAAAAATGTTTCAAAGAACACTCTTATTTACTATTTTCAAAGATAGAAAAACAGAATCTCTTCTGTCTCACCCACAATTATCTCATAGCCACTTAACTTTTATTGATCAACAATTTGTGCTCAAGATGACAGTGTCAACTGAGATGTCAGGGAGTATATTTACATTTCTGTTTAAGTGGAAAAAACTACTCTTAACTCTGAATTCATATTGCAACTTGTCAGATTTTTTTTTCTTACTTGAGTCTTCAGGAATGCCATATTTTGCCATATTTTCCTCCAAAAGTCCTATGATTCTGGGCATGTCTATGAACAGGTTTGCATTGCTGAAAAATGAAGGTTCTTCTTTACATACTGCCTTGATTACAGAATCCAGGGATCCAACAGCTGAACTTCTGAACTGCCCACCCTGCAAAAACTAGAACAAATGAACAAAAAACACAGATGAATCAAAGTTGCTTTAAGTAGCTTCAAGGAGTAGCCCTGGTGTTCTGTCAATATTGACGTCTAAGGAGATTGACAAAATTAAGCTGTTGAAAAAGCCTATTAGGATGAGGTCCTGCTGTGTTCATTTCTGTTCTTCTGATCACCATTATTGTGGGGAAAGGTAATGTAGTTTTAATTGTCAGGATACTCAATGAAAGACAGCAGCATAATGTACCAAACTGAAACTAGAAAAAAAACTGTGTAGCAGTTAGGCAGAAAAGGACTGAAAACATCAAGACAACTAGACAACAGATACCCTGATTCCAATGCCAGTTTTCACAAAATGTACTCCTCTGGTAGATTATTCCTGTGTCACAAAGGCAGCAGAAACAACCAAAGCCATTTTGCTATGAACATTTACAGTGAAGACAGTTGCTAATAAGAAAAAATAGTATTCAGATGCCCTAAAAGTCTATTTTTCAAGTACGTCTTTTAACTTGTTAGATTGTGCTTACAGTTTTTGCACATCTTGAGTCATACCAGCATTTATTATTGCCATTTGTTCATGACTAGCATACATCTGATGAGGAGAGAGAGCAATCCGACTGCTTTTATGGCTTAAGCACCATCATTCACCACATTCAAAAAGGAAGAAGAACAACAATAGTCTCATCCTCTGTGCAGCTCCACTTTTCAAATAATGGGCTTGGATTGTAAGTGATATCTCGTGGAAGCCTGTACAGGTGCACAGCTCTAAGAGGACACAACTGCAAGGCATCTTGCTGCTGTGGTGCTAATGAAGAGTGCACTGGCTCGCCTGATACTCATTACTGCAGCAGATGCTTGTCAAGAAAGGCATAACTAGACTATCAGACATCATTTCAAGACTCCACAACTGGCAAGTAGAAAAAACATTGTGGTATGTCAAACACACACATTCGGCACAAGAAAAAATTAGCATTTTATTGCTGGAATTTTTTTAAACAGAAGAGTCAATTTTCAAAGTAATACAGCACTTTACATAAAGACATAATCACAGACAGTTTGGAAATTGCGCTGTTAGAAACAGTTTATCCTGATCAATGCATTTATTGAAGTGCCAGGTGCTTCTTTAGTAATCCTGGAGGAATATTAGTAAGTGCCGTTTAAAACTCAGTGTTAGCTGCTCCCAAAATCTTACTTTTAGCATACAGTTTCATCACAGAAAAAAGTAAATAAGTAATACCCATATTTCATAATAAAATCATCCACAGCCCTTGAATGAATCTGCTGGCATGGACTTCACTGGAGAAATAAACTTTATTTATGCACAATGCTGTATAAAATTGGTTATGAATCTTTATTAGTGACTATTTGCACTAGAGGGATAAATGAGGCTTATTTCAGTCAAAGTGCACAAACGTGCTAATTAATTCCAGTTCCAATCAAAATAATTTGAAATTGAAATAATGAATATTTATGCGGTAAGCTGCCACTAACAGGCTGAATCTACTTACTGTCTTTCAACTAAATATCCACTGACTCAAAAAAATATGATTCTTAAAATTTGGCTTTCATAAAGTATGAGGAATATATAGTATGGCTCTCACAAAAAAAAAGTTATCTTTGATCTAGTTTAAACTGTATAAAGTAGGGTTGTAATCAAGACTGATAAATCCAAACAACCAGCCTCTCCTACAAACTAATCAGTTAAGCAAGCCACTGTAGCAAAGTCATGGAAGAGGAAAGCTGGTATGGAAGATTAAAAGGTTATCTAGAACTGGATTTTCAAATGGAGACAAAAACCTCATAGCATAGGAGCTTCTGACCTAACAGAACAGCTGTATGCCAAAAAATGTTATTAATAAAAACAAATTCACATGGAATAGAAATACCAGTTATTAATAAAAAGAGACTTCAGAGTCATACTGGGCTACAGCTTGCACATAACTCTAAAATACATTCTGAATCATTACATTAGAGGGAAAGAAAGAGAGAGAAAAAATAATGCAATTTTTCTGGAAAACTACAGGGAGCTTAGAGATAATTCAAAATTTGATGAAACCATAGGGCTAAAGGCAATAAATTCAGACAAATAGATAATCCTAATTCTTGGGAAAAAACATAAGCAGAACAAAGTCTTTTTCATCCTGAAATTCACAGAATCAGGGGAATAATAGCAAAATTTTTGAGTTGATTAAACAGTTTTCAGAAGCCTATCAAATTTAGATGGCACTATTTGAAAAGTAGAAAAATCATGTATACTCAAGAGTGAGAAGTATAATGATCCAGGAAATAATGGATATCTGGTTCTGATGTTTATTAGAGCAAGATATATAGTGAAATTTAAGGGGAGAACATTAAAGACAAAAAATATTTGAGAAGTAAAATTTAATGCATTCTCACATTATCATGCCTGACCAATACAACATGTTTACATGGGAGGGCAATTCCTTTCTCCACAAAATGTTACAAGCTGACTCAGGTTTAGGTGAACTCTAGCAACCAATTAATGTTCATGCTCTAGAAAATATTAATTATCAATTAATCCAACTGCTGATTTATAGTGGTGACAAAAACCAGCATTAAGACAATATAGCAGGGAGCCTATTAACAGGAAAGAAAGCACAGGATTACAAAGAAGCTGTTAGTGTTTTTCCTGTGAGCCCTGAAAGAAGCCAATTGCCTAAATTTTCCTATCATTTAATACTGGAAGGCGTTGCAGGAGAAAAGAAGATGAGAACCCAATTTGGAAAAGACCAAATGCTTAAGTCAAAGCAAGTTGAATAGAAAGATAACCAGTGCAAAATCTAATTTATCAACTGAAATCATGAGATGTTGCTATAAAATGGAGGTCACCTCAGTGTATCACTCATCCTTAATCATCTAAGAGACCAAACCGTGTGCAGCTTCTGAAAAAGTTGAATGCAAGTTTAGGAAAGTCATTTTAGTAGGTATAGACAAGAATGAGCAGGCTACAAGAGCCATCAGTTGTAATTCCCCTCAAACGCTGCACATATTTCTTCTTCCAGACATTCAGGATATGCCTTAAACCAGCATGCAAAAACAATGTTAGGCTGTCTTAAGCAACTGAGAGCCTGATAGAAAAAGTTAAGCAAGAAACAAATGCTAAAATAGGTCACTTCAACCAATCAAAAAAGAAAAGGACAGCAAATGGCCTTCCACACATATATAGGCAAGCCAGAAAAGTTAAAAATGCCAGAGTACATTTTTGATACAAGAATAAACATAGTAGCCACAAATAAACCTAAGTCAGAATTTATTTATTTGAAACCCCAACAGGTTGTTCTACAATGATAGGTTCAACAGAGAATTTGCTCAAGTTAGTGGAAGGATTACAGAGTGAGCCCATCTCTCACAATTAACAGCATTTAGCAACTCAGGAAGTGCCCTGCAGCTTATCCATTGATGAGTGACAAGCATCCAAAAAATTAGGTATGAAAATATAAGTGAATGATTTCAAACAGCAAAACACAAGCAAAAATCATTATTGAAATCAGCAGCATTTTTCTTCAGGGGTTATCCATTCACTCATTGTTTTACCAGTAGAATCAGGCACCATATTCCAGTTAATGCTGATAGGGTTTACATCATCTTTTGTTAAAATACATGTACCTTTTCAATTCAACTTCACATTTTTCAGATATATTAAAGTTATTTCTTCCTTTCCAGTTTTTCTTTCAGACAGAAATCCATGTTGATTAGCATGCATAGTTGACAATTACTTTATTACTTCTTTCATTATGGAAGCATTTTTTTAAATTAACTTCAATATCTTCTGACAAAGGTTCACATATTTTCACATTCTTTATCTGATAATCTTTCAATGTCACTGAACTACTTTGCTCTTGGTAATCATGAAAACAAAAATCCATAAGGATGGGCACTTTTGGAAATTGAAGAAAACATTTATGCAGGGAAGTTTATAATCAATTTATGCACTTCAGTGGAGTGCTTATTCCATAGTACAAGTTTGGCCACCACAGAAAAGAAGCAAAAAATAATCAATAATTAAAACATATTGGAAAGTATAAAAAAATCAATTTAAACAAAAAAACCACTATCACTTTTGCTAGTCTTCAAAATTTAAAAAAAAAAGTCATGGAGACAGAAGAGCCCTTGAAATCAAAAATTTAATTTATTAATAAAAGAAATAGGCACTGATTATTTTAATCCTCCACAAATTATTAGGTGACCAATAAGCCCCAGCAATTTCACAAGAAAAAGGTATTTAGCAAAACATTAGAAAACAAAGACTGTGTAAAAAAAGTGATCAAAAAAGTTTAGAACTAAAAAATAACAAAAATTCCAAGGTTAAATCCATGGTATATTATGGGATAATAGGGGTGGCCATCAAGCAAATCTTAAAACTGTGAGCAGATGGCCCTCTGCTGTTCCATTTGTTCCTTTGCAATTTTTTTTTTAAACAGCACCCTTTGAGAGGTTCTTCTATCAAATAAGAAACTTTGGGATTTTAGTCCAAAAAGAATATTTCATTTGCTGGAAGGAAAGTTGACACTAATGGAGCTAGTTTATGGAAAGCAGAAAAAAATGCAAATATCTGATGAAAGTCACCTTTAATTGCAGCAGCCAAAGAGCTACCAAAAAAGTGAGGCTCAAAACTGATAGATGCACCAGAACAGCATTTTTCAACATGTCTCTATCACACAGATTAGAAGATCTTGAAAAATGTATCACTAAGGAAAACAGTACTTAGGGCAGAATTTACTCTGTACTCTAGCAATAAACCAGATTGCACCATCTATCACTGTGGGGTCTCTCAGAGGTTTGCAATTTCAAAACAGATTCAATCCTCAGGTTTCCACAAAGGACAACAAACCCAAAAGGCAATGCCATGAGGGTCAGCAGGTCTTCCTACGGAATTGGAACCTGCTTAGAGACAGAAATCTTTCTGATGATTCATTTGATACTAGATCCACCACTGTGCTAGCTGCGCATACAGCAACTGCCCTTAAAGGCAGAGACAGAAGAAATACCCTCACTCACACCTCATGCCACTTTTTTATAATGTCAAGCAGAATTATCACACAAACCCCTTAGGTGACACGAACAGAAACACAAGGCAGATAGAAGAACTGCATAGGCTGTCTTGAACTCATATTCCTTAAAAAAGCAAAGATATTTCTTGTTAAAAAAGTAATAGTCTGCTCTTAAAAAAACAAAAAAGAACACACTATGAGCAGAAAACACCTGGCTAGCTATCTCCAAATCAAAGATGAGTGACAGTGTTAGTCAGTTGACAAACACTGAGGTAACTTAGACTAGAATCTCATAAATTAACAAAAAAGAGATGACAGAAACAACACAACACTAGTTTTAGAATTACCAGACTGCCTAAAGAGACCAAATAAATCTTCCAAGGGTTTATGGACTCTTCTTAGCATTCCCTACTTTCTAGGAAATCATTTCTATTAGTGTGCCTCCTTACTAAGTATATATCCTTACCTAATCACCTCACAAGAGGAATTAATTTTGCATATTGAAATCCTACACATACCTGCTGCAATGCAGAGATGTCAAGCACACCAATATTTTGAATTCCTTGGAGGAAACTCTGGAAGCTTTTCCATGACATGTTGGACTTTATTGAGAAGTGAACTGATACTAGAAACCACATCCAGTAGCAGATTTAATGCATTGCCTACCTCAGGTGGTATCTGGACCTTGGAAAAGAAGGAAAATAAAACACAACAGGAAATTCCAGTTAGAAACAAATGTTAACCTTACAATGGTATGCAAAATTATTCAGTCTTTTTCTAAATCTGATTATACAATGTTCCTACAAACCATGTTTAATAAAACTCCTTTTGATATAACTCCCCAGGTATTCTCAGATTAAGCTGAAGAGAAGTTCTCCATAATTTCATGTTGAATCGGACTAATGACAAAACAGAAATCAATATTCAGAGAACATGTTTACACCTGCCAAGCTGAACAGATCTTTCCAACCCAAGATGCTAATGGGATCTGCAACATTCCATCCTCTTAGAATTCAGTGTAAATAGAAACTTTTCCTTCACCACTTTAAAAATGTTCAATGCAATAATTTCATATTTTAAAAATAATTTGTAAGTTAAATTAAATTTAGAAACCACTTTTATTGCTTAATATGACCCCTAAAGTAACTAACTTTCCTGCCACACTCTTTCTGTCTTTGAATTTTTCATGCCCAAAATAATTGTGTGCATTTTATTACCTACTTGACCTAAGTTCAATTGGCTGTTTGCTATTTCCACCATGCAAATTTGTCATTATGGATTTTCTCTCTGTTCCCTTTGCTTTTGGGGATTAGTTAGATGATATGATAATACAAACTGATTCATTGTTTCCTGTCTATGCAAAATAACAAAACCAATATAATCTCATTATATAGTTTCAGTGCTCCCCCTGATTATCTATTTAGCCACCTTTGTCTTCCTCCTATAATGTCTGTCCTTGATTTTGTTCTCAGTCTTACACAGTTAAAAAAAAATTGAAGACATCCATTTTAAAAAAATCTTATATTGCTAAAAAAGTAGTGAACTTCCATTATAATTTAGGATGAGCTGACAACATTTTTTACTCTTTGCTAGAATTTGATTAGGTTTCTGTAGAGTTTGGTAGAAACACTCATCAGAATAAGCACTGGTTTAATTTATTCTATTTTTTCCCTAGGATTTGCAGATAATTCAGGAAGTAAAGTCTTTTCTTTCCCCTCAGGCATCTTTACCCACAATGGGAAATCGTCTTGTTTTTAAAATTCTGTATCTATCTGCTTAACTGAGCATGCAGCATCCAGAATAAAACATGAAACATCCAGAATACTACCAGAGTCCTATGGCTTTAGAACAAGCCATTCTTCCTCACAATGTTACAAGGATATTTCAGCTATTCATGCTCACCTGAACTAAATGTCTTTTAAAAAACTGAACTAAATGTCTTTTAACTATCCCATTCAATAATTCTGGTCTTACAGATAAAACCATTATCTCACTGAATATCCACACTAGATTCCAAGATTATCTACAGTTATACAGATAACACAGTTGTGCTGTAGACATCCCCATCCACAGTGACATGAATTCTTCCCAGAAAACAGTGTTGTCATTCTTGTGATGTGAACTATGCTAGTTTTAGTTCAAATATTGTCAGATTAGTCTTCCACTCCTACAAATAATGAAGTGACTAATTTCATGAACTGCAAACTCTGCTAAAGATTATTAAAAATATGTCTTTGACCTCCTGTGTTTTCTGCAAAGCTTTTGTAATTAACTCTTCAGTCATAATTTTCCTGAGGAGCATCTATCACACCCATTTTTCAACTGTTATATTTGGGGAGCCAAACAAAGACAAAAGATGCCATATGTCTTCTGTTTGCTTTCAAGGAGAAAGAACATGTGAAGAAAAAACATAATTATTAATCCATCTACCTGTATGCTTCATATTACCTTCCAAAAAAAATCTTACCTTGTAAATGATGTGACGGACATTCAAATTTTGTATAGTCAATACAAACATGGTATACAAGTCCAGTACTGGTAAAGAACATAATTCTTCCACTACCAGGGAAGTTCTATTGTTTTCAGGGAGCTTTAGCAGCAGGCTAAGTACTTCTTCATCACATCTTCCAGTTAAAGCTACCACAAAGGCACTGTAAAGAACCTATCACAATATATGTGTATTAAAAACTTTTCTCTCTGAAATGCATCACCTTTTTTATAGTCAATAAGGTGAAAATTTGTGTCACAGTAACATGATAATTTGCAGGCACCAACAGACCTGAAATAATAAACCATACAGCTTTATATCAGATTGCTATGTTCCTACTTTACACTCCTTGTACATATAAAAAGATGAAGTATATTTCTTATAAGGATTTGCTTTCATTTTTCACAGGTCAATAATTCATTCTTTAGCATTCATACCCATAAGCAGGCATATTTACAATGCTGAGTATACTCCTTCTAGCAGATATACACCTCTGTTGCAGAAACACCTGAAGATCAAAATCTAGGTGTGTGAATCACTAATATCAAACAACAGTGTCCTTCCTTCTTTCAAAGGACACAAATTTAACACTTGGGGAGGCCTATATGGCATAATGTCTACTCTGAGCCAGCTCACATTTCTGAGTTAAACACTGCTTTAAAGTATTATTTAATAGCAGATAAAGGGACAAAAGCCTAAACAGACCCTGGGTGAGGCTATAATAAAACATTCTTGGATAATGGTTTGAAGTGCTTGAAGTCCAGATATCTCAGGAGCTCTTAGCTACCCATTCTCAACAAAAATTACAAGTTTACTAGGAGCCTGTAGGAGCCAAAGAAAAGGGCTCCATTGTACAGCTTAGGACAAAATCTGTCTCTACCACCTCCACTGAATGCATCTCTTGCTGCTAACAGTACCCAATCAGGGAGAGGATCTGCAAGACAGTCAGGATATGCAATTTTTACTCTTTAATTCCTACGAACATTTTATTTTTCAACTTAATAATTACATTTTTTGATTTTTATTCTGGAACAGAATTTTTTCCTTTGTGATTCTACAAGGTTTTCTATGTATTTAAAGATTCACTTTTTTGTGTGTGCCTTCAAGGAACAGAATGCAAACATAATTCTGTGAGCAGTGTAAGATGATACTGATTTGGACATCTTGCTGGGGAGGAAATTTGACTGTGATGAAATTGGAAATTTATTTCAAATGTGCCTTACATGTATAACCCATTCAGTGCAGTTTTAACACATTCTATGTTTTTTCCCCTCAGTTAACTTCCTCTGAACTTTCCTTTCCTCGGCTTTCTGAGAACCAGAGCTAATCCAAACTCCCACACTCAGTAAATGAATGCTTATAGTCTTCAGTTACAGGTTTTAAGTGATTTCAAATAATTTCATCACTTGGCAATGAGCATGGCCAGCACAAAACATCGTAGCAGAAATTTTGGGTAAATTAAAGAAGGACAAAAAATTCTCAGAGTTACTCTTACTGTTCCAGAGGAAAGCACAGTAGTAGTATATAATCACAGAAATATAGGGCTACAATGGGCCTATTGCTATCATTAGGTTATCAGACAGTGGCTTTATAGACAATAAACATAATGGGCATGCCTAAAATACAGCTCTAGGAAGTACTTGTGCAGCTTTCATAATTGGTAAGAGACACGGGCCTTTAATGCTCCAGTTGGACTGGGGGAGGATTTAAGCACTAAGCAAACAAAAAATTCTGCATCATTATCCAAATGTGAGATGTGTGTATATATCTAAGCTCTACATAAGACTGGCAAAAAGTAATGATGGAAAGTAATTTGACAATTCAGCCAATTAGCATTATTATTCCAAAGGATCAAAGGTGCACTAAATCCCATTTAACTGAATTGCTTTCAGATGATTTCTCTCATTACCATTTAGTGGTATCCCAACAACAAGCTAACAATAAAGGCAGTCACACTGCCACAGAAGCAGAAGAACAAATAATCTATAAGTAGTTATGTTGGTCTGAAATGCCTTTTTAATGCTGCACTTTTCACAAAGAGAGCTTGCGGCAGTTTCTGCAAGTGGAGCATCACTGACACCCAGTGGCTGCTTGACTGAGCTGATCAATTTTCACCAAATGTGCCCCCAGCTCTTCAACAGACACTTGCAGCAGAGAGAACCTGTTAGGAAGCTGGCATCTTTCATGATTTCGACTGATCACTGGGATCACAGGAAAAAGCAATGGTAACACACAGCCTTTCCCTCAGAAAACTTATTCAAAAGTCAATACTTCAAAGTGAAAGTAAAGCAAGACATTGGTAAGATAATGTAAGAACAGTGAGGAGACAAAGGAATTTAAAAATATATGCATAAGACAACTCCATGCCACAAAGAACAGAAGTGGTAAGATACAAAATGGTATCTCCAGAAACCCTCATCTTTTCTACAAAAGACAGCAAAGCTCCAATTCTGCATCAGCACAAGAGGGTAAAACATTGTTGAAAGTTATGAAGCAATGCCATTTAGACCAGAGGAACAGCACTACTATAAATTGATCTCTTAATGCATCACATTATTACTTTAAAGTCCTAAAACTCCCAAGGTATTTAATGTGGAAATGTTAGGTTCCACACAAACAGCGTGGCTTGTTTTGCTTCAGCTGGCACACCATGCTATAGATTAACCCACTAATTTGACACCTCTTTTTGATCTTTTACCTCAGAATGAGAGACACTGGCTTCCAAAAGGGTATTGACAGTTTCTTCAGAAATATTGACAGAAGAACCAATATCCAGCCTCAACTGAGTAATATTCTGCACAAAATCTTTGACTTTCATATCTGGAAGAGAAAGAAAATAGTACCAACAGTACCAAATTTATTAATTAGATTTCCTACACATTGTATCCTTTTAATTCAATTCACAAAATTGCCTTATGTCAATAGTAGTAGTGTAGTAATTAACAGTGGCCCTTTGAAGTTGGAAGAACAAAGAAGCAGTTATTTTCCTTAAAAAATTGCACTTATAGAAAAAGTGAAGAAAACTGGAACCCACCATTCACAAGATTAAAATTGTTGAGGAAAGCTGCCGCTGGGTTTTCCGACAATTGTAGCTCCAAATTTTCAGTCAGCCTGGAATGATAGCCTTAGTGTCACAAGGTATCAGAACCAAGTCATTGGCATTTCGATGTATAAAGACAAACATGAAGAGTGAAACAGAACTAAAAAAAGCAATAGGGTCCCACTGTGCTCTGTGTGCACACAGTCAGCACCTCTACAGACCTTCTCATGTAGTATTTGCATGGTGCAGTGGTCATCATATTTCATGCCTAAATGAGGCTGCATATGTAGAGAAACTCTACATATATACATATGGAGAGATAGATTCCCTTAATGACTAAGGGCCCTAGCAAACAGCAGCTTATAGAGAAGGACGGGTCGAGCAATATCTCACTTCCATGTTTCTCACTGAACACACATTTTTAAAACCTAGAGATACAAATCACTGCAGTTCAGAATGAAAATAAGTCTATCTAATTACAATTTAAGTAATAAAGAGTATGCACACATTAGATATGGTTTTCTCTTCAAAACTGGACATGAGCCTATTGTGTTCAGGAACACCATCTAGGCTCAAGTTCTTCTGTATTATTACTGTAATTCACAGACACCATTCAAGCCTGTTATGAAAACAATTCAACAGTCAAACCAGTATAGCAATAATTATAACAATGTCTACTTCTAGCTGATTGCAAATTTGGAACACTCTGCAGTAGCAGCTTTACTTAAAATCTAATGGTTTTCCCCATGCAAATATCAATCAGAAGTTGTTTGGATTTCAATGCCACCAGTTTACAATCACCGTACTGTATTTCCAACTCTTTGAACTGCTGAACGGATTTGAATGCTTAATATTTCACAAAAAGATATTCAGCTATTGAGAGGAAAAACCATATCAAAAGAGCTATAAATTAAAAAATTGGATATGAAAGTTTTGACCTAACTTGAGTCACAGGAAATTGAAAATTTTCTTAGTTGTGATCCAAAACATTCAGCTGGTGGAGCAGCAAGATCTGCTGCAAGTGCTTGGCAAAAAATGGAAAGGTTTTTAGGAATATTCAGTTATTCTAAATTACTTAAATAATTTCTATATTTTATCCACTCAGTTTGAAGTTAAATGAACAAAACTTAAAAAGACAGTATCTCTCCTGCAATCACTAAGTTTAGAACACAGACATAGGCACAAAATAACATCACTAATGATGAGGAACCATTTGGGGCACCAAAAGGTGAAAGGCCTTACATTTGCAGTCGTCTCTGAACATTTCCCAACATTAGCTGGCATTCACAGCTGTCACTGCTGGTATTCTGCACAGCTCCCACAAAGCTCTCCAAAGCATTGGAAAGTTTTTGGTTTATATATGCCATACTCTCACAATCTCCCTTGTTGAAAGCAGTCAAGTATCTTCCAAAATCCTGCAGAACACAGTGATCACATGGGTGAGTAAATTCATGAAATTGTGTTATAGCTAGACGTAGCAGTTCTCAGCAACTAGATGATTTGTATCTTTAAATGAGAATTTGGCTAAGATAATATTCTTGTAGTCATTGTATGATTAACTGAAACTGGAATAAATGTTTTCAAGAAGCAAGAAATTTTCAAATATTTGAGTTTTGGAAACAATCAGATTGGGAATTTGAACTAGCCTATCAAGGACAGTCATCCAATAATAGAAATTCCAACATTTAAAAATTTGTTTCAAAATGAAATGAACAGTTCTTTTTCCTTTTTTTATTTTAGTCTGACCATTTTTATCTTTTTCCAAAAAACTTGTTTTGAACATCTGTTTTGATTCAACAAAACAAAATATCTGGATCTTCATATCCAAAGTTTTTCATGTATTATGCTCTGTATAATATGTACTTCTATGTTTTCTCCTGAATATTTACAATTTTAATTTTGCAAAGCTTTTAATATCTGCAGAAGTAGGTCATAGAAGGGTGGTGACTACACAATGCATTTGGCCTGCAAAAGTCTGCTTTGAGTGATGCCACTTGTCATTTGTTTAACACATTGCTGCTCATATCAGAAAAATGTCCAGGTAGACACAGAAGCAGAGCTATTTAATAAAGAGAAGACAGATTCTACACTAAAAACTAAATTACTTTATTATTTTGCCTATGTACACACATGTGTGCTATCCAAAGGCCTGCTTCCATCTCTGGATGAGTCTCTACATGGCAAATATTACCCTCACTTGCTGGCAATTTTATATTAAAGAAAAACAGACTGAACCCAACTGGTAATCATAACTGTTATTTTAGCCTTAATTTTTCTGGCTAAGTTTATTTGTTCCTACTTTAATTTCACAAATGTTCCTGTGAAGATTTTAAGGTATAAATGTACTATAACTCATTAAATTAGCAGAATTATGGAATTTAAAGAAATTAAAAATGGGCTGCTTTTTTTGACATTGATTGACAATCCAATTATTCTAGTTATAGGATTTCTAATAATTCAAAGTCATACTTTCAGCTTGTAAAGCTCACCAATGTTTAATTAAGGAATTTCTTCTGGGTATCTCTATCAGAATTGTCAGAGCTATACCTATTTAAATCTCAGGCTTGTATAGCCACTGCGGAGACTTGTCATTCAGACAGTAGGGGAAAAAAGGAAACTTTCATTAGCTTCCAAAGTTTAATGCATGCTGTAAAGTACACTTGTAGGTGAGGGAATCATTCAGACCTGATAATGATCTTGAACCACAGCAATCCCTTCAAAGACAGCGAAGAGCAAGTGACTCATTAATCCATCTTTACACTTTGTAATGGCACAGAAAATGTTGCTAAAGACAATGGGTTCTTCTGTAAGAGAAAATGTCCAGATTTAATCAGATATAAAAAACAACTTGAAATCAAATTTAAAGTTAGCCAACAAGTAAGGGAGAGATTTTTTTTTAAAAGGAAGGAACATTTGATGCGCTAAGGCACAGAGAAATATTTCTAACTAAATGTATCATTTCAGAGGACAAGAAAGGCTAGTTTGACACAGCTTCAGTTACTCTTCTCCATCACATTTCCCTGATCAGTAATAAGAGCATCCCTACCTGCTACAGAACCAGAGAAGACCATTTCCTTTTTGCTCTTCATGAGCAAGAAGCTCATAAGTAAGAGCTCATGAGCAAGAGCTCATAACTGTGAGAAGCTGAGTACATTAACCACATCTACCTTTTCTTTGGGCAGGCTCCCTTGATGCTATTTCCCTCTAGGAACACCTGAGCAGTAACTTTCAAACCCAAACTACAAGGGGAAGAAGACAGCATTACATAGGTATTTTCCATATCTTGGGATAATGAATCCATATAGGGGGATAGTATTATCCCCATGGTCATCCATGGAGACTGTTTCTACCCAAGCTTGCAGCCACCATATCCTTGGAAAAAGCCTCCTTTCTGCTGTCTGCAGTGGGTTTGTTCATGGGATAGCAGTGAAGAAATTTGACTTGACTGCTGCATTCTCATTCAGTATCAAGGCAATTTTTTGAACTATGTTTTTTTTCTTTCCTTAAGTTTGTTTCTTAAGTCAAGTAAGAAGAATAATAAGCATTAAACACTGCTTCTAAAACAAGCAAACCTTGATCTTGCTCACAGAAGTAATACAATACTGTTCCTCAAATCAAACCAAATCAAGCAGTTTTCATTTTTTCTCATTAGGTTTCATAATATTTTCTTAACAAATGTAACATTATGAAACATTCCCACAAACAGAGGACTGAAATGAGAATGACAGAAATTTAGTTCCTCAATCTCAGTTCTCTTAATAAACAGACTGTTCTTCAGAGGTCAAGGACAGAACACAGGTACCTGGCTACATACACAACTGCAGTATCACTTATCCTAGTGCAACAGCACTATTGTTTTACTCTTTGGAACTACATCCCTCACAGGAGAGTGGAGAAGACAGTCAAAACTGGGTTGTAATCACATCTTGCACTCTTTTGGAAATTAATTTGGCATAAGACATTACAGATTTCGTCCCTCGCCCTAGAAGGGCAGGTTAATGTCTCCTAATTGTTCTTTGCAAACAATTCTGGGCATAGTTGGGTAAAATATGAGCTCTGAAAAGCACTGGCTTTTGTTTCCCAAAGAAATAATAATATGAATTTATACTCAGGTCAATATCTATGTTGAAAGGTTTTAGCCTTTCTTAAAGTGCACAACTTGGGAGCATACACATAAGGAATAAAACAAGGTAACACATTAAAATTTGAACAATTTGTTGAATGTGAAGTTTTCAGCTACAGGTAGCCAATTCACTGGTGTGACACAGCCAGAAGTGAGAGATGCTACTTCCTATAAATACCTGCCCCATTTTTCCTTACTGTCAAATGCACACTGCCCTGTGGCAAGTCTGGCTCATTTAAAAAAAAACCCTGTGACCTGATTGAGCTCTCTAGCTGAGGAGGGGCAGCAAGGTCTCCTGCTTTCCCTGGGATTTTAAGTCCACATGAACACTCCAGAAAGAAATAATTCCTTTGTGTGATCTGTATCAGGTTTCTTCATGTGCCTCTGTTGGTTTAATTTCCAGACATCAGTATGCTTGTTGTGCTTGGCATCACCCAAATTACCTTATTTGTACAAAATTTTGTTTAGAGTAAAGCCTTAACTTAACAGCATTAACACATGGGTCCCAGAGTCACTACTGTGGTAACCAACCTGAAAAGATTTTGAGAATATTCAAAATGGTAAATTGCAATTTCTGCAATAGTACGACACTATCAGGGTATAAACGTTCCTGAAGAATGTTGCAGATTTTAGATGCTCTGTAGAAATATCAATAAGAAAACATTATTTTCATTCCAAGGGTACCACAGAAAAATTTCAAGAAGTGACAATGCACAAATACAGTCTTCAATGAACCAAAGGATTTCAGTATTAAGAGTTACTACATTTGTTTGAATTATTTCAAAATCAGAATATAATACTTCCATGTTAAAAAATATATCCTAGGAGTGCTAGAAAACACCTTCACAAAATAAGCAAAATCGTAATTGCTTCAGAAATACTAAGAGGCCACAGAATACTTGATGGTTGACTTGATGGTAAAGAGCAGATAATCAGCACGTAAGGAAAATAAACCACTTTTCTAGTACTCACTTTTGATGTTTTTCAACAGATTAGGTTAATACTTGGCCCTGATGGACAATGGTTTCATATATTTACATAAGATTAATCATAAAGGTCAAAATGCCACATCACAGCATCAACTTTACAATGCCATTTCTCAGCTGGTTTACGTCAGTAGGGCCAGTAACTCAAACAGCAAGATACCCTAGAGCTGTTTGAAGCAACCAACTTGTGTCTCAATTCATTTTGTTTAAATGCAGCAACTCCAGACCAGAAGCCTTTTTATTAAGTAAACCATCAGTAAATCTGAAGCGGTTTCCTCTCCTTCTGAATTGCATCTGATCTGAGTAATCAGGCAAATATGATTGTGGGCTCAAGATTCCTTCAGGCACTGCATTTATTAAACTGAACAACTCAATAGCCATAAGACATCAACAAATTTAAGTTAAAGAAACTTTGTATAGCTGTATTTAGATGTAGAAAAAAAACTCCACTCATGCCACAAAGAATTAGGCCCAAGCATTCCTCAACATTTAGCTCCAAAGGCAAAAATTGCCTGCCAATTAGTGGGAGCTCAGTATTCAGATTTGCAAGGATTTTAAAACACATGTATCTTCAAATAATTGTTTCTATAATAGCTCCAAAGAAACCAATTCAAGTATCAACACATATGACTAAACACATTGTTAACTTAAACTAAACACAATAATCTAGTCCATACAATGCGTTCTGATACCAACTACAGCTGGTCTGAACAACATAAGTTGGAACAAATCTGAAATGAAACACTAATTAACTTAATAAAAGTTTTGATTGAGCTGTTCATAAACAGAGAGCTCTTCTGTCATTGTCAGCACACTTCCCAAAATGAGTACATGGAAAACACTTACCTCAGTTCTGCCATTACATCCTTATGCAAATTCATCAGTAAGACTTTTATTTTATTCCTGTCATGTTCTACAGTGGACTCAAATATTATTTGCAAAATCTCTTCCATGATCTCCAGAGTTCTGCTTTGGGACTGAGTAGAAGTGTCTCTATATGGTGCATTATAAAAAATTGAATCAATAAAGTCAACTTTATGAAGCTCAGTATTGTTTGTATGCAAAGCTTCTTCTACAACATCAAGATCAGCAATTACTTGAAAGAGGCTGTTTAGCAAAACTGAAAAAGTAGGGTGAGTATTATTCAATTTCTCTCTGCTAAAAGGACTGTCCCCAAACCACATACCAGTATAGTCCTTCTCAGACTTATTTTGAAATAGCTCCAGAAAGGCAATAATATTTTTGACAACGAGCAGTAGGTCATTTGATGAACTTTCATTAGTCATAAGGAAAATTAGAGCATGCATTATTTTAGAATAATTTTTATCATTACACTCGCATAGAATGATATTCACAATGTCTTGTAGATCTTCAAAATTTCTTGATATGGCTTCTACAGATGTTGTCTTAAACTGCTCTAGTAAAACATCTGGAGCCATTGAAGAGGACTGTCCAGTGGCCAACTTTAGTAACTGAAACTCTTGATCTATCACCACAAGTAAGTGTCTAACACTAAAATTTACCAATAAATTTTCTATGCTTGTAACTACAGGAAACAAGAAGTTCTCAAATTTGTCAGTTACATTGATGTTCCCACTTAAAGCTGATATTTTCATAAGCATTGCATGTGTCTGGTTTCCCACAGATGAGAGCGTCATTAAAGGCTGAATTACAGAAAGAAAAGAAAAAACAGCTTCAGTATTCATGAGTCTGGAAACTTCACTGGTCATATTCTTAACATTTGTAAGAACTCTCTTAAGTGATGTTCTTGACTCTCTGTTCCAACTTAGGCCACCATAAAGATTATCCAGCTGTTCAAGAAGTCTTTTGGCCATCTCCATTTCTGACACTGAAATGCTGCCCAGAGTTTCTATGATCTGTAAAGCCATTTGGCTCTTTGGTGTGGAGGAACAATTGATTGCATGTGTATTATTCACCTGCAGTGGCACAGCATAAAGGGATAGCTCATTCCAAAAATCTAGCAGCTCTTTGAGAACTGAGCTATTTATATGATGGAGCTCAGAAAACTTCAAAATTATAGAGTTCCATTCTTTAATCTGATGAAAAAAGCAAGTCAGATTACGAGTGATATCCATCTGAATGTCCTCCATAGAACAAGCAAAACTGTCATCCAGAGTGATGAGTTTAAGCTCCTTAATGACTTCAATGACTGCATTGTAATGAAGAGTAGAATTGGTGTGCACCATGTCACAAGGTTTAACAGTGGCATCACTCTGAGGTGTTGCTGTTGTGAGAGTCCAACAGAATGCTGCAGAAAAACAAACAAAGGCCTCTCCAGGTTCATCAGAGATATCTGCCAACATCTCCAGCAACGTTAGAAGATCTTCTACTGTGTTAGAGAACTCCTCATCAGTAAACATTGGCATTTTTTCTTCCTGAGTTAGTATGAAAGCATATATTTCAGCTAGTGCTTCTGTAACATTTCCATGAGCCAATCTTTCTGTAAGGCTGATGACATCAAAGAGGAGGTTGAACACATCTTCTGTGTTGTAGAGCTCATCATGTTCAAAAAGCTGTGTTATTTGGCGTACACCAGTCAGGTTCCAGTAGCATGATATGTTCTCAAATGCATCCCACCAGTCTGTTAAGGTACCTAACCCAGAGTTCTCAAGGTTAAAAGGTTTGATATTTTTAAAGAAACTTTCTAGGTTCTCCTGGACCTGTTTGAATCTACTTATCAAAAACTCAACATCCATGTTTCTCATGATTTGCACCAAGGCAACCATATGATTTAGAAGCTCCTTTTCATCTCTTAATGGAAAGTCAACAAAAGTAGGAGACTTGAAAAGTTCAAGTGCCTTCCTTACCATTTCAATATTCAGACCTGCTGTTTCTGTCAGTTTTTGAGGAAACGTTTTGTGTTCATTTTGCAAGTTTGAGTCAAGTTTTCTAATCATATATTGAAAGAACTCCATCAGCAAACTGATATTTTTCCCATGAAAGAAAGGTTCAATCTCATTGTCCAAATGAGAGGAGCTGTTTTCTTGGAAGTCAAAAGTTTTATTTTTCAGAAGACTTTGGATTTCTGACAAGAGTTCCACTGATATAAGAGAAATGTGGTGAAAAGGATTAAGGAGCATTCTTGAAGTTCTGTTGAAACCATGGGTCGACTGACTAAAATGGGTCTTATTTGACATATACAATGAGCTCCCAACTAAATCACTGATAATGGTTTCCATTTGCTCTCCAGAATTATTTAAAAGTTTAAAAATAAATTCAAGCACATTTATGTCATGTTTGACATAAAGTTCGGGGAGAATAAATTTCAAAGTTTTTGCTATGACATTGAAATAAACACTTGCACAAATCACATCAGAACCACCTAGGGAACATTCAGGGAGTGTCAAATTAAAAACCAAATTAATGAAGTCCATCACATTCATTAGCTTAGCATCTGTCTCAGCATTTCCCAGAGATTGCAGAAGAAATAAAATATGTTTTGCACTTTCAAGGTGGGAAGGGGACTTGTTTTTTTCAGTGGGATTACTTAATCCATATATCCACGTGCTACAATCCTCTGCTTCATCCATTGTACTATGAAAGTTTAGAAAGGAGTTAAGATGAGATGAAAAATTTGTTTGCAAGTCACTTATGTCTTTCAGACTATCACCCAAAATTAGTTTGGTAATATTCTGGAAAATGCTAATACAAACCATATATTTGTCTCGAGGTACACTTTTTAAAAAAGCAGATGTGTAATTTATCTCAGTGAGAATAATTTCAAGTTCCTCTTGGGAGAGCTTAAGAATAGTAGAAAGGGAATTTTCAATGGAAAATACACCAGCACCCTTATATTCTCCCGCAGATGCTCCTGAGATGAAAGCATCAAGCCAAGAATTCAAAAACTCTTCATTAACAATCTTCAGTATAGATTTCTGCATTTTAGTTATCACAGCTCCAATTGTCTCTAAAACACTTTCTAAACTGCTATCTTTAAGCAAGTTTGTGACTTCAAATGCATTGTTAATTACACTTTGAAAATTAACAAGGAAAGCCTCAAAACCTTTCAAGTCATTTAAATCGCCATGTTCCTGAAAAACAGCTTTTAAAAGCTTCATTGCTGCTCCTGTAGCTTCAACAACAGCCATACCTGTATTATTGCACAGTTCATCTTGAGTTACATTTGAAAGGTTTTCAGAGAGATATGCCAAATCATCTCTTAGGCAGACAAAAAAGGTTGAATTCAAATTTAAGATTTCCGATGCTTCTTCAAAAATCTCTGTCCATGCCTGAAGCCAGGTAAAAGTGCAGTGCAAAGCAGAAGGCACACTTACGTTATCTCCCCAGTTTGTTACATCAGACAGGACACTGTCCAATGGAAGCAGAAGTAAGTCATAAACCTCTACTGAATACTCTACTGAACTCATGTTTGCTAGATAGAAATCAGTGCACCCATTATTTACCAGGCATTCTGGAGGGAGATCAAGAAACTCTTCCAAATAACATAAGACAGCTGTTTGGAGCTCTTCATCTATAAATAAAGTTTTAAGGCTGCTCAGAATGTCATAAACAACTTGTGTATCTTTTTTTCCATTCTGTGCAAGAAACTGTGCTTGAAACTCCGTATAGTTGTAAATTAACAGTAATTTTTCACAGAGAGACTTACTGGTGAGGTTCCAGAGAAGATCAAAAGTTTCAAACAGAAAATCAAAAACTAGTTCCTTATTTTGCAAATCATGCCATACTTGAGAAGATGACATACTTTTTGAAGCCTCATAAAGTAGTTTAAACAGAGTGTTATTGCTCTTAACATTTAAAACCAGATCATCATTCTGGTACAGAGAGAAAATTTTTGGAACAAGTGAGGCCACAATAGTAGTGTTTAATTTTTGGATATTTTTGAGGAAATCATACACAATTTCTCCTAATTCTTGTACCCTATACATAAAAGTTGCATTGGAGAGAAATAAAGAGGAGGTATTACTCACTCCAGGAATTGTGCTAAATGAGACATTGACATGATCACCAGACAATGATCCAACTTCATAGAGATTTCTTTGGAAGTGTTCACTAAAATGTTTTAAACGGTCCAAAGCAGTAATATTTAACTCTGGCCAATCAGTCAGGATCTTTTTGAGCAACACCATACTTCTGTTATAGATTTTATTTTCTGTAATGGAAAATAAAATTCTAGATAAGGTCTCAATTACCTCTCCCTCTTCTATTTGACTCAAGAGAAAAAGCCTAGAATCTAGTTCATGGAATACAATTTCCACTATACGCCAGAAAAGTTCTGCCTTCTTTTTTGTCCAGATGCTCTGAAGAGGCTGGAAATTTTTTTGTACATCATTATGGAGTTCAGAAACTGCAAGTGAGAAATTGGTGGCAGATTCATCCCCCTCAGCAAAATTTTTTATCCATATAATTGCATTATTCAAGGCATTTTCAATTAGAGACTTGTTTGAAGAAACTGAGAAATCAAACATAATCATTTTTTCTAGGACTTCTACAAGGTGAAAAAGATGATCCACTTTGTTTTCACCAGAAATCCTTAAGTTTTCTTGTGTCTTCAAAAACTCTTTGAAAGACGTCAAAATCCTGAAAAATTAATCAATCGTAAGTTTTTTCTTGTTAGTTATCTAGAAGGCAGCCAAGAATTTTTAACTATATATTATTTAAATTTTAGAATCTAGGTTTATTTATTTAATTCAAGGAAATTCCAAATATAATTTAAATAGCAGTCAAGAATTAATCACCACAAAATCTGAATTAGCAAAACTTGACAATTGTTTTGGGTTTCAAAAAAATGTGAAAAAAAAACCCTACTGGAAAGTCACAACCTCATTCAAATCAAAACATGAATGTAGCTAACAGTTAAAGAATTGTGCATTTATCAGTACTTATAATCAAGCTTGGAAGCCATGGAGTCCAACACCTTTGAGTACATCATAATTTCAGCTGCTGAAAAGAACAAAGATTTTAGGTTCCACAGACTAACTATTTTACAGAAAGGAATGTATCAATAAAATCGATCAAAACATCTAATTTTCCATGAATTCTAAAGAATTTTTTGTTTTCTCATAATTATTGAAAGTTAAAACATTCCAATTGACTGCCTGGTAGCTGAACACTGCTATTTTAGTATCTACAAAAACATGAAATCACAGTGAAAATTGGAATGCACCCTCTGATGTTTTTATTGTGTCAGTATTATTTATCAAAAGAAAAACAACTACTACTAGCTCTGTAAGATCGGTCAAGAGGAGGTGCATGGAAAAAAGAGTCTTGGAATGTAGAGGCCTCAAGCTGAAAATATCTTCTCCTTAAATATATTTTCTTTCTCTCCAGACTCTGCAATCAACAGAGGTAGAGCACAAAAACATTGTGTGCTGCAAACAAAAGGATAAAACTGCTAAAAAAAATACTTTGTTGCTGCTTACAACTGCAGCAGCATAGCAGATTCCTTTTATAAATTAGAACCAAACTTCAAAACACCCTACTAAATTTTTAAACAATTTGACTGCAATCTCTCTCTTACTAGTTGATAATGGAATCACTCTCCTACTAGTTGACAAGTTGACAAGTAATTTTGAGAAGCAATGAGAAACTGAGGCCAATATTATAACTCCTGGAAACGATGCAAGTCATTCAGTGTGCCATTAAAAAGTGGGAAGTATCAGTTCCTGTCTCTGCCATAGACCTTTCTGGAGCCTCTGCCAACTCGGACAAACATAAACTCCCTTTTTGCACAGCTTAACTCCTCTGTAGAACCTTCCAGAGCAGGACTATTTGAACAGCTTGACAAAACACATCATTCTTATTAAGTCCAGGGCTTACAGCCAAATCTTCACATAAAGTGTTTACATTTGCATTAAGTCATGAACCAAACAGAAAACCTGAAACTGTAATGAAAGCTCAAAAACATCAAAAGAAATCACAGACTCAGAGTGCCCTAGATGAGATTGCAAATTTCATATGTACAACTAATTCTACGCGTTCAAAATTCTGTTTTCCATAGGCTGTAGCTGTTGATGAAGGCATCTCTTACAAGATTTCCTGCACAACTGACCCGACCTCTACCATAAAAATTCTAAATATTTCACATGCACTGGACTTGCTATACATGAGAAGTATTACTGAGTCACACCAACTACTTGTGGGAATTCAACTTTGTTTGCAGAACAAGATAACAAATTCATGTCCTAGTTAAAAATGCCAATTATCCACAGCTACTGATTCCTGTGAGTCCTGATCATGTAGTAGTCATGTCCTCTGCTGAACCTGTAGGAAGATATATTCTGAAGCAAGAACTTAATTTCTTTTCCAGAATATGTAAGCATCAGCACAATTATTTGACTGCATACAAGGTTTTGAACTACAGAATAAAAAGAAAATCGCAAAACAGACAAAAACATAAATCAATTAAATGCAAAGCAAAACCAATATTCAGGTTGATCTAATTTTATAAGACAAGTTTCAGAAAGATAAGTATAACTTACCAATGAGATGGAACATATCCTTTTGAAAAATAGGCATCTGATTTCTCATTCCATTGCTGGATCAGGGTATTTATCTCTGAAAAAAGTTTCCTGTCTTCCCTGTCATCTAAAAATTGAGACATTAAATCAGCCACGATTCTTCTAAGTTCCAAAAGGAAATTTTGAGAGAGACTGCTGCTGTCGAGCCATTGCTCAAGTACCTAGTGGAATGAATGCAAAGCAGAACCTCCCATTAATCAAAGCTTTCTTACTTAGGCAGTACACAAAATTTGCATGTCTTTAAAAAATTCACACAATCAACAACGATATCAAAATTTCTCCCTTACAACCTGTCCAGACTCTGAAATTACTGACGTGACAAAGGTTGATTTTCAATACAGTTTTGACTGACATGCAAGTTGGCAATGTAACGGGCTACAGCACACAGAGAACTGACATCCTCTGTGGTGCTGACCTTGCCTAAAGACCCAGGAAAGGAAAAAAGATGGACTGAGGCTGAAATCAACCAAAAGCTGACCTCCACAGCTGATTACTCAGGCTTCTTTTACCAGACTTCTGCCTACACTGCCAACATGATGGAAGATAGCAGCCTTAACATTTTTGGAGCCCCATAACACAGAGATGATGAAGAAGCCTGCATGCTCCCAATGTGTAGCTCTGAAATAAGCATAAAAAGGCCTGGCCAAAACTACTGACTGCTCTCCTTTCCTTCACCATTACCTTTCTTTTAAATGTCAAGTGAATATAACTTATTTACTCTAAGAGATACTCTGTTCACCAAGGTAATTCACAGTGGCTAGCAGCTTACATTATTTCTGGTTCCCATAATAAGAACATCAACCCATGCTAAGAGTTTAAAATTATGACTGAAATTATTACTAAATTTTCCTACACAGAAATTAGTGCATTAGTTTTGGCAATCACATTGAATTATTACCTCCTACTTCATACTTCATCATACAGCAGGGAAACATCAAAGATTACATTTTTGAGGAAATAAACAGGAAGCTGTACATTTTTTCTTTACATGATATTGCAAAATCTCCAGAGCAGCTTGATACATTCTTCTTTTTTTTTAATGGAGAAAAATATGATGTTTCAGTATAAAATCAAATACCAGTGTTAAGGTAGCTAGGTGTTTTTCTTAGGAAATATCTGAATATTTAATTCTTTTGTCCATGCAACTACGCATATGTCATCACAGAGAATGCATGGCAAGCTATTCTGCCAAATGAGAATTTTAAGATGCTTTATTGGAGGTTTACTTTTATCTTGCTTCAGCCACCATTGCCAGAGACAGTGAGGGAAAAAAAAAAATTAATTATATACCACTGGAGGTGTCTAGTCAACTTTCAGTTTTGTTCAACATTTAATCTCAGGTGGAACAGTAAACAGTTTCCTCTGACAGGTCTCTGCATTGCAGCTTATTTCATCACATTCCCTATTACATTTCAAATCTGAATCTCCGTTCATGAGAAAATCTGATTAAGTGGACACATAATGATAGATTATGCTTCCACTATAATGATTCTTTATGAGGATTATTTCAGTTTATTAGCAAGAAAGTTCATTAAAACAATTCTATAGAAACTTAGATTTTTAACTGAGTTACTGCTGACAACCTACATGAAAAAATTAGGAATTCAAACTATCAACTTATTAAAGTTACCTGTGCATAGAGTTTGAACTTGCTGACAGCATGAACAAGATACAGTTTGGCCTCATGCTGTGCAGAATTACAGCCCTCTCCATTATTCTCCTTGTTTGCTTCATCTTCTGGGACAACAGCCAGAGCAGAGCACACAAACTGCTCCAGTGTCTCTCCTGTGGGAATCTGGCAAGGACACAAGAAATTGATGAGTATTTCAGCAGCATTGCCGAGTGTTAGCTCTCCTATCAACTTACTTATCTAGTGAAAATAAAAATAACACATAGCCTCTTCAGCAAGAACAAAGCCCATTTAGCCCAGCCTCACATTCCCAGGCACATACTTCAAAGTACTCCACTTGCAGGTTGCTGTATGAAATACCAGTGGCCCCATTAAGGTGCTCATACAGCATGCAGAATGATGAGACTTGTATATGCAAGGAATTTTCATCTTGTAGCTACACTTGTGTTGCTACTTCTACAGTAATTTGCAGGCTGGCACTGAACTAACTTGACTATGATACAGGACCCTTACAGTAGAATGACTTTATTGAAACAACTTCACAAGCATTAAAATCACTGATGTAAAAAGCATTTAGTACAATGATGGATCTCAACCAGTGATTACATGCAGTAGTCTAGTTTTAAATTGAGGTTTGTGGGTTTCAAGAGAGTGGCCAAGACAACAGAACTTTTTTGCTCATAGACTAATTTTTAAATTGTGTGATGAATGATTTAATACTCCCAAGCCCATAAATATTATTAAAGCTTACAAAAATAATGTCACACATTTTGATTCTGATACTGCCTTTCTGAGACACTTTGCATCCTTGCTCCTTTCAACTTTGACCAGAGAATTCATAAAAAGTTCTGCAGGTGTTTTGAGACCAAACAAAATGGGGCACTACATACAAAATTGAAGTTCTCCAAACAAATGTTATCCAGGCTTCCATATTTGCTTTCATAGTTTTTGATGGTCTTCAATGTTCTGACACGAGCCCAAAATATTGAGATACTAGTTTAAATAGTTACCAAGAGAGTAGCCTGGGATTTCACAGTCAAACACAGCTACCAAGCTGCAGTTGAATGAGTTCATTTGGTCAAACTGGTCATCACTGATATTTCATTAAAAGGTCATTCAAAAGTCAAGGGAGTTTTTTTATAATTTATCCATTTGTTTAAATCTGCTATTTTTACAATGAGATTTTCTGGAGTATAACTCCAAACTGTACTGCTCTACAAAGAACAAACTGATTTCACATAAATACCAACATGTTCTATTAAAGAAACTGTGGACTTAAGCACAAATTCAAAAGTTGTTTCCAGTTTTCTGCAGTCAAACCAGACCACCACAACAGACAACTTTGGTCTAGAGGGTAGGTTGCCCTATCTGAAGAAAGAAATTTTCTTCTAGATGTGATGCATCACTAGGATATTTGGTTAAGCACCACTGAGACAACTCAGTATAGTACATTCATATCAAGACTGCACAACTGAGAAGAAAGGACTCTTGGTCTCCCTAAATTTACACACAGAAGAGACAGGCATTCTTTGTCCAGCAAATGAGATGAAAAGTGCTGCCAGACAAGCTAATCCTGTCAGATTCAAATTAAGGATTTGGTATAAAAGCTTAGTGGAGCTACCCTCAGAATTCTCTACAGGATAATAAACATAGGACTCTGTCATACACAGTTGTGACTTCAGAGAAGCTTAAATTCATTAGTGTATAAAACCAGACCTATCAGTATCTTCATGTGCAGAGTTTTCAGCTAAAGCTAGACATTCATTTGATGGGAATGGAGCCAGGATATTTAACAACCTTTGTAGCTGCTTCACAAAAATAAGCTACTGTAAAGCATACTCTGAAAATACATTCAGAGTACAACTAAAAAAATATTAAAGAGTTAGACACTGAAATTTTCAACTGATTTACCTGTGTTAGTTGTGCTGTATAATTTAGCAGCTTCTCAACATGAGGGCCATCAAAACCAAATCTGGATTGAAGTTCTGCTTTCACAGCATGTGGATTCCACAAAACATCCCCAAAAGAAATATTGTATTGAAAACCTGAAAGAAAGAAAATCTTTTGTTTATGTAATTCATTATTTTATTCATGTTTCTTGGTGGTTCTCACTTGTTGAGATCCAAGTACCATGTCCCCAGCCTTTTGGGGACAGCAGGATGTGTGCACCTGAACACAAATTTACCTAGGATAAAACCCATCATTGCATTAATGGTAAAGTCAGTTAATGTGATGGCATTTCAGCAGTTGATATGCTGATGGTGGGATGCCCCTGCACAGCAATTGTCAGCAAACTCAGTAGGATGCCATTCTGAACTGCACAGAGGCATGCAAGATGTGTGTATGGACTGTATGTGAATCAGTAGTGAGAGTAAGAGCAATGGGAGAATACTAAAAATCCCAGAGAAATCAAGTTCACCTCTGTACAAGGGCTCCTGCACATCACCTTTGTCCCACATCAGCCTTCACTTTTGCAGGTGAAGTGGGATTTAGACTTCATATTACTCTTGGCCTGACCTTCCACAACAAGCAGACAGCTGCACCTATACATTGTGTTCTTCAGTTTGCCCATGAAACTTGCTCCTGACACTTTTCTTGTTTTCCTGGGGCCAGCCTACCTCCTCCAATAAAACTCATCTTCCATGGTGAAGCAGCAGATGGAGAAATGTAACCCTTCAGCTGACAGCAGAATTTATGAGAACAGAAGAATGAAGCTTAAAGTAAACCAGTCATAATGCTTAACATGCATGTCCAAAAAAGAATTGCTGTCCTTCTGTCAAATGGAAGAAACTGTCCCTTGCATTGGTTTAGTCTCTCTCCAAAATTCATTGCTAAACCATGACCATCGTAAACACTATGTATTAGACCAGTTTATCTGATACTTTGTTTATCTGATAGTTGCAAGAGTCTGATAAAATTTAGCGATCAGTATCGGTATTTAAAAAGCAGATCAGTAAAGAAGTAGGTTATCAGTACAGCAATATAGTTTAGTCTCTGCACATCAGGAACTTAGCAGAAGGTCCAGCTGTTACTGCCCTATATTTCCAGCATGCTTATTAGGTAGTTCAAAGAAAATCTGAAGCAAATTTCTTACCTTCTAAGCTCTTATCCGGTACTGATGCAGCAGTCAAATTCAGTGCCATTTTCACCACTTCATAGAAACTTTTGCCCAGTGGCATCATAGCTAAATCCTTCAGTGATGCTAAGGTACTGAAAGTGGAAAATAAAAAAAAACCTCAAGCTCTCTATACACCCAAAAACCTGAAAGGATTTGCTGAAAAGAGACAGCCTTCAAGCAACTGAATAATAAAACACTTTTTTACTGTTGAAAAATCGATGTTTTATGAAATTAGAGATTAATTGAACAATTAACCAATTGAGATTTTACAGTTAAGAGTATCTCAAACACAAACTGAAATTTTACAGTTAGTGCATCAGTCAATTTTCATTAAGGAAATGTGTCCCGAGAGGACCAATGCCCTCTAAAAAAAACAAAAGAAAAGAGGACAAGTAAGAGCAGAACTATCACAAACATTCTCTGCTATCTCCACAAGAAGGCAGAATCAACACAGAATACTTACATTTCACTTCCCATCAACTTGCAGGAAAAAAATTTTAAAGCAACATAATACTTCTTCTCACAAGAGGTTAAACAAAATGCATTAGAGAATGCATTGATAAAAATCTATCTATTGAATTTCTAACAAGTCTCTGTCACCTTAGCTGTGAAAAAAAATTCTCTGTTAATATAACTGTAACTTACTACTTAAATTTATGTCAAATTTACCAGTTATTTCCTACACAGTAATCCTTTCTTATTATGCAAATAAGAATCCAGTTTTCCAGAGTGGATCATCAGTTTCCAACATTCATGAAAAGAATGAAAAAAACCAAAACAAACAAACAAAACCAAGAAAAAACCACCCCTACCATAAAATCCCAAAGCTGGTCCCACAGATGTGAAAAGTTTTGCTAAGTACCTCTGCAAGACACAGCAAAACATGGTACAGACCTGAAAGTGGGAAATGTAAATAAAAAACCTTTCCACTGGCTAAATTCTGCCTCAGAAAGGACCACTAGAATGTAGCATAGTAATATGAAACTAGCCTAGAAACAAGCATTTTGTTTTGTTGTTTGCTTTCTAAATTGCATTGATGAGGGTAAATTTGGTCACTGAAGGGCACAGGAATCTTAGAAACCCCCAAGCAAATGAAAACACCAGAACCCATATGTAAACATCTGAGTCTCCTGTGTAGTTTTGCATGTTAATAGTTCAGAGAACAAGCTGAAATAAGGTTACAAATTACTCAGGCAAAAGGGAAAAATAAATAAATTTTAAAAATCAAGCACCAGCATAGGCGCAATCCACATATTGTAAGAGAAGCTTATTTCCCAGTTTGAAAAAAAGTTATATCCTTCTCATCTGGGTGGAGAGCTGGTTTTGTGCATTTTCTTTGGTTTGGGTTTGTTTTTAATTTTAAAAAAAAGGACAGTGGTATGATAAAGGATGGCAGAACAGCACAGTAATTTCTCATTCATTATCTTTGAGCCCCTGCTTCCCCATGGCCTAAGGCTGGTGAGGTACATGGCCAGTGTAGCACAAGCAGGTTCAGAGGGCTTCTCTTGCTTTATGACTATGTTATTTGACTGCAATGATAATTGCATATCACCCTACTACAGCAGACTGCCTACCCTGGCAAACACATACCTGACTGTCACCTAATAATTACCTTATTTTACTGAAAATTCCTGTAGATCTATGCCTTGGTCTATGCATTTATTCTGTGTCTTCCTCTGAATCCAGCTGTCATTTACCTGATTCAGAACACAGTCTCTGGGGTGTTTCTCTTACTGTTTCATTTCTTGCAAGAGAACACCTAAAGCTATTTTGATAGCAAGAAGCTGAAGAAACAAAATTGAGTAATCTTCCTGATACTGACCAAGTGCAACATACATTCAGATCTGACCAGGATCAAAACTATTATTTTCTTATATTCATGTCTTTCAAAGATCCCCAAAGTATATTATAAAGTTCAAAGTCATATTATGTGATGGGCTTTTCAGGCATTTCATAATTTCAGGTATTGCTAACATGGAGCTGCTTAACAAAGACTCCTAGGGCATTTCTGTTGAGTTTGGCAGATATGCAAAAACAGTTACAAAGGAATCAGTGTGGGTGAAAAATCCTAACAAGTTTTATAAAAGCAAAATCTGGTAAGGAGAAGAAAATTTTAGCCTCTTTACAATGTAAAGGATGCCTATTTTATTAAGTAGACAGTGAGAAGAACAAGAATTGCAGATAAAATTTTAAAACAGAGCACTTTCAAGACTGTGAAAGTACTTACTTTTGAATAACTTTTAGAAACTGTGTTATGGTAGCTAACTCATCTTCTGTATAAAAGCTGTTCAGTTCAAGATGAGGGAGTGAATGAAGAAGGTTCCAGAAATATGGTTGCTTGTACAGATTTTCTGCTCTAGAAATAATTTTCTCTGCTTCATTCAAATCCATCTTTAGGTGGGAAAAAATAAAAATTACATGCAAAGCTTCCAAAAACAGACAAAAAAAATAAAAAAAAAAAAAAAATCAGGTGCCTGTTATTTCCTTGACCCTCTTGAATTTTAAAGCATTCACAATATTTTTCTCAAGTAGAAACATACCTGTAGATTTGGCAATATACCACATTATTTTGGTGGTAATTTGAACTCACAGAAACCTTGCTTCTGAAATGTCTCTCTGCTCTGATGGAGAAATGGAGCTGGAAGTAAAGCTAAGGCATCTCTTTCTGCTCAGAGGTATAACCAAGGGAAGGATTATCTTGGAGCTCTCAAGCCCTGCAATGAATTTCTAAGTCTAAGGTATAAAGATCCAGGGACTGCCCAGGCCTTGCATACTTGCCTCACAGCCCCTTGCAAGGCTTGTGGGGGTCTCAAATTTTAACAACTTATAAGAACGGCTCTTTAAAGTTGAAATGCCTGGGATAAAACAAGTTCTTTCATAGGATTACACAATATGATGTCTTGCAAACCAAGCTTTTATCACATTTTTTATTATACATTCTTTGCTACTCTAAATTAATGCCTCACTAGGGCTTTTTTGCACAATGGTGATATAAGCATGCCTTATACAAAAAGAATTTTGTGTATATACAATCTCTGTGTCTAACAATGTTCATCTACTGTCAACTCTAATATTTTCTTAACGCTGAGAAACACATTCTTTCTATTCTATATTGCATTCCAGAAATTAAATTTCATATTGATATGGCTCCTTTCAATCAATGAGATCTAATGAGCAATTAAAAAAATGCCATCTCATTTCAAGTTATAAACTGGAAATCTAAGTTTCATGAAGTAGCAGTAACAATCAATCAAATATGGAAAAAAATACATCTGATAGATGCACTTTGAAATTGCTCCTAATAAACAGAGACCCTTCAAATAGTTGTGGATTTTAGCTACTAGCAATTTACACTGGTTTAAATAAGTAATCTAGAAACCATTGAACATCTATCAAATTTACAAGACACCATTTTTTCCTTCAAACATCCTTTTTTTTTTAAGATAGTGTACTTAAACTTGACAGGATACAAATTTCTAACCATTATAATAAAGATCCTCAAATCCCATAACTGTAATTTAGAAATAGACTGCAAAAAATACTTACAGTAAGAAAAGTGGTGATGTTATGGAGCCCTGTAAAATTAAATATTTTCCTTTAAAAAGAAACATTATTAACTTTAGAAGAATCTATTTTGTAAGCAAGAGCAAGCAGTGCACAAAGGATGCTTCTAGAAAAGTAAAGACACATGAAGCAACTAATACCCAAAGATAGTGGTCCATTTGATTTTCTGTGCTCCCCAATACTTTTACTGTAATCACAAAAACAATTTAAAAGACATTTCTTACTGTTCAAATTTTTTATGAGGCAAAAGTGTCATGCCAAATGACATGAATGTCCTAGCTACCAGAAGCCAGGCAGGCAAACTGTGATTTCACCTAAATCTTTCTGCTTGAAAACTCAGCCAGAGAGAGACACAGGGTAGTGGGAGGTGCTCAGTGCCCCCCCCAGTACAGCAACAAGGCTGTGCAGTGTGGTAAACAGGTATGATTCATGCTGACAAAACTGAAACAGCAACCAATATTGATACAGTAATTAATATTTGGAAATAATAAACCAGTAAAAAGGTGTAATGCCAAGAAAGAAAGGGAGAGGAGGGGTTCCACCCCCCTCTTTTCCTGTAGATGTTCAAGGCAGGAAAAAGCAAGAGATAACAGTTACTAAAAATTAACAGAAAGAAGGGAAAACCTTGTTGGGTCCCAGGAAAATGCTAGTTATAAGAGATGTATTGCTTTGATGCTTAAATATAATATTATGTTAATTTTGGCTTATATGATACTAGCTTGGTGCACATGCGTAACCCAAAGGTGAACTAAAGGACATCGAAGAAGAGGAGAGCCTTCATCAGAAAACGACACCCAAAAAGCGGTGCGACCACCAAAAGAGTGGTGGAGCATGCGCAGTGAAGGCGGTGATGAGGACAGAGGTAAAAGCGTGATGAATCGAAAATGGGAGGAGATGGCATCGACGCATGGCAATGTAAGGGGGGAATCTTCACTTGGCAAGCTCGTACGTGAGGTGGCAAGGGTCCGAGAGCCCTGCACTCCATACCCCGCGGTTATCTTTTGCTTATGTGCTATTATTGGAACCAAATCATCCCTTAGTTTTAATCAAATTATATTGTCAATATTTCAAGTCTATCCGATTTTATATCTTTTCTAAACTATTCAATTAAAATTGCTGCTACCTCTAATATTGTTTGGGGTTTTTTTTATGATGGGATAATTGGGCAAATATAACAGCAGTATGGGTGGAAATGGAACAGGAGACCCAGACTCTGTTATTTCCGGTCTCACTCTTTCTGTGCAAGACTGAAGGTCACCTAAGGTGAGAGATACTGTTGTTTTCCATTCCTATACTCTTTAGTACAACAGAAAAATACAGGGAGGGAGCATTAAATCCTTATAAACTACTTTTGAATACATGTTAGACAAAGTAACCTTGTACTCTGATTTTAATCCTTATCTTTTAAGCTTTTCTCTCATAGCTTTCATAACTCTCAAGTATACAAGGGCACAGCTTCAGAAAGCTAAATTTTTTCTCTGATAATTTTGATGTCAACAATGTAGGTAAGCATAAAAGTGGCTTTTTTTAGATCAGCTAAAATTTCAGTTGCCTACTTTTATTTTTAAGATCAAACTATTCTTTTCTTTGACGGCTATCACTAACCAATAGGCACAGAAATTAATTTTTAGAAAAATCACAGCTTACCTGAGAGCCTTGCATTTTCTTCCCATAGCTTTTCTAAGGCCATGGCTTTCTCTGTAGTATCAATAAATTCCTTTGCAAGTTCTTCTATCTCTTCCATGAAGTCCAGATCAGGTCCCATGGCTCTCTCTGGACCATTTTGAGGGCTTGCACTATTTTTTGACAGAAAAAAGAGGGACAGGTGAGGTAACACACTGAAATCAAACAGCTGAAAAATGTGTATATACTCAGAGCAATATTCTGATAATTTTTTTAACAATTATGTATTTATACAATTTCTATTTAGTTCAATTCATTAACATGCAAGTTGCAGCACTGGGTCTCAAAACCTGAGGAAAGTGGGCAATGAAAAATTGCTGAGGTCACTTACGCCAATTCTGGCAGCGGCCAACAACAGACACATCCAAAAAGTCTTTAATATTTCTGAACACACTCAACTTTTCTCCCCTAGATTATCATGTGTCCTGGTGGCAGTTCTTTGATGAGAAAGTTCAAGCTTTCCTATTGCATCTAAGGTAACAGTTTGTTTTTTCAAATACACACAGAAACTGATAAAAAAAGTATTTTATTGTTACTACTGGCTTTTTCCTTATTTTACCTGGCAGACATACCACTAGTAAATGTTATCTCTGTTATCTCTATCACATTGCTATCTGGTGACTACTCAACAGCACAATTTTCTAACAATACTTTTAAATGAAACCAGGAGTCAGTCATTTAAATGCCTCTTTACAGGACAAAATTACTTAGACCCTCCTAAAACACCATAAACAAGGGAATAATTACATTTAGCATGTTCCTAGGCAATTGCATTCAGTTTTATCTAACAGGAAATTCAAATTATCTTAAGAGCTACAACCTGTCTAGCAAAAATATTGCTATTTTGCATCAAAAACACAATTAGCTGTCACAGAATCAAAGAACGGGTCAGGTTGGAAGGGACCACAGTGGTCATCTGGTCCAACCTCCCTGCTCAAGCAGGATCATCCTAGAGGACATGGCACAGCATTGTGTCCAGATGGTTCTTGAAGACCTCCAGTGAGGCAGACTCCACAACCTGTCTGGGCACGCTGTTCCAGTCCTACACAGTAAAGAAGTTCTTCCTCATATTCCAGTGCAACTTTGTGTGTGTCAGTTCTGCCCATTGCCTCTTGTCCTGTCCAATTTACAGAAATATAATAAAGAGTTTCATTCCTTTCCCATGGACCTTATATGCCAATACTTGCTTTCAGCACAATTTTTACTTACTGAAAGAAAAGCCTAATGCGATCAATTCATAAACCAAAGAAAGCTATCAGTCACCACCTTCTCATTCTCCAGTTTCTCTTTCCCTCCCTCCCTGATCCTCATTTGTTCAGACACTCAGAGCTGTTCACAACTTCATATTAAGGGAAACAAAGAAAATTTCATCTTAAAACAATCAAGTTCTTAATTGTTTCAGTGCAGCTTACTTTGATCCTAACTTGGCCAACAGACAGCAGGATTTTGGAAAACTCACCATCCTCAAACTTCAATGGGCTAAAGGCAGAACAATTCCTCAACATATATATTTCCCTTTTAAATAAAGTTTTTTAAAGTAGCTTTCTGTTGTTCAGAAGGTGGCTTTTTGGGTGGCTAGAAGTTGCACTTTAGCTGTTGTCTTTCAAAAACCACCTCATAAATTCCAATATTATTGAAACTCCCAGTGCCCAAAATTTCAGACAGCTGAGAATACTCGTGTTTGGCAAAGAACTGAAACACTACCTACATACTGAAATCTCCCTAGCACTCTGCTTTTTGAGCATGAGCAAGAAGCCAGAACTTGATCAGAATAACAGCAGCCCCAGTCAGAACATTAAATAACCAAAACTCTAGATCAGTTTCCATGGGATTTTTCACAGGTTTTGATTGTCTTTGGTTTTTTTGTGGGGTTTGGAGGGAGTGGTGGTGTTGGGTTTTGTTGGGTTTTTTCACAATAGTTGCTGAACGTAAAATTGAAAACTAAACTCTCCTAAGAAGTTCACTTAAAATAAAAAGTGTTCAGAAGAGTGCAGAATTTCAACCCACATTGTTTGCCCTCCAAACTAGACCCAAGCCTTGCATCCCCATCTACAAACCTCTGGTTTTAGAAATGTGACAAACAACAATGCACTGGGAAAAAAAGGCCTTAATGACATAGGAGCACAACAGCAGGACTCAATCCTCCTTCCAGGGACTGCTGGGGCTGCCTGGCCTCCCTGCCAGCTGCAGGGGGCACAGATAGCCGTGATGGAAGCAGTCAGTAATTCCTTCCACTCTATCCCCATCACCAACTCTGCTGCACCTTGGATTGGCAAAGCTTGGGTTGATAAACAGCAGGGAACCAACATAAAAGCGTCCTCTTGGCATCTAATTTTGTGTGCTTTAGCCACTGGTTTGATGCACAGCAGAAGCACACTAGATAACACAGGCTGAAAGGACAGCACACTCAGCTGGGCTGTCCTTCCACTGCTCCCAGGCTGGAGGACTAGGGATACAAGCTACTGCCCTGGGAGGTCTCACAGAGCACATGGGGCTGAGCAAAGGAGACTGGGAAGATGCAGACTAGAAATATTAAATAAAACAGCAGATAGCACTTGTAGCATGGTGGCTCTGAAGAGCTAAAGGGCAAAGTGCAGGGAAATCATGTTGATGGTGAAAGTGGAGAAGTAGCTGAGAAACTCTAGGGGGAATTTGATATTTGGGGCATGGCAAAAGGAGCAAATCCAAGGCATAAGGCCTAGCTGTTACAGAAGAGAAGGCACATGTGCCTTCTCAAGCACATGAAAGACCCACAGAAATGCCACTTTCCTAAGCACAAGCCTCTCAGCAGTCCAAAAGCAGCTGTTTGGACATGCTGGCTGTGAGCTGTGTGAGCTTTGTGGGGATTTCCAGGTCACCTGCCACATCAGCTAGCTGCCATTTGTGACCCTCTTTGGCCATCATTGCCACAGACCTGCCTCTCACTATTCTTGGATCTTTTGAAGGGGAAACGGCAACAGGCATTGACACTGTTTATCAGGCTCAGTTTTATGAAACACATTAAATTATTACAGAGGTCTTACTTGCTGAATAACTGTGTTAAGATTAAAGGATTTTATATATTTTCAGCATGGTAATAGAGCTCCTAATAAGAGTGCTACAAGTTACTAGTGATCTCTTAATTCAGCACAGGTTACACAAAATTGCAGGAAGATGTCAGCATCTTGCCAGAAAGATAAGAAACTACACTTTAAAACCAGCTACAGAGACAGTCAAAGCAAACAATTTTCAGTGAGTGTGCCAATAAAAGTACTTAATTGTGTTACTGCTACTCTCCCAAAGAGCCTTCAAAGCATGCTTTCTGGAGCAGAAGGAGGCACTAACTCATTTGTGTGTGAATGTGTAAAGGAAGTCCAGCAGCCGTTCCAAGGAAATTCCTAGCAGCAGTTGCTAGGAACAGAAAAGAGGGGAAGCAAGGGATAATAAAAAGGACAAAAGGAGGAAGCCAGTAATTTGTCAGAAAGGACATACATAATTAGAATTGGGGTATTAGAAGAAGGGGTTGGGGAATGTATATATAAAATTTCATTATCGTCCATGGTAGCTCTTCCCTCAATTGTAGATTTCCACAAAGTTCATGAGAACAGAAATGAAACTAAAGAACACACATTGGTACAAGATTTGATTGTGACAAAATACTGCAAAAGAGCAAAAAGATTGCATCTCTTTGAGCATGTAAAAGCAATTGTTATTTTCTAAACCATGACTCAGAAACATTAATTCTGTCCAATTTATTCAGTTACTCAGGTTAACAATAAGAACATTTCAGAGTTCATCTGAGAACTCAGCTATGATGTGAAATGCCTTTTAGACTCGTGATTTTCATAAGCATCTCAGCAAGCTCGTCTCAACCTCACCCCTGTCACCACATTAATAATTTCTCTCTAAAATTGCAAAGCCCCAGCTGGCTTCCATTCTGCACTATATCAGGGTTATTAGCCTGGAGACATCAATACCAATACACATGCTGGACAATAACATTCTGTGTGTCTTTCACAGAAAGGTCTTTCTCTTCCATGTTGACACAATTATAACCTTCCTAAAATGCAATGGACTAAAATATATAACAAACTAAAAAATATATTCTTCTTAATTTGCTCTAAAATTAAGAAAACCCATGTTTAAATTTCCTTTTCTCCACAACTCTGGCAATCTATAAGCAAGGTCACAAAAACTGCTTCTGTTTTTCAGCTACACAGCCTGCAACTACAAAAGTTGGCCCAGACCACAGAGTTTATATTGCAGAAAGTTGCTGCAGCCATAAGATATCTTGAAGAACTATTTCTCATTTGAAGATATATGTCACTAAAGAAAAATCTGACCCTTTAAGCAATTCTTACACAAGGACTTTTGCTGATGCTTAGACCTTCCTTGATTGTATTCTTCCACACCTGCTGTGGTATGCAAGCTCTTCAGATGTTCCCCCACTGGAGAACCTAGGCCAGGTATTAATAAAGCAAAAGGTTTAGAACAGCAAGAAGAAAGGGGCTGGCATGAGCAGGGCTGCTCCAGGAGGGCCAAGCTAGGAGGTGGGGCAACCCTGGAACAGTCTATGCCCTCACCAATGGGACCCTGTGTTACAGGCTCCAGAGACAAACCCAACAAGGCAGGATGAGCCCAGGAGCCCAGTCATATGAAAAAGGAGACAGAGCTACCACGAGGGTATGAGTGGCACATCCAGCAGAGGTGCCAGAGACAGACCCAGGCTGCTACCACCCATCTACTGGGTGAGGCTGCTCAGGCTGCTACCACTTGTAGCCAAATAAAGAGAAATAAACAAATGTGCTTGAAAATAACATTTCAGAGTCTTGCTTTAATGATATTTGTGGTTCCAGGTCTGAGAATGGCTTAATTTTCTTTTAGGTCCTGAGAAGTCTAACAAACATAGATCTAGGAGTCTAGACTGCAGCAGCAAATCCCACCATGTTCTGCAAGATTTGCTAGGGAATTCAGAGAACTGGGAAATCATAATGTTTCCATGCACATTCATGGCCACAGGACCCCTGGGCTGTGTGGTTTGTATCTTATTTTCATGCTCTCAGTTTTACACTGAGTTCCACTAAGATGGGGCAGGGCGTGGAAAGAACAGGGAAAAATGTCCTTTGCCACAGGAGCTCCTGAATACTTCCTTGCTCCTCTGCTCTGAGAGGGGAGGGTGTATCAGCTAGGGAATCATATCAGCTGCTGCCAACCAGCAGATTTGCAGTGGATGAAAAAAGGAGCAAGGAGGAAGCCACAGAGCTCTTGCAACTGGATGCTTTCTGAAGCATGAGAGGAGGTGGCAGATCTTGCTGCAAATTAAAATTAACGTGGTTGAAGGCTCATCTTCTCACCATATCACAGGCTGTTGCCTGAAGGGACAGGGACACATCTGCGAAGGCACAGCCTGCACCAGAATAACTTCAGCCTGGGCTCAGCCCCACCCATGGGGGGTGCTGCTCCCTGACAAATGGCTATTTGTGGTTTATGGATTCCATGGAGGTTCCAACAGTAGTCACAGAACTACTTCCTCCCAAAGACAACTACTACATTTCAAAGTGATAGCACCAGTGTTACATACTGTGAAAAATATGGTCAAGTGTCCATGCAAACTGTGAAGTCTCTGACTGTCTCTTAATAAACACAATATTATTGACATAAAAAATGTTAGTTTATCAGACTTACGGTTTGATATAAATCCTTGAAGAGAAGATAATTGGTATTACGGTTCCTATGACACCCCATCTCTCCAGTCAACAGGGACTGGATTCAGTTATGTTTGACTGATCAGACTGACAGTCTATATTCCTAAGGCTGTTGGCAGCCAGCATAAGTCAGAGCAGCCCTGAGGTTGATTTAATTTATACTGATGGACCTGGTGGAACGGGCTGACCTCAGAATGAACTTCATCCTACCTTTTTAGTACTTTTTCCTTACCTAGGCTATATGCTACTCAGTGCAGCCTATTGAGTGCATAAATATGGATACATGCATGCATTTTATTTTTCAGTTGAATAATTGAAAGCCACTGAATAATTTCCCAGGTTCTTAAGTAGGTCTAAGACTGCCTCCGGGAAATTCTTTCCTGATTTTCTATTGAGCTGGAACATAATTTGGGCAGTTCAGTCAAAACAGTGTAAATAATCATGCAGAGCAGTCAATATAGTTCATAGTTTCTAGAGATTTAACACATTTAGATGGCATCTGAACTAGTGATGAAAAAAAAAAAGCTATACTTTTTGGCATTTTTTTTTAAAGGCTAGAGTTAGGGTAACTCTTTAACCCAGTAATATGAAATTTCTACTGCAAGTAAGAGGCTACAAGCTTTGTACTGAGTTTGAAAGACCACAGCACAGGGGCTGGCCACCTTTGGTTTGCCTGAATTTGTTTTCATTTTGACATGGGTTCACTTTACCTTTGTTTCATTTTCCTGGCCAGACAACTCTGGCAATTTGCTCTGTTTTTACTTGTGATTGCATAACACCATCATAGTTTTATACAGACAGAAGTAACCATTCAGTGCAAAATGAGATATTTATGGCTAACAAGGCAGTGCAGAAGAACACAGGCCCAGTACAACAGGTGAGGCCTTGAGAGGTGGGGACAGAGATGAACTGCCCTGGAATATAATACTGGAGCATCTGGGTTGATAAGAGGTGGTGCACAGGCTGGCACTGATGGCCAGAAACAAGTTACCGGTGTTTAGTTAAAATTTAGAACTGTCGCTGGACAAAGCCAATTTCTAAGCATCAAGAAAAAACAACATGTAGAGAACATTTGTATATATATACCATATACATTCAGGGGTACTGCATGAATTTGAATGTATCCCAGAGCTGCAGACCAATGGAAACAAGCAAAGTATAAAAGCACACTAGTAAACACAAGTGACCCCAAGTGCACTCTCAAGTGAAAAAAGAAGCCATCAACACCACATTCCTCCAGGTAAAGTAGTGTATATCATGACTTGCCATAACAACCCCATCTTCATTCATCTGCAGCTGTTTACATGACCCAGAGCAACAGTGGAAAGGTGAGCATAACCCCAGAGAAAAGACTGGAAACCCAGTGGTCATGTAACAATTTTAACTGTATTAGTAGGAGGAGGAGGCTGAGGAGAATTTTAATAAGGGTATTTTTGTCTGTAAGTATCTTGTGTAATAAAGCATCTTAACTAATACTGCCTTAAATTGTTAGAGATTTATATTCTAGAAACAAATTCTACTTTATGTAGAACATGTTTGCCCATTAACAGGGTTTATTTTCTATGGTCATATGTTCAATCAACAGTTCTCTAATGTACAAATAACTGAAGCAGACCATCTAGATGAATAGATGAGCATTATGGCCTATTACTGTGATACTGAAGCTTTCCAACTTGCTATATGCTCAATTTATTGCTTCCTATAAACCTCTACTATAATAAACCATAAATATTTAATGCTCTGACACACCTGGCTCAGCCCTTTAAGAACTTTGGGTAGATATTATCAATTTTCTAGGAATAAACATACTGATATAAATGTACATATTCTAATTAGCTGACTGTAATTTGACTTTATTGTTATATATTTTGAAAGGCTGTTTATGACTATACCCTTCAGCCAGTTTGCATAAGTATCTTTGCATCTCAACCATTTTTGGAGTAGATAAAATTATTTCATTTCTTAAAGAAAAATTCCAAATTCAAATCAATCTTTTTTCTTTCTGTATGCTAGGATCCTGTGACAAGGACTTCTAATGTTCTTTCCAAGTTCTTTCTTATTACAGAACTACTGCTATTCCTTGTTCGCTCCTACATGAAAATTATTCTTGTTTCGTTTTACTGGGTTCACCTCTCCCACCACATATGCTCTCAAACTATTAAATGTTTAAATCCACACATAATTTTGGTGCTCTGCTTTGCTCACATGTAATAAAAGACTCCCTGGTAAAGGATAAAAGTATGTTCTGACATGGTAGCAGCGAAAAGGAAAGAATGTGACAATTGCACCCCCAAAGAGTGTTCAGTATCCAAAACCAGCATGAAATGCCCAAGAAATGTAAACAAAAATTATCAAGAGGTACAACTAAGACCTTACACCTTTTGCAATCATAATAACACCAAAGGAAGCTTTTAGGACAGAATAACACTGCCTGTATTTTTCCTGTCTGCAAGGCAGTAGAACCTTTTCTGTAAAAGAAGATGCACTGTGGTGGTGGCAGCTCTGTCAAACTCACATAACTCACCCGGAGCGGCTGTGTCTCTGTGCTGTGTAACTGGCATTCCTGCACCTCGAGCCAACGTTACAGAAAAGGCTCCGCAGGAAGGGATAAAGGCCCCCACTCGGTAAATCACGAGCTTCTAAGTAACCTGAAACCAAGCAGCAGCAGAAACAGGACCAGTGATATTGCATTTGCAAACTGCACCATCATGTTGTGCTCCCTTGTCCTAAAAAGCCTCTTTGTCACCTGCAAGCAATGAAGGTGTATCAATGTCAGGGGTCTCATTTAAGAAAAACTCAGTCATCACAGAAAATGAGTAACCTCCGTTTCAGATTGTGACAACAAGCTACATGTGATATTTGAGAGCAATTTTTGAAAAGCTGATTTTCCTGGTAACAAGATTATTGTAGTATCACATGATTGTTAGCTCCAAAATCATGTGACCTGGACTGAAATATAAACTTCTGCACAAAGTAGTATTCCCTCTTTTCTCACAGGCTTTCAAAAATGAAGGAACTGGTGTTCAGCAATGTCTGGAGACACATCAATCAAGACTGTTTAAACAGCCATTTTTCCATATCTCTGGAATTATCCACAGGTCTCCATAAAGTAAATATATATAATGTAGGCTACATTCTCTCCAGATAATTCACTCTACAGATCTAGAATTGTTTTACCAAACTGATTTTTAATGTAGCTAAAGCTGGTTTATCCCCATTTTACTGTCATTGGTGAATAACAGAATAATAAACTGAATAGATTATAATATCATAAATAATCCTTTTCTAAATGAAGTTATATTTTGATAAGATAAAAGCAAAAATAGCTTTATAAGGTGGAGGGAATTATAATAAGTATTGAAGTGGTAAAGGAAATGGAATAATTTAACAAAATATTAATTCTCAATCCCAAGAAGTAGGTAGGGGTAAGGTTCATCTTGTCTAATTGTAAATATCCACCTCGGAGGCAGTCACCTAAACTCCATTACTCAATAGAAAGCAATAAATACAACTAAACCACAAATAATCTCCCTTACTCCAAAGCTGACATTTAAAAGTAGTCTTACCAATCAGATCCTAAACTTAGCATCCCTTTCCCACATAAATACAGCTGGACAAGATTGAATCCCACTGTAGGACTCTTTCCATTGACTCCACTACATTTAAGTCTCCCTTCTGGGATGTGTTTAGTGTTTGCTAAATACTTCTACAAGTAGAGGCAACCAAAATAGAACACAAGCAAAGCAAAACATACAGTTTTCCTTGTATTTTGGGGGCTCCTGGAAGCGGATGGCAGCTAGAATCAAGAAAAGTACACATGGCCACAGTATTTCAGTCAGAGAGAGGACCTGAAAAAGGAAATCAGAACATCAGTCTATAGAACATAGGGTTTGGGAACAAATCATTAAAATTCATATGTCCTTTACTTTAAAATAAAAACACTAAATATCATCTCTACAATTATTTAAGGAAAAACAAGACCATTAAAGCTAGCTAACAACTGACACTTCTATTTTAAATCCTTATAACTCTGTGAAACGCACTTCTTTCAGAACAGAAAAGTAATTTTCATTTCAGTTTATACTATTTGTAGATACTTTCCCACAGGTCAAGACAAAGACTGGCAAGGTGATGATAGTGACCTTCACCTTGCCCATACCTGAGCCTCCTAAGAAGCCAGCAGCATGCTGCACCTTGGCGAAATTCTTCATGCTCCCCTGAGCCCTTCCTGGTGGAATACCTCCTTGTCCTTCCCTGACTCCCTGGCTGCTGCCATTACACCCTTTCTGTCACCTGCACTCAAATGCTCTCCAAAAGCCACCTTGCCATCTCCAGGAGGGAAGACCAAGTGAGACCAAGCTAACAGGCCTAAGGCTGCCCACACCCACACTTCTCATATCCCAGAGTTCCCATTTCCAGAGCCACAAGGACAAAGCACACAAGCCAACATGCAGCAGGACTCAGATTTTGAGTGTGTCTTTTCTGAGCAGAGTGCGCATACACAGAGCACATTCATGCCTCTGCAGAGAGGGCACAAACTCCCAAATGGATGGGAAGGAAGAAAAAGAAACACCAAGAAAAGCAGCTGTGCCAATTTTCAGCAGCAGAAAGGAAGAAACAGCCATTCAGCCAAGTTTCAAAAGGTTCCTAGATTCACTGATAACAGCATTAGGAAAGTGTGAATAAGGACAGAAAGACAGTAGAAATTAGAGGTATGCTGAAGGTCTCTCACTAGGGGCTGTTAACTTTTCTGGAGAATACAGGGGCTTTTATTTCTAAACTGTCAGAGTTGAACCAAATCTTGTCACAGAAGTAAACTTGGGCATGTCAGAAAAATGCCTAAGAACCATAACGTAAGAACAAAATCCAGTGGCTGAGTCTTCCCTGTGGAGAAGGACATCTGTGCTGGACATGAAACAAGGAACTAAAGGTTTCCTGAAAATTAGGGAAATCACCATTCAGCTAAACTGATCACACTCAAAACAGTACAGAAGCCAACCTAATAAAAGTGAGGATGGTGCTTTCAGTCTTTTAGGGATCAGCAAGGGCCGGCTACTCCCCAGGGTGCAGGGATCTGTGTGTAACAGTGCCACCCAGGAGGGCAGGGGACCTATCCCAGGGAGCCCAGAAGGGGAGAAGAACAAGGCCTGCTATCACAGCCAGCCTCAACCAGGAGTCCAGACCCTTGGTCAATGTCACAGCAGCTCAAGCCAAACAGTGGCCAAGCACAAAGGCTGAGCTGGAGAGCAGTATCACTCCAACTTCTCCCAGGCAGGAGGGCACAGAAGCCAAATTTTGGCTTGGGCTGCTCAGTCATTAAACTTAGCAGAGGCCCAGAAGCCTGAAAGCATCCTCCCCTCCTTGTCATATTCATCCCCATTCCTCCAGTCTGGGGTCAGGTGGAGGGCCTTGCTGTGGAGCAGAGCCATTGCCAGAGAGTATCCCTGGGCTCTCTGTGGGGAATGGAGCCAGCTGCAGCAGCTGAGGGAAGGGGCACTGCAGAAATCCGTGGGTCTCTGGGCTTTGTATAAGTCCAGATCCAGCTTGCTCAGGACTAAAGCCCACATGGAACTGCATAGACAGAGGATAAGAGACGAGAAGCGCTCTTCCCCACGTGGAAGCCAGTATCCTGTTTATTGGCTGGGACCAGGACACACCAGGAGATGGAATCACCCAAGCAGGAAAAAGACCAAACCTTTTCCTGCAGTGGGTTTTATACCCAGGAAGGGGGCGGGGAAAGAGGAGCGTGGACAATGGGATGCCATTGGGGAGGGGCGGGGTATCCATGGGGCAGACCACCAGGTGTGTAGAAAGGAGTGCATGGGGAGAAACCATGCGATGAGGAAGGGGGAATAATCTACGTGACATACCATACTCAGTACAGAATTCCCATCACCTAGTGCAAAACAATGAACTAATTTGTTGCAAAACAGGGCACCGCAGAGGAGACTTGGGAGGGGATGTCACCAGGCTGCCCAGGAGGGGCTGGAAAGGGGCACACAGCTGTCCAGCTGTCCCTGGGGGCACACACCGCCACCATAAGAGCCCACAGTCAGTGGCTGGGGGAAGGTCCCACAAGAAATTCAGGTGTGGGGTGGGACACCAGAGCTCAAGGGGTTTATAGGGGAAGGGCATGGACAGACTGGGCTCCCTGGTGCCGCCTCAGGGCTGAGGAAAAGCCCAGCTGGCAGCCAGGGCACAGCCCGAGCCAGCTGCTCCTGAAGGGCAGGGAGCCAGGAGGGTGCCAGGGCAGCAGGGCCCCGTTCCGGAAAGGCCTGGCCAGCAGTGCCCTGGGAAGGCAGCAGGCTCCACTGGGATCCAGATGTCCAGGTGAGCCAGGGCTAAGGCTGAGCCAGGAATGAGGGTCAAACACAGCCCTGCCATCTCTGGCATAGTCCATGGGAGGAGGGTTCAGCTTGGATAGAGACTGCTGCTCCTGCTGACAGGAATTTGGGATAGGAACTGATAAGGCAGCTGCAGAGGAAACAACAGGTTGGAGGACACAATGAACCACCAGCATGCTGCAGGCATTAAGCATGCAAAACTGATCTTAACAAGTTATTTGTTGTAAACATGGGAAAGTAATGCTGCTGTATAAGGCTTACTTGTGTTCAAAAGGACAAGTACCCAGAGAAGGTCCAAGGAAAGAGTATTTGCAACATTGCAGGATTGCATTCCTTTCATGGCTGCTTTGCCCAGGCACTGGGGGGAACTGGACCCTGAGAGCTCATGACATTCTGGGGAGATGAGCCTTGGAGGAGTGGTGAGTTTTGGTAACAGAGCTGATTAAAATCATCTGATTTTAATTCCAATTGTCCTCTAAATTAGGGCAGCAGAATTTGGGAATCACATTTCATCCTTTACCTAGCTACAAATTTGGATGGTAATAAACATTATTTAAATGATAGTTAAGAAATGCAATGATGTAGTATTTTTGCCTGGTAGTGTGTATCTCCTGAGCTTCTAGAATGTGAAGTAAAAACTTCTGAAAAAAGAAAGGAGAATGAGTCTTTGGCACAACTGCAATTTCAAACTCCAACAAGTGAAAATGTACAAAAGAACCTGTCCTGCCTTTGAATCATGTTGATAGGAGGTGCTGATGCCAACCTGAATTTCAGTCACAAGACCTGTTCCTTACAGAACTCTCACATCTGTCACAGCCCCTGCACCCTTCACTGTGTAATATTGATAATGTCACATTGCACTGAGGGCACTTTGCTAGTTCAACAGCCCTCACTTCTCTTCCAGCCCTAACTGCTGATAAATAGCCATGAGGATAAAATTGTCTTATACAGACAGATCTACATGATATGGAATAGAGCTGAAGCACATCAGATCTTTCAGGAGGTGCTTCTCTCTTCAAATTCACAAGGGTCTCACCCCCTCTGCACAGGTGGACGATCCACCTGGATTTCGCCTCCCGTACTGCAGATGGAGCTCCTTCACAGCTCAGTGCCTGCACAACAGCACACACGGAGGTTTTGCAAGTTCCCCAGGGCAGCTTCTGCCTCTCAACAAGCAGAACAAAGTTTGCTTTGGATCACCCTTGTAATTCCTGGCTTGGAGAAGTCTGCTTCTCAGTGAGTTCTCTATTCAGGAAATCTACCGATTAGACAAACTTACAACTTACATGAATTAAGATTTTTTTTTTCCTTCAGAAATATATGAGGGAACACCACACAGAACAAGAGAAGAAATAGATCCACATGCAGGAAAACAGGAGATACAGAGAAGCCACTTGATGCACCCCAATTGAACATAAGAACTCTTCAGGCATGGAGAAGAATATGACCAGCAGCATCCTTCCCCCAAAAGTATATTTTATATTAGAAAACATCACTTTCTTTAATTTGGGGAAGAAATTCTTCTCTAAATCACTATTTTATTGAGGCTAAATATTTCTGAAACTGAAAGCTGTGTGCTTGTTTAATTGAAATAATCCTATTCAAAGCAGCCAACATGCTTCACTGCAAATCCCCAGATCATTATAGACAAGTGAAATCTGTGCAAAACTATTTATTGAAGTGACCTTTTTTCCCCACAAAAATGTTCTCTCACTTGAGAAAATTCACTTCCTTCTATCCTAAAAAATTGTTTCCATCACAGTAAAGGTAAAAGACATATCTAATTTTCATAATTTTAATTTTTACTTCTGTTGAAGCAGCTGCCAGATTATTTTGCATATTGGAATTTGAAAGGTTAAATTAGGCTTTGGAGAGCAGATAAAAAAGGAAATTAAGAAGTTTATACAATTTTTAATACACAATACATTCCCTGTATCTAGACTTTGATCACAGTCATGCAAGCTTTCTTACATTACCTATAAGCACCTGTAATGTGAAAAAAATTGATTTTCTCCCTTGCTATTGCTAACCAACACTGCTAGTATCTAATGTTAATTAAAAGATAAGAAGTGGCTCTTCAAAACTTTTATGACATTTGTCTCATTTTCAAATTGGAGCATTGCTGTATTCAGCCATTTTAGAACTAAAACAACACTTTCTCTACTTGGGTTTTTAGGTGACAAAAGGCAAAACAAGAACCACTTGCAGCCAGCCGGTCCTTAACAATCTCTAGTGAAAAGGGAAAATCTATAGACACACTCTCTCCAATACTAAATACTAACAGTAATATTTCCAGGCACTAAAAAAATTTAAATATTCCTTTTTTAATTATTTCCAAACACTCACCGGTTGCCTCACACGGCAGAGCCAATTTTTCCAGAACAGAGCCTTGAATTGGTGTATAGCGTGCCCCATATCTTCTTTTCTTTCCTTATCCACTTGCAGAGTGGACTTTCTAACTCAGAATCATCTCACCAAGCAGCCCAAACGTATTATTCAGAAGCTGATTAATTCCAGCACTAGTGAATAGTGCAGGAGATTTGCCTGCTTCCTCAGAAAAGATGAGATTATGTGTCTGCCTCTTGTTTTGCTTTCGTTGAGGAATCTCATCTTTCTGTTTTTCTTCTCAGTGCAATGAACAGTAAGGGGATGGGTTCATAGAAATGCCTTCAGGCTGCTTTACTCCACAGCACACATTCTGCACTTGTTTCTACTTTTCTGGAATAAAAATGGATGCAAAAAATGAAGGGGAGGGGAAAGAATATGTAGCACACATTTATCTTTTTGCAAAGTTTTGTGACTTTTTGTCACTTTAGTGTTTATGTCTGTTTGTTTGCAGATGTTTATATTTTTGAAAAAAAATAATAGGAGGAAAATAAATAGGAAAATAATTCTGTTTCATGACATAGCCCTAAAAATGTCAGTTTGCTTCTAGAACATCCTTATAAGTACACATCTAGCACTGTATTGGTCCAATGCATCATCAGATGCCTGTTGAATTTTCTCTTGTGAAGGGCATATGTCTGACATTTAATTCTCCTTTATCTACATAGAGGGGGAATATTCCAACAATAAAAAACTCTGTTAATTAGTTGCCACATGCCACCTGGGATGAAAATCAGTCTTACAGCAGCAGTTCCTTCTGCAAAGAGGTGGGAGGGAGAGCAATTCCTTCTGCAGAAGGGGAGCATGTGCAGACCTGTGGTAGCAGAGCCAGTGGGAGACCCAGCAGGAATCAGGTGGTGCAGAGGATGACCACCCTACCCACCAGGAATGACACTGTGAGCAGAGGAGTAAACTTTTGGAGATTTTTTTGTTCTACACAAATGAATTGCCTAAGAATCTGATCCCCAAAAGCTCTCTCTTATGGTCAATAGAGACACATACTACAGCCACTATATAAGGTAATTCAAACCACCTAGAATCTCAGTCATGATTCACATGCACAGAGGACAGAATGATGTCTGAACAAATATTCTTTATTTCTTATTATTGCTTAGTAAATTGCATCATTGCACTTTCTACAAATGTATTCCTATTGAGTGAAAGACACATCCTAACATCCACAGCTATTTTTCCCCATTAAGAGTAAAATCCCTCAAAATATAAAAACTTTTTGGATACAGAAGTCAGCAAAGAGGAATCCAACTTCCATTAGATTAAAGCCAAGGCAGTGATTTTAAAAGTTCATAAATCTGCTACTTCTGCAATGAACAACTGCACATCTGCAGGTCTAATTAGTTGTGCCAGCTTCTATGGGATGAGGACCAGCTAGTGTTGATCCTTCCTGATGAAGCTATGGGTGCCAGCTTCCCTTTCCCAGGCTTTGGATTTGAGTCACCCAGGATCTGTTTTGGCCATTCAGAGCACATTGTAAACTTAGTTACTCCACTTCCTGGGAAACTGACAGATTAATCTGTTAAAATGTCTCTATTTGAAATGGTGCAAATTTCTGGTTTTATTTTTACCTTTTCTATGGTTCAAGGAATAGAGAAAAAACCAGACTAAGTAGGTGTCATGAATTCATTAATGTTATGTATTGGTCAAAATCCCCTCCCAAAAAGCAGAAATCACAGATGAAGTCATGGCAGAATACAACTAGCTAAACACCTTCATTTTTTTAAATATGGGGGATTTCCTTTTATATTCTCCGCTCTGAGACTGAAAAATTACTGACGTAATCATTTAGTTCAAATAGAAATGTGAAAGTCCTCAGGACATACTAAAAAACCAAATAGTTTATTGTTTATCTGAATGGCCTGAAGTACATATGTGCCTTTGAGTCAGGATTAACAAACACCTTACTGAGGAGCTCCACTTCACACTTGGATGGCACTTCTGCTTGCAGTCAAGCAGTGCTAAAATGCCTGCTATTTCAGAGCATGGACAGTCATTCTTCTCACTAGGATCAAAGGTGACATTCTGCCATAGTAGTGATGCAGATTCTGTGCACAGCAGAAGTGTGCATTTTTAAACAAATATTTTTCAGAAACTAAAATTGAAATACTGTTAATTGTTTATATGCGTGGGATCACACAGCCATTCTGGAAAGCCAGGGAGCAGAATCTATACAATGTGATTTGTAGGAAGTTATAAATTACTCAGCATAATGAATTACAAGCAAATTACTTATCAAAGCACCTGATATGGAAGACAGTTCCTGTCTGTAAGTGTGGGAGCTAAAGCAGCTCGCATGAACCATCTGCCAAATTATTTTGAACAAGACTTTCTGCAAAATCTCTGCCCATCCAACTGTGATGTGTTAATTTATTATGCTCTATATAATTACGTTCTCATAAATGTGGCATACTATTTTCACAGAACCAACTATTTTGTATGCAATTAGTGTCCAGTACTAATGAACTACTGACTCCCCATTCTGCTACATAGACACTCAACAGACAAACACCTTTCACCATCAAGGTGTGTTGACTTCAGTTGTCTCTTACTTCATTAGGAAAGTCTCTCACTTCCTATAGAAATTCAATCTTGCCTCTTTTGGTGTCCTTCAGTGGCAGACCTGTTTTTTCTAGAATGAAATTTAGGAAAGTAAAAGATATCCATTCCACCAAGAACAATCACTGCAGTGACATTCTGGGAAATTTCTTCTAAAAGTAATTTTAGAAGACACAGATTCTATGAGTTTGATTGTATTATTTTGAATGCCATAGAAATATGAGAATTATTAAACCAAACCATCACCCCCCAACCCCAAACCAAACCCTTGGCACAAAAGATATAATATGAAAATGAAACACAGAGGCAGAAAAATCAAAGGAGTAATGAATATTTTTGGAAAGATGGATCAGCTATATTGCTGCCAACCTGGAAGCTCTTTTGAATCTCTAGGTTTCATCAGGAGAGCATCAAGCAGTATCCTGTGCAAGTACTAGCCTTAAATATCTATATTAACAATAAAATTTTTTCACTATAAACAACAGATATATTAACTGAATGTTTTTGGGGCTCCTTGACAAAGTGGCTGTAGTCAACAGCAACATCTTGAGTATTGCAGGGCAAATTAGAAAGGCATGGATTTCATTGTGTGCTCCACTCACTCCTTCTGGAATGGAAACAAAAACCAGGCTCAGAATTGGGTCTTTGAGTAAGGATAAGACAGGGTGACCTGCCCTTTTTTTGCTTCTGCTTAGCTTTAGCAGGTTTTGTCTCAGTTTTAGCTCAAAACTTTTCTTTTATAATATACAAGTTATCCAAAATCACTGGGCTGAAAAGGCAGAAAAGCTCCTGCCAGCATCCAGCTCTGGTTTTAAAACCTGACTGCTTTATAATATCATACCATCAACACGCCACGTCTAGCCTAGAGTTTTAATACAATGTAATTAGAGTAGGCTGGCAAGCACTTTCAAAGAAACATAATTTTATATGTTAAATAGTTTAAGGCCCGGGAGCCAACAATACTGTTTGGTATGGACAGGAATGCAGTCAAATCATGTGAGAATGATGGCTGGGAATCTGGCAAACTAACCTATTTTCCTATCACCACCCACCACTTCTTTCACAAGGTTTATTAAGTGATCACAAGGCTTTCCTTTTAACATTAATAAGAGTACTACTTGTAAATATTTACATGGGGCAAACCTGTGTTCAGACAAAGTGCCTGCAGGATGACATCAATTAGTAGCATCTTTCCTGGGAGACGCCTTGTGTGTGCAAAGTTAGGGCCTGGTGAAAAATATTAGTTGTGGGCTAGGTCAAATAATGGGGCTGATTAAAATGGAGCTATGCATTAAACCAACAAAACAGACCCAATCTCCCAAGGAGGCTGGTAGTTTGTTTGAGCTTCTGGGGAGCTCTAGGAAGTTTTCTCTCGTAAAATGACAGACTGATAGGAAATTGAAAATTTTCTCACAGCTACAAGCTCAGTACCAAGAAGTGTCTGGAATCAGGCTCATGTGTCATGTATAACCAGCTCTTGTCTCTTTTGCTGCTGCTTCACTTTGTTTGTAGCCCAAGCAAAAGCACTGTACCTGTCAGCATTACTCTTTCTTCTATTATTGTACCACAGAGTTTCAGATTTTATATTGCTCTGTTCAGCAACCTCCTTTCTCTTCAGCAGAGGACTTTCTGGACTTGTAATTTAATCCATACTCTGGAGTATAATATTAAATGTAAATTATTTTAGAAAAATAAAACATGACTTTTAGTCACTCAAAGACTGAGAAACTTTCAGAAAAAGCAAACCTCAACATTTTGTAGCAAGCCATAACAGTAACATCAAATCACACAACTGTGCCTTCTTGTATTCAGTTGTTGCACGCAGATCCAATCCCCAAAGCCCAATTTGCTGTTTTGGTTTTCTTTCACCTGTCTTGTCAATGGAAATTAAAACCACCCCTGATTCAACCGCATAACATTTTATTTAGGAGTATACATTGAGATCCTGACTTGAAAAAAATCCAATTCTGTTACACAATGCACTGAAAATTCTTTACAAAGGAGAATGTTAAAAAACATGTTGCTTATTGCATGCATATATTTTCAAGAAATACTGAAATTATCAAGTTATTTCACTTGGTTTTTAAAGGACATATTAAAAAAATGTGTTGTCTGACCACTTTTGGACATAGGTCATTCCATAATGTTCCTTTTCAGGATTTCTCATACCTTCCTTTAAAGAAAAATCCTTCTCTGAAATATATCAAGATGCCAAAAATAAAAATCCACTCCTTTAAGTCACTGTCTGAGTTCCTGCTCTTTTTCAGTCTCTTGCAAATGTAAAACCATTGCATTATAGCCTGTCTTCATTATGATCTCAACCATTTCTTTAACAAAATTGTAGGAATAGGCCAGAACACCATGAATCCCAGAACAAACCATTGGTAGAAACCACTTTTTTTTCTCCCTTCCTGCTTCCACTCTATTCATATCTTATATCTTCTTCCTTCTTTGTTTGTATCCCCTCTGACCCCTGGATTAAATGGATTGTATAGTATTTTGCTAGGTACAGGATGGCCCAGAGAACCACAGCAGGCCCTTGATTTGAAATGGATTTCTGGAGTTTGCAGGATTTGTAAATCTACTAGGAGACAGTGCATTATGTAATATTGAACATATATGTAATACCATATATGTTTTTTAAAATATCACCATTCCAAATCCTGACTCATGTTCTACAGAAAGAATTATAATGGGTATATTGAACAATTGACTTGCATATAAGACCTGTAAATACTGTATAACTCTGTAAAGACTACAGGAAGGTAACTTCTCGGCCGGATGCACACAAGTGACTCACTTCTTTATCTCCCTGTCCAGTTGCAGTCGTAAGGGAAAATACAATTGTTCTTATCAGGGTAAGTTTCTGAAGTCAGGAAACTTTCCTCTGAAGTCAGGAAAGGTATTTTATTGCATGTCAGATGTGTCTGTAGAGTGACCTCTTGCATTAGGAACACAGCATCAGAGGAGGGGGAAGGGCATAAACAGGAGGATACCTGGTATCCTTTGACTTCTAATTTTAAGCTTTCATATGCCCCTTTACTCCATCTGGTGGGAAGCCCAGAAATAAATCTTTTAGCAGAAAGAAATGTACAATGTCCTAAGGAACAGTGGGAAGGAGGAAGGACATACAGGGAAAAGGTTAATGGCTCATCTTTCAGAGGCTTCTGCCAGGGTCTTGGCTATTGATTTAATACAATAGTTGCCTCATCCCATGAATGCATGACCCTTATCTCCAGCTTGGCTAGGCCACAAGACCATTTATATTTTAGCAGCTAATACATAAGAATTTTCATATGAGTTCTCAGAATAGAAGTGCCTACAGTATTTGACTGTAAATACAAAAACTTTTTGGTTTCATTTGACAGCACACACTATTAAAATAATTCTTTTTAACAATTTTCCAGGTTCTCTCTGTGCTTCCTTTAAAAAGACAGATCACATCATTTTAGATTCATACCTCCAGGACAACTGTAGTAATATGCTTCCGCAGAGATTCACAGAGTCACATTCAGTGTTTGTTTTCTAGGTAAAGCATTTTTTTGTCTCTTTAGGTATTTTTATTTCTTATACAACAGCAAACTGTCTCATCCAAACCCATGCCAGTAAATCTGGTGTAAGACTTCCTTGATCATAAAGTGCAGCACGCACTGACACGATCTCATTTTTGTCTCCTTGTTGCTGTTTTAAGAACAGGACCTTGAAGAGAAACACGTGCTTCGTTGCATGTTTCCCAAAGGGCCTCTCAGACTTCACACAATGCCTAGGCAAGCACCAGGCATAGTTAAACACAGATTTTTTTTTTTTTTTTTTTTAATAAAGGAGAAACTGTTCAAACAAAATGTGGAGCCATTCCCACTTCTCTTGTTGCCTTAAGCTTAGGGAAAAAAAAAGATTTTCTCTGAAAAATTACCTTGACTGTATATCCTGATCATAAATAAGAAAATGTGGCTTTAAAATTAACAGAAGACTAGATTGTAACTTTGTAAGAGTTACTAATATGTTTTCCAGCTCAAAGACTCATCAAATTTAGGGAGACTGATCCTCATTGGCAATTTCCTGTTCATGAGTCACCCTTCTTTTTTTAATGTTTTCACCACATTGTTTCCAGTCTCTGTCACTTGGTGACTGTGCCTACTACTAACGTCCCTCTCTTATAGTTCTAACTCTTGTGCTTGTTAGCAGCACTACAGACTGCAATCCTCACCCAAAAAATCTCATTTGTCTGCCTCGGACACAGCTGTTCTGAGAGCTTATTCAGACTTTTTGACCTGTGACCCCTGCTAGGACTGGACCCTCCCACACTGCAGTAGAAGGGAAAATAAAAAAAAAAAAAAAAAAAAGAGATGAACATATTTTCTTTAACTCCAAAGCAGCAAAGGAGTATGATTTAAAAAAAAAAAAAAAAAAACATTTAGGCCAATGGTAGTGGAAAAAACTGCAATTGCAGAAGGGGTTTTGATGGCATGTACCACTAAGAGGTATACTCCAGTTCTTCAGAAAAACTGGGAACCATTGCAACAGTGAGTGTTACATCCTGAGAATGGAGATGAATACCAATTTAAAAAAAAAAGAAGAAACAAAGTAAAAGCAAGAAAAGAAAAGGGCTACCATAATACAGGCCTGTGAACACTCTGTGCATCTCCTGAATGCCTTCAGTTCCTCTTCATAAGCAGGAGTCTTGTTTCAGCAAAAGATTGCTAGTACCTCAATGCAAAACTACTTAATGCATAAATATTTCCTGGGTATTGATTCAATTCTTTAGTTAAAATGTTGCTGGATTAGTGTCTAGGCAGTACAGCTATTCAACAGCTCAGTGTCAAGTCCTTAATGCTTAGAAACTTCAGTCCCACACTTTGCAATTTCATGAAATTTTAATATATGAAAATAGTATTGTTTATTTGTCAAATTCTGCAAAAAAAAAAAAAATTGCATTCACTTTAAGTTTTATTTACAAGTGAAGCAACAAAGACAATTATAACTTATATAATTTTTATAACAACAAGAAAATGATTCAAATTTTTAAGTTAATTTGCTGGTATGCATGTACTTGGCCATAAAGTTTGATTTTCTCTCTAGTTTTTCCTTTACAGCAGAGATAAATAGTTTTTTATGTATTATCAAAGCCTTGTCCTTCACAACAGATCCACTTTCCAATTCACAGAAAAGTGAGTTTTCTCTCCAGCAATGCATAACTAAGCAAACCTTAAGTGAAGTCCTTCAGCACATTCAGTTCCCAAAGAACAGTGACATAAATGATTAACTTCCACTGACACATGGAATGCTATAAGTTATTCTGAGGCAAAAGACCTGCAATGCACTGAAGTCATAACCGTGACCAGATCTGTACAAGGGCCTTCTCCTTCTCTAAAACATGAGATGGATATTTCATACTTTCCCAAGACTTTTCTTAATGAAATATCCCACTAACTTCTGAGGCCTCTGCTGGTACTCCACAAGGACATCATGTGGGCTGCTGATCTGATCCCCCTCGAGTCGATTCAGAAGAGTGACACACACTACAGCAGCTAGAAATTAAAACACAGCATTAGTTAGGAATGACATGCTTATGTTTTACAGTCCAAAAGCATAAACATTTGAACAAGCCACTAAAAGAACAGAAGTACAAGAGAAAACAAACCCCAAAAAAGAGTGTGCAATGTACCATGAGATGCTAGGGGACTAGCATGCTGTGGATGATACAAGGTAGAAATAGTTTAAGGGAACTGCTTGCTACACTAATAAAGCCAGAGCTCTCAGGCAGCTGCAGACACCTATTGTTATATCATGATTCCTATGTTTTCCTTGATAGGAAGTATATTTCACACATACCCAGGACATGCCAGGTAGGAAGTGCCTGACACAAGGTTTGAGCAGAGCCACAGTCCTGCACAGAGTGCTGTGCTGTAGGTGCCATCCCTCAGGAAGCAGCAGATAAGCTGCCTCCACATTCATGGACAGGGAACGCTGCAGACACATGAGGACCCCAAGGATCATCTCAGGTTCATATGCTGCCTTTCAGTCATCAGAGCCCCAAAGGCAAACCCCCTCCTTTCACTCAAGCCTATAGCTCTGCTCTGTCTGGGGTTTCTGCCAGTGGCAATTTGCTGAGCACAAACAGTAAATACGTACTAGAGACCTACAAAGCAGAGACAGCAAAAGGCCTCCTGAATTGCTCAGGGATAGTACTGGTTCGGTTTTTAATCCCTTTCAAGCCAGTAAGAACTCAATGTATTTGATATAACCATTGGCCTTTTTGCTTATATTTCATCATTTGACTTCCTCGAGCTTAAAGGAGTTTGGAAAACATCAGTGTTTTAAATTGGCATATTCCTTGCTAAGGAAAGTGAGAGAAGACAGTTAATGTGATAAGAAGAAAGATACTGTATTACATTATTTTATTTAGCATGCATTAAAAAATTTAACTCATTTTATGACTTGGAAGAGTTTATTCATGATGCTACTAAAAATCCTCAACTGTTGAAGAATCCTAGTCTTAAGTTTACAGAAAATAATTTTATGTTCCATTTGATGTGAAAGTGTAGAAACTGAGTATAGTTACATATATAGAGATCTGAGAATCACCTGATTGTTTGAATTAAGCAGTTGCTTTCTGTAAACTTCAAAAGCTAACTGGAAAAAACAAATTAATGCCATAGGGTAATTAGGTACTTTAATGATTTACATGGTTGCCATGGGCTGGAATAGCAAATGACAGAAGTAAACTGTGTAAAAACTGCATGAGGAATTATGATAAATTGTGACAAAACTGATGCAAATCGAAAAGTGATAACAAAACTATAAGCCGAAATGTCTTTTATATATATATCTGTATGTGCAGAAGGTATGTTATCATTCCTTTGCAGTTTTTAGCCACAAACCCTCTGCAATACAGAAAATTTCCTATAGCTAGGATAAAGTGACTAAGTTAGTTTACCTTTGACACCGCTGAGATTACACATTGCAGCAAATACAGAAGACTCCATCTCAATATTTCTCACACCAGACTCATAAGCATTCTTCAAATATTGCAGCTTTTCTTCTTCATCATATAAGCAGATTGCACCATCCAACCTGCCCTGTCCTAGAAAGTAATTTCAGAGTGATGAAGTCACAGACCAAATTCAATTTTGAAAACACCCAATTATTACAGTCTCCTCCATACAGTGCTCAGCTTTTACCACTCTTTATTTTTGTGCAAAAGACAAATAGGACAAAGTGATTTATAGCTATTGCTAGACTGTATACATATTATTTGTATTCTTTATAATCATGGTAACTTAATGGTAATTGGTGAATCATGGTAACTTAATTAGTCTTCTTCAGCTTCAAATCTCAAATTCACAAACAGGAAAATGTTTGTTGTACATTCCCACACGTAAAAGTACCAAAACTCCACAAGAAACTTTAAGTTTTATGGAAGAGCTGCATTTTTAATATGTTTAATCGCTGTCTAAAAAAAACACCAGGCTCAAAAATGTTTTCCTGTTCCTACCTTAAAAGGATGAACATTTTATTACTTACAGACTTTCCAAAGTAAGAGATGTAGATTCTCTTAAGCTAACTAGCTAATACTGTTGTAAATTTTGAGAAAAAATTTACTCAAATTATTCAAGAACATCACCTACAGACAAGACAGCAGCAGGCTAAGTACAGTAGATTTGAAATACACTGTATTTTACTCAGTCTCTTCTTGGGCTTGGGAGATGTACTCCTAAATTAATGTCCTCAATCCTGTTCTCAGCTTCTGCTTATGAGTTGAAAACATCCCTGACACGTTTTTTAGTGTTGCTTGCACCTGTGGCTGGTGCCTGAGATACACACACTGTCAGTTTGTGTTTCTGCCCAAGCTGGAGCACTATGATAAAGATCATTTGTCACCTACTCAGCAACAGACAGAGAAAGTGGGATGAGGTGCCACTTACATTCTGTTCTCACGAAGTTTGAAAGGTGTTTCTGAATGAACATTTAGATTTGGGAGACCAGAAAAGCACCTGAATGCCTGTAATGTTTATCCAAAATAGGCCTTGCCCGTTTGTGTCTCCTACTGCAGCTACAGTGTAGCTGCACTGACACAACTCAGCAACTTATCTTTGGTTGTCTGATCGCTGCTTTGCTCAAAGTGAAACAAGTTCCAACCTTTTTTCATAAAATATTTGCTTTAGGTACTTTACCAGTGCAAAGAAAACCAACCCTAAACAAGTCACAAGTAATTCCCACTCCTCTAAACCCCTAAGATGCTTCAATAAATCACAAAATTTTGTGACAAATATACCTGACAGGTACATGAGAAGTGTACAGTAGGATGTATGTACTTCAGAGGATCTATTAAAGCTGGGGAGAAATCTCCACAAAATTTAAAGTTTGATACAGCCAACTGCTAAGTACAATGCTTGATTTTACACAGATGAAAAAATAGGTTAATTGAGATTTGTGAGACAAGCCAGAGTAGGGAACACATTCTGCTAGTGAACTGGAAGCCTAACGTTAATATATTATTCAATATTTATCTATTGCTCCTTACCAATATTCTTCTGTTAGTCTACCACCAACCTTTACCTTCATAAAAATCCAAAGTGCACATGGTGTTTCCAATGACTGTATTGAACTGACTGATTTCTTTACTGCACTGCATCAGCTCCTGAGCCAACTGCTCATCCAGGTTGGTGCTGCGAATTACTGTCTTTCCCAGAACAACCTGTTCCAGCTGAGGCTTGAAGGTGGCATCTACAGACTGCCTAGTTATAACCACTGAGCCTGGCTCCAGACCTGCAGAAAAAGGAAATAGATATATCTCCACAATGCAGTTAACTAGTGGTTTCCAGACACATAAAACAAACATCTTGACCCAACCCTGCTTCTCTTAAAGGTGGGGATTTTACCTCTGAATCCACCAAGAGAATTTTTTGTCTATGCCTAGCTGCTTCAGTTTATTATTAAAAATAATTTCTGAAATAATTAAATTTTTCCTTTTTCACTTCTTTCTTGTATTTCCATACAGGACAGGAACATCCTTCTTCTCACATTGTCAGATCTTTAAGTGCATTTTCCTATGCAAAAGCAGATGTTGCCTTTACTTTCAAAATTACAGAAGAAAAATGATGCATCTCCTGTGGAAAACTGTTCTGACCATTAGTATCTTACATGCAGAGAGATGCTTTGCTCTCCTGCAGACACTTTGGTTTGCAGAAAGGAAGAAAGAAATCAAGAGGGGAAATACCTATTCCTCCAGAGGTGCCAATGCGAATGATGGTTATGTCGGAACACTTGGCATGATACAACAGTTTGATCAGCTCGTGCAACATGATTGAAATAGAAGGAATGCCCATGCCATGCTGAAAAAGAAACACAAATTAATATTCTACATTCACATACACAACGCAAAATATATATGGAAGAAGCAGCTGGATATTATCTCCTGCCCTGATGCTGTTTTCCCAAATGCCACCTAACTCACTCCCAAAAAACCCCCTATTGTCCCTTTGGGAAGCAGGGTTTTGAGGATGAAGAGGAGACGAGAATCTTGACTCTATAATTAGGTTTGATTTATTATATTATATATATATTACATTAAGACTATACTACAAAGAGATAGAAGGAAGAAGTTCTCAGAAGGCTAGCTAAGAATAGAATAGCAAGAATGATAACAAAGCAGCTATCCTGGGCTCTGTCCGGGACAGCTGAAGTCCTTGATTGGCCACCAACTATAAACATCAGAGATGGGCCAATCACAGGTGCACCTGTTGCATTCCACAGCAGCAGATAATCATTGTTTACATCTTGTCTCTGAGGCCTCTCGGTTTCTCAGGAGGGAAAAATCCTAAAGGAAGGATTTTTCACAAAAGATGTCTGCAACAACCCCCAACCTCTGGGTCTACAGAAGGATACTGAAAGGGCCTACAAATAGACTCCCACTAGCTTTGGCTGTGGTATGAAATATAGTATTTCCAAAGATCATGAATTACAGAACATTTACATTCTCAAAAGTATAGACTGTCCTTTCCCAAGACTGACTAAAGCACTTCATCATGGAGCATTTCCTAAACACAAGAAAAGCCCCACTCTGATTTTTCACCAACCTGAAGTGCTAGTGAATAGTTAAGCTAATTTTCTGCAAAACACAGACACCATGGTTTAGTCTTGACGTTCAGCAAATATAAATCCACATTAGCTTGCACAATATTCTGATAATTACAGCTTACAAGAAAGGGTGCAAAATAATACTACAGTTTTGCAATTGCAATTGAAGCATGTAATTCTATCTACAAATTGAAGCTATTAATTTCTTTAAAATGCATACTTGGGTTGGCAGCACCAGTCCCATGGAATGCTACTCTTAAACACATTTGACAGTGCCATTGTAGGTACATAGATCTGGATGTGATGCAGACATTTTCCCAATACCCCACATGCACCAAGTGACTTTTTCCCCCATTTCAGGGTACAGACCAAGGATGAGACAACAGTAACTGCTCAAAAAATCTGTGAGGCCATTCCTGCAACACCTCAGTGGTACACTGAGGAAAAAGGGATGCAAGAAGAGCAAAGGCATTGGAGATTTTCCCTCTTACAAAAAAGGGCTGAAAAGGAATCCTTAATTAGCTGACTGCACTATTTTGAACAGACTGTTTAGGACTGTGAAGTATTTCAAAGAGACATGCATTCAAATTTTCTGCTTTGAACAGCATCAAAACCGACCCGTGCCAGAGGAGGGAGGCACTTACGCTGACGGACAGCACGGGCCCCACTTTGTACATGGCGTAGCGGTCGGTGCCCGCACAGATGTTGGGGTGGTCACACCCGGGGCTCCCGAGCCCCAGCTCCTCCGCTATGTAGGCAATGAAAGCTTTCATCCGGGAAGGGCTTCCTCCAACACACACAAACTGGGGTGGACAGGGTTCAACAAAACAAAATCAATTGCGTGATTCCGTGTGTCAAAGGACATGCAAAGAACAACGTGAGTATGCAAACACCTTCGGGTAGCACAGATTTATCCCCAGATATGGTGTTTCTCTTAATCATTCTAAAATGCCATGAAGAAGAATTATGCAAAAAACTCAGCTGTCTACAAATGCCTTCACCCTGTTTAAACTAATGAAAGACAAATATTGATGTGAAGACCCAACAAACAGAAGTTGTATCTGAATAGACCCTACAGCATTTGCCTTTTTACTGAATGAAAAGAGACAGTCAAAAACAATTACCCTCAACTTTGTTGGATAGCAAAAGCAACAAGAACCCACAAAATTTTTCCCCTTTTGCATGTATTCCTCAATCGCTGGTAGGCTGACACATTTAGTCTTATTCTGAAGACAGCTACACTTTCACCTTCTGCAGAAAAGCTCAGGCTTGCTGAACAAAGCAAAGCATCTTACCTTTACATCCCCGAACAATGCTGGAAAATCATGGGTACCGGTCCCAAGAGCAAAATGGTACAGGATGTCTTCTTTCATTTTCTTCAGGTGAGGGTTGCAGAGATTAATAAAATTCTCTCTACCAAGAGAGCAGCATTGTGAAGCATATAGAATATATATATATACAGAAATATATAGAATATATACAAACATTGAACAGATGACAATTCTTCAAAGTCAAGCAGTCAAAAGTTGGAAAATACCACATGTACAAATGCCTGCACTACCTTATTTTGTTTCCTTGTGTATTGTGTTAAAGAAACTATAAATTTCATAACACAGGATGAAATTGCTGGAGAAAATCCCAGATGTTAAGATGCATTTGCAGCAGTGCAATCTTTATCTCATTTTTATCTTGTTTTCTTAAAAAGTATTAAAGCTGGGTACCATAGTGGGTATTTATGGTGAGCCGAGCAATGGGACCACAACCAGGGAATGGTCAACAGCCCACCATATTATACAGGCAATCTATAGCAAAGCTGAAAGGCAAAACTTGATCTCTGTTTTGACTAAAACTCTGCCAGCCACCTGAGAAGGACGGGATGATTTCAGCTTTATGGACAAGCACAAACTAGATTTCTGGCACTTTGTCTTACTCTGTCAAACAGACAGGAGAAAAAAAAACCCTATGGCATGAAACTGATAACAAGGGTACAGAGGATCTGAAAAAAAAAAGAGAGAAAAGTGGAGATCTGAAGCAAGGAGAAAACCATAGAAGTGAAAAAAAATTCAAGAAAAGGGAAAAGAGAGGAAGAGGTAAAAATAATTCACTTCTTCCTAAGTGCCTCTTGTAAAGAAATGACACATCTTAAAAGAAAAATAAAAATTAATCTGTCTGAAGAGACGGCAAATGACAGGACAAGGAGGGAAACCTGAACTACTTGGCCTGTGGGATCACATTCATGGAAAATTCAATAGTGGACTAACTAAACAAGCTGAATGACTTATAAAATGTCTGCTTTCTGTGCTTGATGTTTTAAGTTGAATTGAAACAGGTAGGAAAGACTAGTCAACAAGCTTAAGCAGAACACTGGCCAGTACTTCAAAGTAATTTCTGAGAGATGGAATGAAGCCGTAAATAGCTTCCAGACACAAGAAGATGACTTAATAGTTTAATGAAGGCTCAGTGGAGGCACAGCATGGCTCAGCAAATTCAAACTGCTTTGTCAGAGGAGACAAACAAAAGCCTTCACCTGGACTTCATTAAAAAAATCATTAGGACAACTTAGGAACAACTCTGAAGCCTAAACAGAGGTGTTTAGCACTATTTTAGATGGTCTATGTCACAAAGTTATTTTATCTGCGTTCGAATGCCTCTCCAGAAAGGAGATAAGGCAGAAAGGACCTATGCTTTCCATTACTTCCTATGCCTCATCTACCTGTGCAGTATGAAGGAAGTCTACAGTTGCCAAGATGCCCGTGCTGAGGTCACTGAACTGTTCCTCAGAAACCAAATAGTTCCAACTCAGATACTCTGAGTACAGCAATTTAATCTGTTCCTGATGGTCTCTCTCCAGCATCATTAATTATCCAGTAACAGCTGCACAACCAAGGAAAGAGGTGTCATCCCAACCCACCCTATTTGTCCCTGCCCACTGCAGACATCACCTTCAGCAAGAGAAAGAGCTGCCCTCCCAGGCAGCCAGTCCATTCACCCCTTCAGTAGGAATTGCCTTCCATCTCCCTTGGTCTCCATTTGCCTCCCTTCGTACAAATCCTGCCTGAGGTGGAACCAAAGGCTTTGCCTGCCTTTGTTCTTCCTTCCAAGAGACCTGTTTGACTCTGGGAGAACTAAAGAGCACGTTTATGGCCTGTCATGAAGACACAGACAACCTAGGAATTCACCAGCTCATATTAGTAGAATTTCTAGGCTGCCTCCCCTGAATTATTCCTGTTCAGTTTTGTGGGACTCTCTACATTTATTTGCTGGGCCGTTCACTAATGCAGATCCAATATCTGGCTGTGCTGATGTCCATTGGAATGGTTGTCGCATACAAATAGGATAGGCTATGATTTGAAATCATTTTACAATCTATCTCAGGCGAGAATTTTTTTTAATTTTTTTTTTTAATAGTGGCAATAAAAGCCTCTCACCAGGAAATAAATCAGGGAAAGGCAAGGAGTCTAATAAAAGTTCAAGGAAATTAATGAGATATGTGCCAACACCACTGTTCTCATGCCTGGCCAAAGCACAACCTCCTTCCTCATCAGTAGCTATATTCCACCTTTTTCATCTCACAGCCCACCAATAGCATTCTCTGACCCACAGCCTCAACACAGAGAGGGGCTGTTACCAACTTGCTCAGCTTATCCACACATCTGATTGCAGACTTGGACCCTGGGGTAAAATGAGCAATAAAAACTAGCATATTGATATGTGTACATAGGATCAATGCCATGGATTTGCAGGAGAGGCAAAGTTTGCTTGATAAAAATCCTGGGCATGCAAAGCTCAGGAGCAGAAAATTTATTTCCCTAAAGCTGTTGCAACGCACCTACAACTGCTAAGGGTCTAGGTAAAATACAAATCCAAAGACTAAAGAAGCATGTAGCAGGTTTTAGGAAAATAAGCTTAAAGTAAGGATTAGAGAAAGACACTGAAATATTGGTTTGAACTCTTGAAGCAGCAGCCAAAATCAACATTTCAGCAGCTCATTGGATTAGAATAAAAATAAATTAAAACAACACCCTGCTTTGAAGTATTCACTGTTGAGAGAAGTTCAAATGGCTAGCCAGCAAAGTCCTCTGTGTAGGTGTGGTAAGGCAATAAAGCATCCAATTGTCAAACAGCTACTACCGGATACTTGCCACTAGTATCATAAAATTTATCTTAAACTAAATGAGTGTGTAATGAGTTTGGGGAGGAAGTTTAAGTGTAAACTTGGACAAAATAATTCATTTGTCAATCTTACTTTGAAGCCTGTCCATCATCAGTTTTCTTCTCATTTGAGGAACCAGGAGCCATGTATGTCATACACCTAGAATTATATTAAAAAAAAATATATATAAGTGCATTCAGAATAGTCCCATCTGTAAAGCTGGAAGCACTAACAAAGAAAGAAACCTTGTATTGATGATAAACTACCATGAATAATAAATTCCCCAAATAATCGAGCCACACTACAGCTTTTATAACTGGAGCAAAAGGAGCAAAATTATCATCTACAATTTTTACAGCTGAGCATCACCACTTTCTAGCCCTCAAGCCTAAATTAATCCCTTGCTATTGCAACTCCCACCTCACCACTACCTCTGTTCTGTGGGGTGAACAGCAGCAGGTTCACCCCACAGAGAGGCAAGTCTCATTGCTAATTCACTCACCCTCTTTCCTCCATACCTCCCAACAACAGTGGCTGCTGAACCAGCTTCACTCCCCTTCCACCTCTGGCTCCAGGTCTCCAAAGCTCAGCTCTAGCTGGCAGATGCCTGAAACCCAAGTCCAGGCAGCATCTTACTCATAATATCCTCCTCATTAAACTCCTCCTACTGACCTTAAGAGCGCTTCTTTCTCCAGCATAAAGCAAGGAGCATGAAACTAAAACACAGCTTCAAAAAACCACAGCTCTCAGCTTATCATATATCCTGAATACCTTCTTTTCTGATCCATTACCTTAACCTATATAAAAAACCTTCTCCCTGCTGCATTCTTCTTTACATTTAAATAGACAAATGTACCACTGAAGCTTTCATGCTGGTCCGAGGACAGAATTATAATTATGGGATGATTAATTTGTTATTATTTTCAGAAGTGACTAAGGCTACGTGCCGAAGTTGGTACTTTCTGGGAATGCCCTTATGGGAAGTATTGAATCATAACATTTTGCTCTACTCTCCATTAAGAAGGGCCTGACAGCACAGAGGCTATAACAGAGACCAGACTGTAATCCTTAAAAACCCCAGGATTACACCACAAGGAAACAGGAAGAAATCAATCTTGCAACAGAATTACATAATATGTGATTTTCTAATGAAGTGCCCAACCTAACAAAATAGAGACCTGCCTGTTAAAAGCCACTGAATAATGGAAATGTATTAAAATTTATAAGGACAAATCATTTTTTTTATTGAAAATATCAACCTTTATTAAGTAGACCCAAGTTTGCAGGTACTAGGTATACTAAAAGTATGCAACCATCTACAATCAAGGATGGGAAGTATTAAAGTTGCATTTATAATCAGCTACACTTCCTTATGGTGGTATGAAGTATAGTCAGCTTCTACTGGGCAACACCACATACCACACACATTACAGGAAAAATACATCATTTCTTTCTACAATGCCACAAGTCCTGATAAAAAGGAGTTAGAAGCTAGGAAGAAGAAACAGAAAAGTGATTTTTATATAGCAAGAAAAATAGTTGCAAATAAACCAAGGATATTCATTCATCTCTTGTTTACAGTATTAAGCATCTACAAGATATTTAATTGTTCTGGGTTCTGATCCCCTAAATAAGCACAGGTACACTTGACACGGGTACACAAGGTACACAGGCACAAGTGAATACACTTCAAAAATCTGAGAACAAAGTTCTGACAGTCCAAAGGTCCAGCTTACCCCCTGAAGAGCACCCAGCTGGAGGTGCCTTGGCAGGAATTGCAGGACGGAGTGAGCATAAAGCAGCTTTCCCATGGCAGACCCTGACAGCAATCAGGTAGTTGTTGACAAGCTACCAGTTAATGTAAAACCACAAAACTCTCACGCTGTCTAACCAAATGGAAATTTTTACAGACACGTCAAAAGTTACTGCAGTCTTCTTCAGCCAAAGTTAAAACCGATGTTCAGCAATAATGCGCTCCCAGCAGGAGTCAGATAAAGAAAGGGAACAGCCTGTTTTAAGGTGTGTGCACATCCTAGAATGGTTTGGGTTGGAAGAAACCCTAAAGATCACCTGGCTCCACCCCTTCTGCCAGGGGCAGGAGCACCTTTCATTACACCAGATTGCTAAGAGCTTCATCTAGCCTGTCCTTTAACACTGCCAGGGATGGGCATCCACAACTTCCCTGGGCAGCGTGCTTCAGTGTCTCACCGTACTCAGTGAGACAGTGAGTTAAGGATTTCTTCCTAATATCTCATCTAAGCATCGAAATACTCAGACTGGTGCTTTAAACCCACGCAGAATCCACTATAACTGCCATGTCTCATTTCCCCCCGCCGTCCCTCATTTTTGAAGGAAGCCCACAGCAGGGAAAAACTCTTGTTCGGTGTTCGTCCAGCATCAGGAAAAGCTGAAGTCGCTGCAAAATCGATTTTACCCTGCCGGTCCCCTCGCTGCTGGCGGAGCGCTCCCCGTTCCGCCGACGGAGCCAGCGGCCCCATCCGCCGGACGCCGCGGCACGGCCGAAAGGAGCCGGACCCCCGCCTGCGCCCGCCGCCCCCGCTCCCCTGCCCACCCTCCGCCCCCGCCGCCCGGCGACCGGGCATGGGAGGCACGGCGGGCATCCCACCGTCCACCCGGGAGCGGGCCGCGGGCTGCCGGGGCGCACGGCGGGACGCGCTTCTCACCGGGGCGGCGGGATCCGCCGCTAGGAAACGCGGAGGGCGGCTCGCTGTTCCCGGGCGGGCTGCGGGGCTCCCGGCCGAGCCACATCCCGCCAGCGGCGGCACCGCCCCGCCCCGGGCCCGGTTAACTCCCTGCGCGCCGGGGAGGCTGCGGGAAGCGCCGCGGTCCGGGGCGGGCACGGGGCGCGGCTGTGGAGGCGATGCCGGGAACGGTGGGAATGCAGCCCGGGGCTCCGGGCATCGGCGGGAGAGCTGCTGCCAAGGGCACGGGCCTTCGGCAGGACTTTATCATGGAGATTACAGATATAGCTACAGATGTAATATATGTTAGAAATAATTAATGCTATTAAGGAATGTTATGTTATAAAGATTGTAAAATCCGTAACGTGTCTCTGACCATATACGGCCCGAGAGCAGATGTCTATTCAGTTTCCAAAGAATTCCCAGACATGGCTAAGATAACGATCGACGCTTTAGTGTAAGAATAGACGCTTCCAGAGCGATGATCACCGGTATCTCGAGTCGCCGGAAACGGCCTAAGAGGGATCATCGCCCTGCCGATTACATCAATCAAGATAGCCAGCGACGCCAGAAGTACACATCTGAATACACGGCTTCCCCGGAGCCCATCAACGCTGACTATGCACCTGGAGACGATCTTTGTCCAGCTCTGCACACTGAAAGAAACAGCGATGAATGTGAAGAGTTACAAAAGAAATTGGGACTCCTTCGCCTCGGGCACAATAAACTGTATAAAACCTCGCCGCAAGAGGCGGCTCTCGTGAACTGGATAGGGTCCGGCGCTATAGAGGTCGGATCCAGGTTCACCCAGCGCCGATCCCGGGCTCGACGCTGTCTCTTTGGCTGTGGTGGTTTCGAAGACCAAACTTCGGTCGCGCAGAAAGATTAATAAATCTTTTCGCAATTTTTGATAATTTGGCTCACGATTGATCATTTATAAGACAGATGATACAGATACTGATGCAGACGCACGCGTCGGCCGAGGATGGCGGAGTCGGCTCGGTGCCTGTGTCTGCCTTTGCTTGTGTCGGTCAGTGCGCACACACGGTGCTCCCGCTCTCACGGGCATGTGGGCACGGCAAACACGGTGCGAGAAAAAAGCAGAGATGGTTTCGGCTACTGGAAGCGTACATTTAACAGTGTTCATGTTCATTGTTTCTGTTGTAACTGAAAACACCAAACCCACAATCCTGCAATGCAATTTTAAAAGTAAGTTTTCCCTCCAGAACCACACTGTAGTTTGTCATAGTAGGGAATACTTGGGGGACGGAGCAACTAAAATCTTCATGGTAGAGAACTTTCTGTGCCTCAGGACAAAGAAGGCACAGTAAACACATTAGGCACAACACATTGCTGAGATGTATTTCTTAAAAAATCATGTATTGGGCATTTAGAGTAAAATTTATTAATATCCTGTCTCACACCAAAGGACTTTGTATGGGAATATAAGAAAGAGAGATTCCTTGCACAGATGCATTTCTAGGCATAAAGAACATGGAAGAGGAATTGCACAACAAACTCAGAAAAATGCCATCTGTTCAGCTTGTTTAGATTGCCAGTGGCTGAAACTGAAGAACAGGTTCCTAATCCATCTTCCACTTTCCTGTTCTTTACATATTTGTAAAGACTTCCAAGCTATAGTAGTGGACAAACACCTTAGAAGAGTGTTTAATTCTGTGGAAGAAAGTTTTCCTTTAAACAGGAATATTACCTACCCCTTCATCTCAAAATCCAGTGAAAAGTCTGCTTCAGCTTTCAGGTCATTTTCCATTCAGCTATATACTAAGAAAATCAATGTAAATTGCTTTTTTGTATATAATAAGGTTACTATAGTTAACCTTGTCTGAAATGTTCAATAAATTATGCATGTCTATGAGTCTAATAATTGGTAGTAACCTTTGCTCTCAGTTATCACTAAAAAACTTTAAATCTCCTTTTAGCTTCCTGGTTTTGTAGTGTAGTGTTTTGGTTTTCATTCCATTTCGTATTTTAGTGGGAAGGATACTAATGTCATTTAGAAGGGTGAAAAATACACAGCCACATACTGGGGTAAAAACAACAATATGCAACCCGTGTCCGTTTTCAGGTTTTTATATTGGACGGGTGAAAATTTGAGCTATGGAAAATAAGGCTGTCTGTCATAATCAAATGTATTCTGCCTTGTGCTCACCATAAACCATTTTCACAGTCAATTGGTCAGATAATTCAGTGCAGCTGTTTTACCCACTTCATTTTGATTTTTCAGTTATTCTGGATGTTTTGTATCATGACAACTATTAATAGAAGGACAAAATGCGCTAAGACTGAACTTCTTTATTTCTATTTCTAGCTTTTTCTCCCACACTATAGCATAATATATAACTACATTTTGAAAAAAATATCTGCAGGGAAGAGCAAAAATATGAAGCTATTTATTTACAGAAAGAAATTGGGCTTCATCCTACATCTTTTACAACTCAGCCTGCATATTCAGCACAGATAATAGTATTTAAGAAATAGATAAGCCTAAATCAAGGGAATTTTAGATTCTTCAGAAGCATCTAAAATGGGGCAATTGAATTTTTGTTTGTATTGCTACACAAAGAAAGTTAATGAATATGGACCCTTGATCTTTGGAGGCATGTTTATATTGTAGTCTAGTCCAAAAAGACAGAAGTGGTTAGAATTGTGTATTAGATATATATTAGACTTCACTACAGTGAAATGGCTGTATATAAAAGGAAAATTACTCTCCAGTCACTAAACTGACAATTTATTGTTAAATCTTTATCTGGAATTCTTTTTTAGAAACATTCACATACTCAGTATCTTGGATGCAATTCATAAAATGTAACTGCACTTTTGTTTTATCTTTGGGCTTGCAAAGCAATCAGTATTCAAAAAAAAGAAAAAAAAAATCCCACTACTTAAAGGCATTCAGGGCAGAAATAGAGCACAAGACAATGAAACAAATGTTTCAGCATTTAAAACAATAAGGCAAGATTTTGTAATAAGTACCCAGCTTTTGACTTTGGCATTTCTCTGAAAAACAGAAATGGAAAACCAGAAGCTTCCACCACTTTTACATGGAACTGCTGATGACTTTGAAAACTGCCAGCTGCATGACTGCATTGACTCAGAAGCAAATAGAACAACATGGTTACTGAGATAAGGTGAATTCAAGCAGCACACTTCCACCCTTGGGTTCAGCTGGAGCTTTTTGATTTGTTACACCATTTTGACTTCATGTCCCTTGGAGAACAGGCAGGTTTTGTGTCTGGAGCAGCTCTCTGTTATTCTCAATGCACAGATTCCAGAATCATCCTCTTCTTGTGAAGAGAAATCTGAGGCTGTTAATATTCTAACTTGCAGTATTCAAACTGTGATCCATTCAGATTCAGTTGACCAACAGTGCAAATCAAACCTCTCCTTGGCTTGACTAAGGAAAGCTGAATACACATTAATGACCATCATATAAATTGGAAAAGACCACCAGGATCATCAAGTCCAACCTTCAGCTGAGCACCACCTTGTCACCAAAGCCATAGCACTGTCATGTATGGCTGCTTCTTGAACACTTCCAAGGATGGCGACTCCACCATTTCCCTGGACAGCCCATTCCAATGCTTAACCCTCCTTTCAGTGAAGAAATTTTCCCTGATGTCCAACCTCAATCTCCCCTGGCTGTTTCCTCTCATTTTGTCAGTGGTTGGCTGGGAGAAACCTACATCCACCTGGCTACAAACTCCTTTCAGGCACTTGTAGAGAGTGGTCAGATCACCCCTGAGGCTCCTTTTCTGCAGCCTAAACAACCCCAGCTCCCTCAGCTGATCCTCATAGGACTTACTTTCTCAAACCTTCACCAGCTCTGTTGCCCTTTACTGGAGTCATTCCTACAAGTTCTGTTCCACCTTATTTTCCACACCAGGCTTGGCAGGCACCTGGTGTCCAGCCAAGGTCAGCTCACCACAACCGGTCAGGTTTTAATGCTATGAGCTCCAACTCTGGCATCCCCTGATGAGGGTGGCCTAGAAAACTGGATTTCCCCAAAAGCTCTGCTTTCACAGCAAAATTAATGGTTTCAATGTATCTGGACATAATTCACAACACAAATTGTAAGTGAAAACAGATACAAGGTAAGTAATCTCACACAACACTAAAGTTACAGCTTGATGTAAGCTTTTTTTATATTTAGAAAAATTTGCTGAGTGACCAATAACTGTACATTTAAGCATTTTCATATGTCTTAGCCTTTTATTTTTTTAAATACAACTTAGTTGAATTGTTCAGAATAATGGATAGCAAAGATGAACTCAGGTGATAGGTCTAACAACATCAACAGCAAAATTTCTACAGTTTGCTGAAAATTTTGAGGGTTCGGATTAGCCGTGGTTTACCTATTTCAAATCAATTTTTACATCAAGGTTCTAAAGGAACAGTGTTAAACTAAATACTCTAAACATTCTGTTCAAAGAAATCTATATTTATTAATAAATTTTAGAACCTTCAGGACTTGAATTCAAAGGTGTAAGATGTACTGAATGTAATCTGAAGAGGAAATTCTAAAAATTAGGAGTTTACTTTTCAAGGTATTAGCAAAAAAACAAGGTAATAAAATTGCACCTACTTTCTAGTGGACTTTATAATCAATATTTAATTATTAATAAGATTTCAGGGATATATCCTAATCCAAGTAGATAAAATAGCAAGTGTTGAAATATCAGTGTATCTTAACTTTTTCAAAATATTAAAGTACAACATTTATACATTGCTATTTCAAAGTACAAACTTCTGCTGATGTGAAAAAACACAGTGATCTAGCACATAATATTTTTGCTGCAGTCAAGACTTCAGGATAGATAATTTTTTTATCTAACAGCTGAAACTGCAGACATCATAGATAGCTGAGTCCATAGAACTGTTAACCAATGATTCAGCTTCTATACAATGAGACTATACCAGGAAATGCCACCAGGTCTTTAATTATGTGGCTGAACACTATGACTGATCAACTAGTTCTTGTGCAGCAGGCACAGCAATAGAACTGTCCCAGAAAGCTGAGTGCCTGTTCAAAGTAAATGAGCTTTTGGGATGAAGAAGCAATCTTTTCAGTGAAGGTTTGTCTTTTTTTACTGCAAGTATCCATACCAGTTCAATTTTTTCTAACTACATTTCATCCCATACCATACAGTTCCCCTTCACCTTTCTTTGTGGCATAATTCATGAGTACAGCTGTACTTAACTAAAGAAACTTGTTGATTTGAACACATCAATAGCATGCCTGCGTCTAGTCAAGTCAGCAGCAATATGGTAATCCTGCTTGAGAACAGCAAAGCAGCAGGAGTCTTCTGCAGGAGAAAACCTCAAAGCTTAGCTTTGTTTATTACATTAAGAAAAGGTCTAGGACAAAGAACTGACAGCTGTTGTTGGTTCTTCAAAATTTTGCAATCAATCAACGAGGTTCATCCATCTTGCAAACATCTCAACCAGGGATGAGTTAAGTTACAAAAATAATCTAGCCAACATGTAAATAGTGGGCAATATAAGCAATACAAATCTTTAGTTCCCCAAGAATCTTTCAAGTTACTTATTACATCCCTGAAACGGTGGCTTTTAACTCATTGCTTGCAGGTGGTGATTCAGAGCGTTCTGAATCTGCAAAAGGAAAAAAATATTAAAGTTCACAGAATAAGTTCAACCATAATAATAAAAAGGTCAGCTAAAATTTTTGGTTTCTTCCTCATGTCAAAATACACATAAATTCCACTACTTTTAATTTTGAATTAACAAGATAAACAAGCTACCTAAGAAATTTGCAAATTTGTACCCCAAAACAAAGGGATTATAGATTTACATATGGAATGGGTTGTATCTCCTTCCTGATGTGTCTAGGTCTTATTCTGTGCAAGTAAGAACAGAGAAAGCTCCATCTCAAAAGGGAGCTGCAAGGTGCTCATGCTGCCAATTGCTTTGGATGAACAGAAAAAAGTACACAAGTGGGAAAAAAAGAAAAAGCACTACCATCAGCAGTCACCTAAAAGAATGAAAAGGACATCATCAAAACTGAAGGAAGACACACATCTGGATGAAACCATATTGTTAAGAGCATTAAAAGCAATCTCCTTTTACACTGTGATACAGAACCAGTCTCAATCAGGATAGCTATAATTGCAAAAAAAGGCAATAGAAGCAAAGCAGGTATCATGCTATCAAAAAAATTAAAAATATAAACAACTCAAAAATTAGATGTATCTGTATGTCAACCTGTGCAGCACACTGACTTTTCAGAAGCCTTTACAGTGTACCCATATTTTTCTTCTCTTTTGCCTAAGTGGTATAACCAAACCAATTTTATGCTTACTCTAAAAAATTTTCAAGTTTTCTTTATATCTCAGATGTCTCATTAGAGACACATATATTAAAGAAATCAACTATCACCAAATTAAGGAAACTGAGATTTTTAAATCCCCTTTAATTATACTCAGAGTAATGGGAAAGAAAAATGTTAGCAAACAAGAAAGTTGAATAGAATCTGAAAAGAAAGAAGAATATTCAAGGTTTTCTTTCATGATGAGAAAGAGCACTTTTAGACTTCATGGTTGAATTGTTGGGTCACTGAACCTTTCAAATCAGCATCCTCTGCATGATCAGAGTTTGGATACTTAGGTTAACTTGAAAAGTGGCTTCTAAGGTTATGGATTCTCTTCAGATCCAGACTGAGATCTGGCTTCATCCCTCAGTTTTATGACATTTTTTTTATTCTGAAAAAAACCACACAACTTCTAGTTCTCTGTTTTCTCCTGATACTCACCTGGAGGAAGAAGTTTTGCACACTACCAAAAAAAATTTTTAAAAAAAATACACTGTAGATATATTAATGAAAGACACAAAATTTAATTCAGACAGAGCTGAAGTGTCAGAAAAATTAAAATACCTGGCCTCAAAGATTTTCATACATTAATATATCAGGGCCAAGGGATACAAAAGGATTCCCTGACACAAAAAAAAAAAATTCCGGTGCATGGAATGGGAGGTCCAATAGCATTTCCAAACATTGCTATAGAAAACTGATAGAGCCAGCATGGTTACCAAAGCAAAAGGTCTTTGACAGAAGTAAGAGAAATTTTCCCACCCTTTAACCTTTATATTTGTTTCCAAATGAAGTATTTCATAGCTATTACTATTGTGCATGATAAAGTAAGGTTTGAAAGCATGACATTGGATAACTTTTTTCTCTTAAACTGCTGAAATTCCACTGCTTTCAACAATGTGCATATATTTATTTTGACAAATTTCTACAAGCAATGCTCTATTTCTTAAACATGAGTATCAATGACACTTGTGACAGAAATTTTTGGAAAAATATTAGGAGCAAAAGAATATTCATAACAGCAAGACAACAAATATTTTACAGTCCGCTTAAATTTAGGCAGGATGGCTGTGTCTCTGCAGCATTTTATGGAAACACATCACAGAGAAGCCCCTGGATCAGAACACAGAAGCCCCTGGATTGGAACAGAGCATACTGCAATTGTAGAGATGAAAAAAGTCCATGAAAGCGCCTGCCTTCGCTGACAACAAACAGGAGCACTCCTTTCTTTAGCTGGTCATAGGGTATTGTAAACTAAGCACAATAATTCAGTGTGTCTCACCATATTCAGAGAGCCACACAAATACTGAGGCTGCCCTCTGCTGTTACCTTGAGAGTCCAGCTCATTTTAAAAGAAGCAGCTTTCAATAACATTACCTTCAGAGTGCTCACTATTTTCTGATGTTTCTTCCATCTTTTTTTCCCATCCAGTACACTGCTGCAACCAGTCAGTCCCATAACCATTGCTTATTAATTTGCTAAAATTAATTGCTTCAATTTTTCTCTGAGCAGGCCTGTAAATACAAATATATTAAAAGAAAACAAAAGCAAAAAGTAAACAAAATTAGGCACACAGTGGAAAAATAATATTTTGCAAAGAAAAGGCCTTATAATATATTTCTAATTATAACATTAATTTTAAAATATAACCATTTATAGCCTTATAATTTATTTTTAAATAACAAATAATATATTTTACATGTAATCATCTAAGAAGAAAAACCAAAAATAAACAAACAAACAAAAGCACAGAACTATGCCTGATTTAATGCAAATTTACATGAAAAGAGACATGTTTCATTGGAATTTCACATGTATAATGCTTACATAGTTCTGGTCTTAAAGACAAAAAGTGCAAAAGTATGTGTGAATGAAAAAGGCTGACAGTACTCATTCAGTGGTGCACAGAAGTGAAATTATGTTACAAATTTTCTCTTAAGTTCATTTGACAGTTTAAGCACTTATTTGGCAGCATTAACATAGTTCTAAAACATACTAGGACTACTGATGACTGAGCAATAAATTTTTCAGACAAAGTATGCTGAAACAATTCAGCTGTGCACACAGCTGATGATGCAATTGCTTCACATCACAAATGACATAAAAATTTGCTTAAAATTCCTCTTTCAGGTATTCATCAGAGTATTTTTGCTCTGTATGACCTTATAAAGGCTACAGTTTATGTCTTTCCTCAAAGTATCAATCCTACTTGTTTGTCTGTAACCCACACTGACAGAACTAACAATGTAGATTATCATTTTCACCCGTTCACCGGTATTAAGAAAAAACCCAATTTAGAATACAAAAAAATTCTGCTACATGAAGAAATGCCACTCTATGCTTAGTTTTCTTAACAGTTATATTGAATAATTTTCTAATATGAGTTAAAGTGCTGTTATTTTAGTTGCTTTAGACACTTTTAAAACTATTTTAGCATCACATATGATAACAAATTTAACAGCAATAAAGATCCACACAATAAAGATACACATATCTGCTAATTCCTGCATTTTCACAATGAGCAATTTTACTTGTACACATGAATAGTTGCAGGCTTAGGTGTTCAATGATTTTCATAAATGTACTACTTACACGGGTGGCAAGGAAAGCTTATTTTCTCCACTAAATTCCTGGTTTGTAGAAACAGTTGGCATTCTGCTTGGATATTTAGGGCTTATAGGTGGAAGCTTTACCTGTGTTAGAGAAATCTTAGCTCAAAAAAAGGAGTTAAGAAAAAAAAATAACCAAGATGATTATATGATAGCATAGCCTTAAAAAGTGAGGGTGATATTAAAGGCCTAAATGTGTTCAAATTTCCATATCTTATCTACATTATTTCCGTAAGTATTAGTAATCGACTATTGAGGAATAACAAAAGACAAAGCAGCCCCTTAGTTAGTTATTCTACATGGGATTAGCTGTTTGCTCTCTCCACAATGTGCTCTACACAAGCCTTTCCCTCACAGTACACTTCAAATTAAGCTTCAAATTCAAACTTATCCATGGCAACTTCTCATCTTGGTCCATTTCTCTGTATGGAGAATATGAAAACAGACCAGTCTTACTAAAGTCAGGAGAACTAGAAATTAACTCATGGTTTAATTACTACTTCTTTTTTAGTTTGTTTGGTTTTTGTTGTTTAATAAAAAGCATAAAACATCCTATGTAATAAGAAAACTTGTGATATATTAATTAGAGCTTTGATATTCAAACAAACACATGTATATATTGGGGGAAGCCTACAACAGAAAAATATATTTTACTTTTATCATCTTTCCAATGACAGGTAAAGACAGTGTCGACTAAAGACTGAAACATGACACCTAGAAAGCCAGGGAAAGACAACACACACTCCAGAACTGAAAATGGGAAAACCAATATGTAGTGGAGAAACATGAGCAACACATACCAAAGCTCTTTATTTTAACTTTGATCAAAATCAAGACCTACTAAAGGGTCACCTCCCTCTAAAAAATAAAAGCATGAAATTAAATATCCCAAACAACTCCCAGATATTTTTCACTAATAGTCGCTAAGAAATTCTGAGTTAAAAAAACAAAACATCTTTAAAAACTACTTACAGGTTCCATCATTGCACAAAGCAAAAGTGGACAAGGGGAAGTCCTGAAGACAGCACAGAATTTTCAAAGCTTATAACAAAGTTTCTGTGTTACACTAACATATCCTTTCAGTTAGAACCTACAGATTATTTGACCATTTTCTTTTTTAAACATGCAACACAGGAGAGTGCCCCATGGAATAAGAGATGTTGTTTGCAGGTTATTTACAAAAAAATCTGGACAGAGTAACTAAAAGTGAAATATATTGCTCTGTAAACTTACAAGTACATTAAAGATAAAAATACTTTCCACCTATGTGGACATAGACACTGCAATACAGTTAACAGAGCAAAAATTTCTGAAGTGCAAAAATTAGTTGCATGAAGAGCAGTCACACTTGGATTTCAGACACTACAGAACACCCATGAAAATCTCTATAAGGAGAAGATTCCAAAATGTAAACACACCAAGGACTTCTCAAGATGCCCAGTGAGTATGGAAAGATCGAACACAAGTATAATGGCTTTTGAACACATCTAATCAATTAACTAATTAGGAAGCCACAAAGAAAAAGCAGATCTGAATGTTCAAAGAATGTTTTTTCTTCTTATCTCAAAGAAAGTGAAGCCTGGGCAGACAGTTGTACTGATTCTGAGCGAGGATGTCAATGCAAACACATGCAAAGTCAGTGCTGAAACCCCTTCAGACTTCAGTGGAGTCAGACTGGAACATTTGTCAAAGAAGAAAAGATGAGATTAGCAAGAGCATGCAGTGATATCAGAGGCATCTACATGAGATGAAAAGGAGGGTCTTTGTCCAACCTCTAGGTTAAAAACCACATTAGCTGCTTAGAACGGCTTTTCAAGTTTGTTCACACTGCCTGCTGAAGCAGCCTGTTTGTGCTTTACATTTCAGAAATGCCATCCATTGTGCAGAAATGCTAGCACTGCCTTCCCTCTATCACTGGACCACTTCAGATTTGACCTGCAAGTTTCAGATCCAGGACACAATCACCTACAGTTTCAACTGACAAAAACAACCTCAGGTGACATTTGTCACATGCTGAAGGCAGGATGGCACGCAGGGCAACACAGAAACACAACTCAGTTTCATAGTCAGGATAAACAAATAGCAGATGGAGAGAGATGAGATTTCCCTCTTGGCATCAGACAGAAGCACAAGGAAAGTAGGCTAGTAATTAAAGAGTTAATTCAAGTACAAAGGGAGAGCAGAAGCTAGAGAGATTTTGACTAGAGACAGAAAAAGGTTCAAACTGTAAAAATAAAGTCAAGAAAAAAGGGGCAGGAAAGACAAAGTGAAAAGTCTTGAAGGCTGTGAGCAAGAGCATTGTTTTAAATGTTGCCTTTCTTGGCATTAAATGAGAGGCTAGCTTATACTGCAGGGATCAAAACACTCCCTACTGTTCAAGTAAACTAATTAATGACAAAAGTAGCAATGGAACAGATCAGAATTTGGTTTTGGAGGGCACCTGCAATCCATTGAGGTGCTATTTGTTACTTTGCTGGGCAAATCCAGCATTTAAAGCAGACTCTTGAGCCACTACACTTCAGTGATTATAGCTGAGGGGTCTTTTTCCCTTTAACAAGTCTCTATTTAGCAGCAGCCACCAATTTTCCCAGATAAAACAAACTGCACAGGGCATTTTTTTTTTACAAACAAACTACACAGGACATGTTCTTGCTTTAAAGTGTTTTCTCCCTCTGTGAAGAGATGGCAACAATATATCTAAAAATTACTATGTTTATTATAAACACACATTTATTAATCTTGGATTCAAGAAACATGACATAGAATATGTACTGTGTCTGGCTAGTATGTGAAGAACAATGGATATCTGCAGCCAGCATGGTAAGATAAAAGCCTTTAGATGAAATCCTGGCTCCTGTGTGATCAAGGAAAAAATTTCAAATCTCTCTCTGAGGTAAAATCCTGGCCTCAGATGAACAACCATTTTGCACACACGTACCTAAGTACATATGCATATATACACAGACATTTCAGACAAGTGCCTGATAGAGAGGACTTCAGAGATGAAGGAGTAATCACACTGGTGGTGCTGCAGGGATATTGCCAAATGCTGATGCAAACTCTGATGACACCTCCAACTGACCTCTCACCCATACAGGCCTCTCTCCTTCTTAAAGTCATGGCTTCTTCAACCCAACCCAGCTGGGCCATAAGAAGCACAGGCAAAAGGATCACTGAATCACAGAATGGTTCGGCTTAAAGGGTCCTTAAAGATCATCTAGTTCCACCTCCCCTGCCACAGGGACACCTTTCACTAGACCAGGTATCTCAAAGCTCCATCCAGCCTGACTTTCAAGTCTTCCAGGGATGGGGCATCCACAATTTCACTGGGCAACTTTTGCCAGTGCCTCACCACTCTTCACAGTAAATAATTTTTTCCTAACATCTAGTCTAACCCTACTCTCTTTGAGTTCAAATCCATTCCTCTTTGTCCTGTCACTACATGCCCTTGTGAAAAGTCCCTCTCTATCTTTCTTGCAGGGTCCCTTCAGGTACTAGAAGGTCTAGGTCACTGCAAAGCCTTCTCTCCTCCTGGATGAACAATCCCAATTCTCTCAGCCTTTCTTCATAGGAGAGCTGCTCCATTCCTCTGATCATCTTTGTGCCTTCCTCTGGACTCCTCCCACAGTTCCCTGTTCTCCCTATGCTGGGATGCCCAAAGCTGAGTGCAGCATTGCAGGTGGGGTCTCAGCAGAGCAGAGCAGAGGGGCAGGATCCCCTCCCGCCCCTGCTGCCCACACTGCTTTGGATGCAGTCCAGGATACATTTGGCTTTCTGGGCTGAGAGTGCCCATGGCTGGGTCCTGTCCAACCTCTCACCCACCAGCACCCCCAAGGCCTTCAGGGCAGGGCTGCTCTGATCTGTTCATTCCCCAGCCTGTGCTGATAACAGGGGTTGTCCCAGCACAGGTGCAGGACCTTGCACTTGGTCTTATTAAGTCTTGTGAGATTTCCATGGGCTGCTTCTCCCTGGGCCAGAAGTCCATTACTCTGCCATGAGCACAAAGGCTAAAACCTTCATGCAGTAATACCCTTTGCTGATTTGCAAAATTCCCATATAATGGTCCCCCGGATCTCCAGTCCTCCTCTACACAGCAATAACCACAAGGACCAGCAGGGATTTTAATACTTCAGAACAAAGCAGCATAAAAGTTTAAACCTTCAGAGCAAAGGCCCACTTGGGAACGATGTTTTCCAAACCAAGCAGAGGAGGTACCCTTAGAGGTTAAATGGTTTTGCACTTGTTCCTAAGTGCACCCTTTGGGATTTAACTCCACAATTGCATCATGCATGTCTCTTCTGAATAACTGCTTAGTCACATTGGACTGAAAAATACTTTTAATACATTCAGTCTCATACCACCAGAAATACTTGAGGTAGTTTGCTGGTGCAGTGTCATCATGAAGTCAAATAAATAAGAAATTTAGAAATTTGCCTGTGGTGTTTTGGAATACATTATTCTCACATTTCAACACACAAGTTGTATGGCGAAAAACTAAAATTGAGACTCTTTGGTAGGGTTAGTTCCCTTGTCTCACTTAGAAGACTCTTTGGGAAGGTACTCTAAGAGCATGGGATAGAAACTTCTCAAAAGAGGATATTCAAGAAGGAGCTGCGAAAGAAGCACCATGTGACATTTCAAGATACATGACAGACTTTGCAGTGTACTGTGAAGCACAGCCAAATTAGAGTTGGTGGTGTGGAAGTAGAGCTAAACGTACCAACACAAAATCTGGCTTCCCAGGCACCTAATCTTACAGAAAAAGACTTGGTAGATTTAGAACCTTAGGTAAAACTTCAGCTTCCAGGAGAATAGTGCAAATTATATATGAGGGCCTCAGCATATTCACTGAGCTGAATATATAACATATATTCATTTTGTATTTAGTCCTAAATAAAGCACATGACTGAATGAAACTGGGTCTCAACCAAACTCCACCAAAACTGAAATGAACCTCAGTTTCACTTTACAAGTCAGCACATGGGCTTGAATTACTATTATCAAAGTTAAGTTTGACTCTTAGAGCACTGAACATAATTGGTTCTTAAGTAAGGGAGTGAGGAACAGCACTTCCTCTCTGTCTTAGTTCAATCCTTTAAGAGGCACAGCAGCAAGTTTTTAGTTTCAGTGCCTTAAATCTATGACAGAAAAAAAAGAAGCTTCACCTACAAGCATCAGGCAAATTACAGTTTAAACATATGTTGCTCGTTTGCCTGTTGCCACAGACTCAGTAAACATTCCCAAGCCTATTCAGTAATGAGGTGTTCCCATTTACACAAGACATCATTCTGAATTTGTACTAGTTATTCATCTCAGCAAAGGCTGAGGACTTCTCCTAAAATGTCCAACATCTGCCCTTCTGTTGAAGAAGGGAGGTACTAGTGTTCAAGTACATCAAATGTCTTTCCAGGTATACTCCAGAGGCCTATGGGAGATGCAGCAACTGAGTTTATAGAGGATATTCAAAAAACTTAAGGCTTCATCATCTAAATTGGGCAGGGTCAGGGAGGATGAAAGAGGCAGGATAGCAGAAAGGTCTCCAAGACAAAACACCAGTGTCAATACAGAAAGGTTTGTTTGGCGCATTGCTTGTTCTATACTTACTTTGTCTTGGATATATCTTTCATTCAAATACAGTTAGCACAGTATCTTTGGGAACTCCCTTGCATTTCAAATTAAATTAAACCCTTTTTTCAGAATAGTCTTCTGTTTTCATCTTCTTTCTTCCTCACTCAAGATTACGAAACAAGATGTCTCTTCTCCCGGAATGAATTGCAGGGGAAATAAAGCATAAGATAGAAACTAACTACTGGTTTTTATTTATACTGATGTATATATACACCATATAATGGGAAACTGCATTTCTGGTTCTCACAATACACCTGCAGCACTTAAGAAAACATGTCTTTCTTTTTGTTCTCTAACTGCAATATAAAAATTGATTCTGGAATACAGAAACATGGATTGCAGCATCCCTCCTGCAAGAAGCAACAAAGATGTCTTCACAAGCTCTACAAACAAGGCATCATCACAGCGTACCTCTCCATCCTACCTTCTTTTTCTCTGCATTTTCTTTGTCCTCAGCTTCCCGCTGCCAAACACTTTTTGTATCAAACTCAAAAGGCCCTCTTCTTCTCTCATAACTCTTACCATGATGGTCATCAGCCATAAACTCCCTGTGAACCATAAAATCTGGTAGAGAGGAAACACAGCTCCTGCAGGCAAAGATTTAATGCTTCTTTGTACAAGGTATACAAATCCTGCACTTTAGTACAGAAGCATTCAGAAATGTTAATAGGTGAAGAGGGAGGCCAAGATGTGTTTGGCCTCAGCAATCTTACCGTGGTTTCTCAATCCCTGCAGCATTGGCACAGTGTGTGAACCAGTCAGGTGCAGCATATGCTGCTGGAGGGGACTTCATTACCACAGGAGAGTAGTGCTTCAGTAGGTCTGGAGAGAAAAAGACAAAAGCCAGTACTTTTCTAACTTCTTGTCTAGTTGCAAAAGCACTACCTTTGTTTTCAGATTGCTGTTTTGCCAGGAATAAACAAATTTCCACATTTTTCCCACGAGTTTACTTTAAAAGTCCAGAGGATCCTTCTGTAGCATCTACAAGCACTTTACACTGCACTCAAGCAAAGCCAAAGAAAACAAAGGAAAAACAAAGAAGCAGATATAAACAGATGCTCACCAGGTTGGCCTCCTTGCTTTGCCAGCCTCAAGTAGGCCGAATCAGTCTCTTTGATCCTCTTCCTGTGGCACCCAGGCAGTGGTGCTTCATGGGGAGCTCTTGAAAGCTCACTGATACCCAGAAACTGGGAGGGAAGTGGGCTCTTCTCTGGTAGTTTCAGTGACATGGGGTATTGCTGTCCTGCAATAATGGAAAAGAAAATATTTATGGTAAAAGTTAACTGATAGCATTCCTTTTTCAGGCAACTTAACAAACTGAGCCCACCTGGAACATGAATAGGTGCTACATTTCATGGTGAAGAAAAAGACCAGGCTTGCTTATTCTGGGGCACAGGCAATTTCTAGAGAATCAGATGCAAAACACTTTTGTTTCAGTTCTGAGACAACATTCAAGTTTTCCTGTAAAGTGCTCTTTACGGGATCCTTTAAAGAGGATCGTGCCTCTTCATTCAGAAAACTATTTCCAAGGACATGTCAAAAGCAGTGAAAGGCACACGAGACAGCAGAAAACACTTCCTTCAGCCTTTGGTTTCTTTTCCTTCACATGCACTAACTAAAAGCAAAGACAGTAGCCGTCCATTGGCAGCTCTTTATTTGTAAAACCAAACCTGATCCCGAAATTAAAAAAAAAATAAGTAAAAACAACACCAAACGCCCTACTTCTCAATACATTACTTTCTCAACTTCTAATGAGCAAAAGAAAATATAAACAAATCCTTAAAAATGGGAACATGAACGGCAGATAAATAAGAAAAAGCCAGTACGAGGTACTGTGCCATAAAAGATGCCCAGGCACTTACCGGAGCGACCCCAGCCGCAGTTGATGCCGTTCGGTCGGTGTGAGGACACCACTTCCAGGAGCAGCTCGCTGAGGAGCTCCTGGCACACACACACACACACACACACACACACACACACACACACACACACACACACGCTCTGCCGGCGCCCAAACTCAGCCCCAAGAAGAGCCCAAAGCGCCGCCGCTCCCCGGGCTCAGGACACAGAGGCACCAGCCCGCTCCCGCTGCCGCCTCCGGGCGGGTCCGTCCCTCGGGCTCCCCGCTGCCGCCGCGCCCGCAGCCCGGAGAGCCAGGGGCCATTCCCCGAGGGGCGTCCCGCACCCCCGGGAGAGGGGCGGGACGGAGCCTGAGGGGAGAGGCGGGCGGAGCCGGGCCCGCCGTGGGCGGAGCGGAGCGTCCCGGCCCGCGGTGCCTCCCTCCCTCTTCCCTTTCTTCTGCGGGGGCGAAACTCGGCACCTTGTTTGCTCGCCGCCACCGGCAGCAACAGGGGCGCAGAGCAGAGTGGGGGGGCTCCCGGCGGGCTCCCGGCTCGGGAAGCGGCGGGAGCTGTGCCGAGACGCTTTCCTCCCAAAGAGGGAAAGATGCTCTCCCACTGTGACCGCCCGCCCGGACCTTGCCCCTGCTGAGAAATTCCATCCCAAGTGAAAGGAGGACAAAATCCATCCTTTATTCCATGGCATTTACCATTCTGTACTATTTAATTTTTGCATTCTGGCCGGTCCATATATTGAAAGCCTGCTGGTGCCCTTTTGCATCCTCAAAATACCCTGCTCGGAGATTTTCTTTGTGTTCCTGGAGCTGGCAAACCACTTGATCCACCAATGCTGCTTCTTCATCTTTCCATGTCTGGGACCTGGAGAACATGGAAGGATGATGGGATATAGTGGGATGGTGGGATGATGGGATCTAGTGGGAGGATGCAAAGGGATGGAGGGACATGAAGAAAATGGTGGGGTGATGGAACATGTGAGACATAGAGGAGATGGAGGGCCAGAGGGGTGGTGGAATGGGGGCATGATGAGTCATGAAGATGTTGGGATGTGGAGAGAATGGACAGACAGTGGGACAAAGAGGAAATGGAGTGGTAGAGAACATACAGGGACAGTGGGATACGGTGGGACAATGGCCCATGGAGGAGATGGAGGGACAGTGAGAAATGGAGGGTAACAAGTTGAGGGAGACAGGGCTGCTGGGCCAAGTTGTGGTGGAACAATCGGTGGAGAGGTCAGACAGCAGAAAGCATTTGGGACAGAAGGACAGTGGGACATGTGGGGAAATGGAACATGGTGGGCAGTGGGACAGAGCAGTTGGTGGCTAGGGGAACACTGAGGCCAGGAGCAGCACAAGCTGCAAGCTCAGGAACCAGGAGGTCCCTGAAGGGCTCACCCAGGCCCTGTGCTACACGTGGAGGTACCAAATGCTGCCTGCCACCTCCTGGGGACCCCCTCTCCCCATTCCACAGGCACATGTCTTCCACACACAGACATGGATTGGTGTGAGGCAGGTTGAGATACCCTGTGAGGCACTTTGAGGTCGAGGTACACCCCACGGGTGAAATCATATTGCACTGTGGGGTGGGCTGCAACATCCTGTGGGGTGCACCAGGTCCGCACGGGTTGGCAGCCCACAAAATTTTTAGGGTTGGAAGGAACCTCAGAAGATCATCCAGTCCAACACCCCTTGCCAAGGCAGGGTGACCTAGAGAATTTACACAGGATCGTGTCCAGTTGGGTTTTGACTGTCTGCAGACAGGGAGATTCCACAGTCTCCCTGGACAGCCTGTTCCTGTGCTCTGCCACCCTCAGTGTAAAGAAATTTTTCTTCAGGTTGAGGTGGAACTTCTTGTGTTTTAGTTTATGGCCATTGCTTCTTGTCCTGTCTCTGGGCACCACTAAAAAGTCCAGCACTATCCTCTGGACACCTGCCTTTGAGATGCATTGATGAGATCCCCTCTGAGTTTTCTCTAGACATAGACCGAGCTCCCTCAGTCTCTTTCCCTGGAGAGATGCTCCAGATCCCAGATCATCTTCCTGGCCTCCTGGACTCTCTCCAGTAACTCCTTGTCTTTCTTGTGCTGAGTAGCCCAGAACTGGAACCACACCAGATGTGGCCTCACTATGACCGAATAGAGGGGCAGGATCATCTCCTTGGACCTGCTGGTCACACACTTCCCAATGCACTCAGGACACTATTGGCCCTCCTGGCCACAAGGACACACTGCCAGCTCATAGTCAACTTGTTATCCACCAAGACTCCCAGGTCCTTCTCCACAGAGGTGCTCTCTCATCTGATTCAGCAGTGGCCTCATATTTTCTCTAATCTTCCTTTTGCTGCTGATATACCCACAGGAGTCCTTCTTGCTGTCCTTGTTATCCCTTGCCAGATTCAATTCCAAGGTGACTTTGGCCTTCCTCGCTGCATCCCTGAATGCTCTGACAATGCTCCCATGTGGTCTGTCCCTTTTTCCACATCCCATAAATTTTTTCTTCATAATTTTCAGATTTACTAGAAACCTGTATGGCACTCCATTGGGTGCCATACAATTGGATAACCCCACCCTCCCACACAAATCCAACCCCACACAAACGGCTGCTGCTCAATGGTTTTTATTGGCTTTCCAAGCTTGGGGAGCTAGGGGGAGTTGGGCATTTGGAAGTCTAAATGGGACAGCTGCGAGTTCAGGTAGGATACTTGGGGATCCGGATCTTCACTCTTCATTGAGTCCCTTCTGATGGAGGAGAAAAAGGGGCTGTTGTGGGGCAGCCATGGGGTGGCCCATGAGGCACCCGTGGGCAGGGGAAAGTCCCACCTTGGCTCCAATGTCGCGGCTCTTGGCCCGCAGCTTGTTGACCTGGGACTCAGCAATGTCGGCACGCTCCTCTGCCTCATCCAGCTCGTGCTGCGCCTTGCGGAACTTGGCCAGGTTGGTGTTGGCCTGTTCCTCCTGAGGGTGCAGGGACACCAGTGAGGCTCCCACACAGCTCTGTCTGACCTCCTGCCACCCCATCTGCTCCCCGTACATCTGACTTTTTTATTGCTCCATCTGGCCCACAACAGAAACACTGTTTCTTCAGACATTCTGTGTCTGTTTCTTCAGACATTCTATTTTTGAACCACCCAACCATCTATTCAATCATCCATCATCCATGCATCCCATCCATCCATCCATTTAATCTTCCACCCACATAAACTTTGAGCCAGCCTTCCTTCCTTCCTTCCTTCCTTCCTTCCTTCCTTCCTTCCTTCCTTCCTTCCTTCCTTCCTTCCTTCCTTCCTTCCTTCCTTCCTTCCTTCCTTCCTTCCTTCCTTCCTTCCTTCCTTCCTTCCTTCCTTTTCCTCCTTCCTTCCTCCCTCCCTCCTCCTCCTTCCCCCTGATCCTCCCTCCCTTCCTCCCCTTCCACCTTCCTCCCTCCCTTCCCACATCCAAACATCATCTCCCAATCCCACCACCAACCCACCCTCTTCACCCCTAATACCCCACCCCTTGGCCACCTCATCTCAAGGTCTTCCCTACTCCTGCACATCCTCTCCCACATCCTAAACCCACACTGTCCCCTCCTGGGGGGTGGTCCCATGGCTGCCCGCCCAGTGCTCACCGCCTCCTCTGCCTGTCGCTTGTAGGCCTTGACCTTCATTTGGAGCTTGTCCACAAGGTCTTGGAGCCGGATCAGGTTTTTACGGTCCTCCTCTGTCTGTAGGGTGAGACACACATGGATCATGACATGATCCTACCTGTGCTTTGAATCACCAAGGACCCAGTGAGGGTCAGGAGACAGTTAATGATATTCTGGGGGATGCAGCCTCTCAAGACCTGTGGGTGGCCTCAGCTCTGGGGCACAAAGTGGGTTGTCTCCCTGTGTGAAGGTGTCTTCTTGCCCCTGATGAGGTCCCACCTGAGGTTATGGATCAGGCAAAGACCCCATGGATTCTGGGACACTGAGAGGTGGCCTGGGTGGCTCATGACCCAGACAATATTCTGGATCCCACTACAGATTCAGATATACATGCAGTGGGCAGTCTAGTATCAAATCTAGACAACCTCTCTCGGATCAGCAGGTCAGCCATGTTCTAGGTCATGTACAGCATGAGATATGAGGCCCTGGGGCCACAGGGAGAATGGATGACCTCCAGGCCAGCCCAGGAGCCCCACCTGGTAGCTGAGTTCCTTGACACGACGCTCGGATTTGCGGAGACCCTTAACACTCTCAGCATTGCGCTTCTGCTCAGCCTCCAACTCATTCTCCAGCTCCCGCACACGAGCCTCCAGCTTCTGCAGCTGCTTCTTGCCCCCTTTCAGGGCCAGCTGCTCAGCCTCATCCAGCCTCATCTGCAGGTCCTTGATGGTCTGCTCCATGTTCTTCTTCATCCGCTCCAGATGGGCACTGGTGTCCTGCTCCTTCTTCAGCTCCTCTGCCATCATGGCCGCCTGCCCGAGGAGAGAAGCAAGCAGAGAAGGAGGACCAAAGCATGCTCTCCATCACCCTCCAGTGGAAGGTGGCCTAGATGTTGGTCCCACCATGGCACTCACATCAGTGATGGCTTTCTTGGCCTTCTCCTCAGCATTCCTGCATTCCTGGATGGCCTCTTCCACCTCTGTCTGCAGCTGGGAGATGTCGGCCTCCATCTTCTTCTTCTGGTTGATGAGGCTGGTGTTCTGGAGTTAGAAGAGAGGATCTCAGGAGGTGTCTCTTGAACTGCTGGCCCATCCTTCTTCATCTTCCCAGTATTTAATGCCCCCCAACTCCCTTCCAACTCTGCAGGTTTAAAAGATCTGGAGATCTTGGTAACTCAACCCATTAGAAGCCCACATCCTTTGGATGGAGGTGACCTCTATCCTTGCAGGTATGTGATGTCTCACCTGTGAGTGGAGAAGCTGGACCCTCTCGCTGGCCTCAATCAGCTCCTGCTCGGCCAACTTGCGGGCCCTCTCAGTCTGTTCCACCACTGCCTGCATCTCCTCCAGCTCGGATTGGAGGAGGTTGTTTCTCCTCTCCACAATAGCAATATTCTCCTTCAGGTCCTCATTGGCTCTTACCCATGTCATCCAGCTGCAGTTGGGTGTCCTGTTGGATAAATAAAATGGACATCAGCCAGCAGCTCAGGGGGCTAGGAAGACCTCCTTATAGGTGGGTAATCCCACCTTGAGATGAGCCTGGGCTCCTTTCAGGTGGGACTGAGCTTCAGCAGCCACGCGGTTGGCATGGCTGAGCTGAATCTCCATCTCGTTGAGGTCACCCTCCATCTTCTTCTTCAGCCTCAGGGCCTCGTTGCGGCTCCGGGTCTCAGCGTCCAGCGACGTCTGCAGTGAGTCCACCACGCGCAGGTGGTTGCGCTTGGCCTGCTCCATCTCCTCATCCTTCTCGGCCAGCTTGCGCTCATAGTCTGCCTTGACCTGGTTGAACTCCAGTTGGGCCCTCAGGATCTTTCCCTCCTCATGCTCCAGAGAGGCCTGGTGGAGACAGAGTCAAATTAGAGGGCCACAGAGAAGACCTGGACAACATGGGACTCATGGAGATGTGATTTGGCTCACCTCAGCCTCTTCCAGTGCAGCTTGGAGCTCCAGTTTCTCAGCATCCAGCTGCTTACGGACCTTCTCCAATTCGTGGATGGTCTTGTGGCTGCCACCCAGCTGCTCTGTCAGGTCCGAGATCTCCTCTGCTCAGATAATATCTCATCAGACTTTGTGGAAAGTGGTGGAGAAGAAAGTGGGCAGGGAAGGACCACAGTCTCACAGTCTCACCTTGGAGGTTCTTGTTTCTCCCTTTTGAAGGTTTCCAGGTGATCAAGTGACTCCTCATAGGCATTTTTCAGCTTGAAGAGCTCGGTGCTGAGGGACCTGGCCTCTTTCTGCGATGCCTCCAGCTCCATCTGTGACTCTTCAAACTTCTGCTTCCACTCAGACAAGATCTATGAGGACACCACCTGCTCAGCTGCTGCTTTCCCCATGAAGAACCCTCTTTCAAACCTCCTTCTTCTTTCCCCAAAACTCTCCTGAAAGGGACTTGAGGCTCTGCTAAAACATGGCCCTTGAAATTGTTCTGCTTTCTTCTGGACTTCTCCTGCATTTTTTAAAATCATGGGACCCCCATCTCTCTACCCGCTTCCCACCCTTCTCCTTCCATCATTTCTTGGTCCTCCCACCTTGTCAAAGTTTCTCTGCTTCTTGTCCAATGCAGCTGCTGCTGCATTTGACCGCTCCAGGTCTGCCATGAGATCTTCAATCTCATTTTGCAGCCGGTGCTTGGTCTTCTCCAGGGAGGAACACTTGGCATTGACCGCCTCTACTGCCTCCTCAGCCTCCTGCAGCCGCTGGGCCAGCTTCTTCCTGCCATGAGAGAAAACCTGGCTGTGGGGACCCATGGACCAAGTGGGCCAACTCAGACCTTCTTCCACCCCACTGGCTGGCTGAGGCTCTGCTCTGGATCTCCTCTACCATCTCCAGATTATTATACATTCTCCCGATGTACTGTAGAACAGTCTCCACTCTTCCCTGCCCCGTAGGGGAGAGGACTCACTTGGCCTCCTCCAGTTCCTCAGTGCGCTGGATGGCATCTGTCTCATACTTGGTCCTCCACTGTGCCACCTCGGAGTTGGCCTTGGAGAGTGAGCGCTGGAGCTCAGCCTTGGCCTCTGTCTCCTCCTCATACTGCTCCCTCAGGAGGTCGCAGTCATGCCGGGCTGACTGCAGGGCATGGGCCAATGCATTCTTGGCCTGGGAGGGGAGAGAGTTACGAGGTGAGGAGAAGTTGGGTCCATATCAAGTTGAGCTATATTGGCATTCTCCAACTCCAACTATCTAGTTACCAACCAACCAATCCAACCCAACCCAACGTAACCCAACCCAACCTCCCTGTAATCCACCAGCCCTACTGAATTTCTGAGGACCTTTGATTCGTTTTCTCCTACTGTGAGGGCAGGCTCATGATGCACTTCTCAATCCCAAACCAAACACATCCTTGGCACTGGAGGTGCCTTTCAGCCTCACTGACCCCCCAACAAAGCCCTACCTTGACTTCTTCCTCTAGCTGCCTCTTGAGGTCCTCCAGCTGTTGGGTGTAGGTGAGTTTCCCTCGTGTCATCTGGTTGATGAAGGCTTCCTTCTCCTCCAGCTGCCTGGAGAGCTCACCTGTCAGGTGGAATGGCAGATAATCAGTTGCAAGACACACCCCAAACCCACCCCACTGGGCAAGAGTTGGGCAGTTGGGTTAGGGAAGAGCAAGATCCTCACCATTCTCAGTCTGGAGCTTGGCTCGTTGAGTGGTGAGGTCATTGACCATGCGTTGAGCCTCTTCGGACTTGGTCCGGTGCTCATTCATCTGATCTTCCATGGTGCGGCACATTTTCTCCAGGTTGGCCTACAAGCAGGAAGGGCAGAAAGATGAAAGGGAACCTTGAGAGGGCAGTGGAAGTGTTGTTCCTTCATGGCTGAAGATGTGTTTCCTACCTTGGCCTTTATCAGTTGCTCCATGTTGGAGCCGACATCATCCAGCTCCAGCTTGAGCTCACTCTTCTCCTTCTCCAGCTTCTGCTTGACACGCTGTAAGTTGTCGATCTGCTCACTGAGCTCGGCCACACTGTCGGCGTGCTTCTTGCGCAGCGCAGCAGCCGTGGCCTCATGCTGCAGCGTGGCCTCCTCCAGGTCCCGCCGCATCTTCTGGAACTCTGCCTCCCGCTTCTTGTTCAGCTCGATCTGCACTGATGTGGCACCACCCGCCTCCTCCAGCCGCTCACTGATCTCCTCCAGCTCCCGTGACAGGTCTGAGCGCAGCTTCTCCACCTTGGCTCTGCCTGTCCGCTCTGCTTCCAGCTCCTCCTCCAGCTCCTCAATCCGCGCCTGTGCTCCGGGGATGAACATGTTTTCAGCGGACTTGGTTTCACCCAACTCCTCGACTCAACTCAGCCAATCAAGCTGGAGAGTCTTTAAGTCAATTCAAGTCAACCCAACCAACTGTAGACTCTTCAGCTCAACCCAGACAGCTGTAGACCCTTCATCTCCACCAGTCTCAATCCCATCCAGTTCTTTTCAGCCTAGTCAAGATCTGAGCTCTCCAGATCAACCTGGCCTTATTTGAAGATACTCCACCTCCTCAAATTACCTTGAGATTCTTCAACTCAGATGGTCTTGAAGACATTCCAATTGGTCCATTCTAATTGGGCTAACAGACAACTCAGCACAAACTTCTCTAAGGACATTGGAATGAACATGATTCAACTCAGGTGGTCTGCTCAGCTCAGATGATTCTACCCAAGATGCTCCTCAACCTTTGAGCTGGACCCATTGGTTCAACCCAACTCACCCCAATAAGCTGAAAACACTTCAGCTCATGCCAGACATCTGAACATTTGACAACCAGGTTCTGGGAAAAGGGATAAACTCTTCCAAATCAGATGGGTGGCATACTGTTTTAGGTTCTTCTCAAGAAGATATGAAGATAATGGGGAGGACCAGTTCCTCCTTCTGCTTGGCTCTCAAGCTGAAGCCCACCTCACCTGAAGTTCTTTGAGCTTCTTCTGGAGCTGGGCTGCAACTGCTTGCTCATCCTCGATTCTAGCATTGAGGGCATTGAGCTCAAAGTCTTTCCTAGTTGTGGGGAGAAACACCAGTAAGTCATTCTTCTGAGTGCTCAGCAGAGGTGTTATAGGTAAAAAACAAGCATGCAGGCCCTTACTTTTTCAGCCTCTCATCCAGTTGTTGCTTGTCATTCTCCAGGTCCATGATATTCTCCTGAGCCAACTTCAAATCACCTTCCAGCTTCCTTTTCGCCCGTTCCAGGTCCATCCGGATCTTCTTCTCTTGCTCCAGTGAACTCTCCAGCTGCAAGTGATGAAGAGACACACCCATCAGCCCCCACAAACACTCCAGGAGGACTTCCACACCCCAAGGGACCAGTTATATGCCTGTCATGGACTATACTCACGTCATCCACTTGCTGTTCCAGCTTGACTTTGGCCTTTGTCAATGTGTTGACTTTGTCTTCCTCTGCCTGCAGGTCATCCAGTGTCTGCTGGTGAGATTCTTGCAGGGCCTTCTTTTCCTTTGTTAGCTTGGCAATGGTTTCATCCAGCCCAGCCATCTCCTCTGTGAGGTTCTTGACCTGCAGGAGGAGAAATATCAGGCCTCCAGCTTGGTACCAGAGGTAGGACAAGATTCAGGAGGTTGTTCTTGCTTTTTGTGAAGCTGGGTCTAAGTCAGCAGATGCAGGAAAACACAACCAGCCTCGGTTCTTGGTGATGCAATCCAACCAGTCTTGGACTATCATAACCCAATCCAAGCAGTTTGGCATCTTCATGACCCAGCTCATCCAGCCTTGAATTTGGCAGCCCAAACAGCCTTGATTCTTGGCAACACAACCCAACCAGCCTTGGGTCTTCACCAGACTCTATTCACTTTGGCTTGAGTCAGCTCAGTTCCCCCCAATTTGAGGTCAAGACATCTCCCCACCCTCACCTTGTTCTCAGTGGCGTGTTTCTCCTTTTCCACTTTGGCCAATGACAGCTCCAGGTCATCAATGTCCTTTTTCAGTTCTGAGCATTCATCCTCCAGCTTCCTTTTCTTTGCTGTCAGTTCAGCATTCATCTCTTCCTCATCCTCCATTCTCTCAGTCATCTCCTTCACCTTGGCCTCCAGCTGGATCTTGTTCTTGATCAGCTGGTCACAGCGCTCCTCAGCATCAGCCAGGTTGTCTTGCTCCTGGAAGGGATAAGATTGGTTTGAGATGAATGAAAAAGGAGCATGGGGCCGGGATCTAGGTCACTCACAGCCTGCACTTGGAGCTGAAGGTCATTCTTCTCCTGAAGCATGGAGACCATCTTCTCCTCCAGCTCTTTCGCCGGGCTTCTGACTTCTCTAAGGCCTCCTTCAGACGCCCAAACTCTTCCTTTCATGTTCTAAAGCAAAGCCCAGGAGACCAGTAGCCACATCCAATCCACTCCATCCATCAACACCACCCATCCCATTTTGGATCCCAAGCTGCCTGTCTCATCACTTCCTCCCACCTGCATCTCTTTCTCTGTCTCGGCACTCTTCAACAAGGGCTTGATCTTGAAGTAGAGCTTCATCCAAGGCCAGTTCTTCACCCCCATGAAGGCCCTGATGTTCCACTGGATCACCAGCAGTGAGTCTCTGGAGAAGCCACATAGGGATGTGGGTCACCAGGGGCTTCCACTCAACATGGATGCAACACCATCTACATCTCACCACCTACCTGCGTTCTAGGATCTTCTTGAACTCCTGACGGGACAGGAAACCACGGACTTGGGCCTGCAAGCGGGTCATGATCCGGGCAAGGCGCTCATCCCTCATCTCCTCCAGCAGCCCCAGCAGCCCAGCCTTGAAGAAGACCTTTGAGGAAAGATGAAGATAAGTGCTGCTGGCATTTGAAGGCATGGTGGAGGGATGGGTGGTGTTGTGGGTGGAGGGAGCTCAGATGGGCAGATGGACAAGCAGATGATGGGACCATAGAGTTCATCTGGTCCCACCATGAAAACCTTGTGGATGATGGGACCACCAGAACTGAGATCAAGTGACCTCACCTTGGTGTGTCCAAATTTGTACTGGTTGTGGTCAATATCAAGGGACCCCAGGAGCTTCTCAGCACCCTTGCGGACTGTCAATGAACTGCCCCTCAGGGATGGCAGCAGGGTTCAGGATGCGGTACCTGGTGACCAGAGAGAACAGGAAAACCCTGAATTCAGTCCCAGTGGGGTTGTCCACGCCATCCCCACATTTTCTCCTCTGTGCCTACCGCTGTCGGAAGTCCCCATAGAGGATGCGATTGGGGAAGCCCTTGCGGCAGATGCGGATGCCCTCTAGCACTCCATTGCAGCGCAGCTGGTGCATTACCAGGGGGTTGTTCATCACACCTGGCAGTGGGTCATCAAGACTGGTGAGTCAAGGCCTGCCTCAGAGCACTGATCCCCACCACCTTTGACCAGAGCCCCACAGAGTCCTCTGGATCAACCCTCAGGGATTGGCTCACCAGGAGACTTAGTCTCATTGGGGATGATGCAGCGGACAAAATGAGGGTGGGTAGACCGCAGGTTGGTCATCAACTTGTTGAGATTCTCCTGAAAAATGGAGGAGGTGATGATGAAGGGAATGAAGACACCCCCCACCCTATCCCACCAAGGGTTATCCCTTGCCCTGGGACGTGTTTTCCATGCTCACACACCCTGGGGTCCACCAATAACCCTTGAACTCTCACCCGATGCAGGGCAGAGACAGTCTGGAAGGAGGAACCTTTCTTCTTAGCTCCTTTCCCCTTCTCCACAGCTGTTGGAGAAGAAAGAAGGATGAGATAGAACAGGGTGGAAAGAACCCCAAGATGCTCCAGAACCCCATCATCCATTCACCCACCAGCATCTGCCCCAGCATAGTTGGAGAAGAGGTTGGCCAAGAGTTTCAGGGCTGATTTCTGGTAGAGCCCCACCACTGTCTCATTGAGAGGGTCCTTGTTCTTCTCCAGCCACCCGATGATGTTGTAGTCCACTGTGCCAGCATAGTGGACAAGAGAGAAATGGGCTTCTGGCTTCCCCTTGACATTGCGTGGCTTCCCAAAGTTGGCCGACTTGCCCAGGTGATTATCAAAGAGCTTGGCCTTGAAGGTCATGTCCGTGGCCTTGGGAAACATGCACTCCTCCTCCAGGATGGACATGATTCCCATGGGCTAAGAAGAAAAGACCTTGTTGGCTACAGTGAACACCAAATACATTCCAACTGGCCAAGGAGCTCTGGGATTCCTGCCAAGCTGCAACTAAAAGAGCCCTTCCCCAGGCCCACGAGGCCCTGAGGGAGGTGGTACCTTCTCAATGAGGTCAATGCAGGCCTGGAGGTCCATGCCAAAGTCAATGAACTCCCACTCAATGCCCTCCTTCTTGTATTCCTCCTGCTCCAGCACGAACATGTGGTGGTTGAAAAACTGCTGCAGCTTCTCATTGGTGAAGTTGATGCAGAGCTGCTCGAAGCTGTTGAACTGGGGAAGGAGAGAGGAGATGGCCAATGGGGTCAACAGAACAACTCAACAAAATGTTGAGATCCATAGGGAACTCCAACCTGAGCCAGAATGCCCAGTCAAGTACAAATGAAAACAAAGTCATCTGGCCATCCAGTAGGATTAACTCTACATCCAATGGAGTCAACATGACACAGTCAACCAGGGCTTACATCAAAGATTTCAAAGCCAGCAATGTCCAGCACACCAATGAAGTACTGCCGTGGCTGCTTGGTCTCCAGTGAATTGTTGATCCTGGTCACCATCCAGTTGAACATTTTCTCATACACGGCTTTGGCCAAGGCTCCGACAGCATAAATCACCTGGAAGAAGGATGCTCCACCAGTGAGAGGGCCTCTTGGTGTTCTCCTTGCTGGAGATGGCACCGTGTCTCCCCAAAAGGAGGACATTTTGGGGATGTTCTACTCACCTGCTGGACATTCTGCCCCTTGGTGACATACTCATTGCCCACCTTGACCCGGGGGTGGCACAACCCCTTGAGAAGATCAGCTGAGTTCAGCCCCATTAGGTAAGCTGACTTGTCTGCCTCTGAGGATGAAGAAGTGAAAATATGAACCTGGAAGGATCATGGAGTTCACCCCAGTTTCCACCTCAACCTTGGTTGGACCCAACCTTCTGTCCCATCTGGTTCTGCCACCTGCTCTGGTCATGGTTGTTGGCCACCATTTGAACTTCATGTTGCCCTTTCAGCTCATCAACTCCTCTGTCCATCTGTTTCATAGATGGAGTTCTTCTCCTCTGGAGTGAATCCCAGGACATCCATCCATCTGTGGGACAAAATTGTATCCATGGATCTAGCTGTCCATCCATCCATGGATCCATCCATCCATCTATCTGAGGACTATATCCATCCATTTACCTATCCATGGACTCTTCTCCATCACCCATGGATGGAACATTTATGGACTCATCCTTGGGAGATTAACTCCATCCATGCATCCATGGTTGGTCATCTATCATGTTTAAGGATTTGAAAAGGTGTTGGGACAGGCAGGTCCCAAAAGTACTCCCCCAGGATCAGGCATTTACGGGATCTCCATCCACAACCTCTTCCACCCCAGCTCCTGTCCTTCTTATTGGAGAGGATCTGGTCATAAATCCAACCCAGTTTCTTCCACCCATCCATCCTGGAAGATCACACGGGACTTCTCCAGGAGGTCTGGGATGGGAATGAAGAGAAGATGAGTGGAATTTGGGATGAGGAGATAGAGGGTCAGATGGATGAATGGAAGGAGGCTTGAGGATGTGGAAGGATAGATGGATGGTGGCATGAGGAGAAGGATGGACCGGTGGATGGAGAGGTAGATGGAGGGATGGTGGACGAGATGTCCTCTCATGGAGCCCTCAGCCTACTCACAGGTCTCAATGTCAGCTGATGCCAACTTCCCAGTGGCCCCAAAATGGATCCGGATGAACTTCCCCTGGAAGAATAGTGGAAGGAGGTGAAGGTGGCCACCTTTTCCCAGAACACCCCAACCCACAGACCCTTCTGGTAAAAGATGGACTCCACCCCTGGACTCTTCCTGGAAGAGACATCACCCCAACACTGGAAATGGAGAGAAGGAGGATGAGTTGTCATTCGGACTGATTTTTGGATTGGGATGAGGAATGGAGAGAAAGAGGAAAATGGGTTGGCCTGGATGGGATGAGGTGATCCATCCATCAACCCTAAAGGATGAAGGGGGACATGGGTGTCAGGGGAGGGTGCAGGGGGATGGAGGTAGACAGGTTGAAATGGATGGATGGGAGGTGGAGGGCAGGTCCATGAAGGTTTAAGGAGATGGGTGGTTGGGTGGATGGATGGACAGGGATATGGGTTGATGAATGGGTGGATGGATGAAGATGGTTGGATGGAGGGTTGGATGGGGATGGGAACAAATGAATGGATAGATAAGGTTGGATGGATTGGACTACAAGTTGGTTGGTTGAGCTTTAACCCACTCCACAGGTTGGTTGGATTGATGGGTGTTTGGTGGGGAAATGGATTTGGATGAACTTTTGTGTCATGGCAGTTGGACTGACAGGCAGCAGAATGATCCTGCACCATAGACCCTGTCTCACAAACTGCCCCACAGACCTTTCCTCATACAACCCACCCCTGGTGCACCCCGGGAGGAGTTGCCACGGAGGGTCGATGGCATTGCGATGACAGCAAAGTGGCCTGGATGATCCCTCAAGGTGGTGTGGATGGGGTCTTCTGGGTGTGGATTCACTGGCTGAAGGTAGCCAAGAGTGCATGGACTGAGGACTCACCAGTGCTATGGTGCTGGGGGTGGGAACTCACTGGGAGGGATGGATAGTGGACCTCCACAGACAAGTCCATTAGTGATAAAGGGTTGGCCAGTGGGCATGACTTCAAGAGGGAAGGGGAGGGGCTATGTGCCAGGTGGGGGGTCTTGGCTGTGAGCAGGATTAAGACAGCATTTACAGATGAGATTACTCACGTGATGAGGATGGATTGGTTCTCCCGATCTGGTGGGATGAGGAGAAGAACATGAGGTTCTGAAGCCCACCTTGGCTCTGCCCCACATCTCCTGCTCCCCAAAAAGGATCAGGGAATATGGTTATGGGGTCCCTGCAGAGGGTCCTTACCTGTCAGCATGTTCTGGTAGGCATTGTCAGAGATGGAGAAGATGTGGGGTGGAGCTTCACTCCGCTTCTTTCCCCGGTAGGCAGCCACCACCTCCGCGTTGTAGACGGGCAACCACTTGTAGGGGTTGACAGTCACACAGAAGAGCCCTGAGTAGGTCTGGAGAAAGGAGCAGGCAGGTCAGAGTCAGAAGGTGCCACCCCACCTGGTGGTCCAAGGGGTCTTCAGAAGTGACCTCTTGTGGCTAGGCAATATCTTGAGTTTAGATGACCCCTGTGGTCTGGAGATGGGACATCTTGTGTGAGAGAGACCAAAGAGGTCTAGAGAGAGGATATTCCAATTTTGGATGGCCCATGTGATCTGGAGAAGGGATATTGTGGTTTTTAGTGGCCCAGAGGATCTGGGATATCTTGAATCGGGGTGGCTCAAGAGATATAAAGAAGGATCATCCCACTTACAGGTGGACCATGAGATCTGGAGAAGGGACAATTTGCACCTATGTGGCCCAAGGGGTCTACAGAAGGGGCATCTGAGTTCTGGATGGGGTCTGAAGAACCTCATGGGCTCCCAACTCACGTAGATCATCCAAGACGCGTAGCGGTCCTTGAGGTTGTAGAGGACGGCGGGCTCGTGGAGGAAAGTCAGCATGGCCATGTCCTCAATCTTGTCGAACTTGGGGGGGTTCTGCTGCATGATCTGGTCCTCCTTGACCGTCACTGTCTGCTCAAGATAAGGAGGACCCCATGGAGCAGGAACACAGGGCAAGGAGTTGCCCCAGTTTTTCCCTCCCAAAGGGCTGGAAGCTGGGCATCTGAGTGTTCACTTGAGAGCCAGAGGAGATCTAGGTGTCCCTCAAGTGATAGAGAAGATGTTTTGGGGTCTGGGTGTCTCTGGGGTAATAGAGGAGGTTGGATGGGGTCTAACTGTCCAGTGGGTTCTGGGAAAGGTGGAGCAGGGTCTAAGTATTTCCTGGGTTCTAGAGAAGATGCTGTGGAATCTGAGCATCCAGTGGGTGCTGGAGAAGGCATGTTGGGGTCTAGATGTTTCTTGGGTTCTAGAGAAGGTGGGTTGGGTTCTTTGTTCCCATGTGGAATATTCTGGTGTCCCAGGTGTAGCTGGGGTCCCCCCACCTTGCCATGTTCGGTCTCAGCAGTGATCTTGGAGCCCTCACGGCTGACAATGGTGGCCTTGACATATTCCTCCTTTTCATCAGGCACGAAGATGTCCTTCTTCAGGTCGAAGGGGCGGGTCTGGGCAGCCAGCCGTTCCTTCTCCGACTTGCGGAGATAGGGGGCGGCCTCCCCAAATTCAGCCATCTCCACATCAGGCATGGTGGCGCTGGACTGGGCTGGGTGGGGTAGGAAGGATCAGACCCTCCAAGTGCTGCAATTTCCTCCCAGTTGATCCCATTGCAGCTCTTTCCTTGGTGAACCCATCAATCCCTGTTCTTCTCCACATCTACCACTTCCTCCTGGTCAACCCAACTCCTTCATTCCTTCCCAGTGCTCCCAGTTCCTCTCCAATGCTCCCGCTCCTCCCAGCTGGCCCATCCCAAGTCCATCCTCAGTGCTTCCATTATCTAGAGTTCCCTCTCAATGCTTCCAGTTCCTCTCCAGTGCTCCCAGTTAGCCCCATCCAAAGTCCATCCTTGGCGATCTCATCTTCTACCATTCTTCCCCAGTGCTCCCAGTTCCTTTACAGTGCTCCTAGTTCCTGCCAGTCCTCATCTCCATCCCAAGTTCCTTCTTGGGATGTACTTCTTGGAAGTACCAGTGCCCTCCCCAGTGCGCCCTGTTCCTTGCAGTGCCTCACACTGCCTGGCCTTCATCCCACCCCATCACCTTCCAGTATCCCCCCAGTACTCCTGCATGCCTCCCAGTCCTTTCCAGTTCCCCTACAGACCCTCCCAGTATCATCCCAGGCCCTCCCAGTCACCCCCAGTCTCCCCAGACACCCCTCAGTTCCTTCCACTACTCAGCCCCACCTCTTGCTGTGGTCTCCGAGTCAGGGGGTGACAGTGCAGACTCAGGGTGGTTCTGGTCCTGCTCCGGGACACAACAACCCCCCACAGTATGTCCCAGTACATCCCAGTATACCCCAATATGTCCAATTACATCCCAGCATCCCTGCCCAGCCCTGCCAGTGCTTCTCCAGTACACCACCACACAGACACACAGACACACAGACACAGACACACACACACACACACAGAGGACTGCTCAGTAAGTTCCAGTATCCCCCTAGGATTTATCCAGTACCCTTCCTCCTCCCCCAGTATCACTCCAGTCCCTCCCAGTTACCACATAAACTCTCCCAGCATCATCCCAGTCCCACCCTGTTTCCCCACAGATGCTCCCAGTATCATCCCAGTCTCCTGCAAAGACCCTCCCAGTTCCTTCCTAGATCCTCCCAGTCCCTCCCAGTCCCTCCCAGTTTCCCTATAGACCCTCCCAGTATAATCCCAGTCCCTCCCAGTCCCTCCCAGTTTCCCTATAGACCCTCCCAGTATAATCCCAGTCCCTCCCAGTTCCCCCATAGACACTCCCAGTTCTCCTATACACCCTCCCAGTCCCTCCCAGTTCACCCACAAACCCTCCCAGTTCCCTCCCAGTTTTTTCCCAGTCCCTTCCAGTTGCCCCTATTTCCCCCCTAACCCCGTCCCAGACCCTCACGGTGCTCCAAGTGCCCCCTGCCCCACCTGCCCCTGGGTCTGCAGGCACTGCCTGGGGGACCCCCCTTATATCCCCCCCTCCCCCCTGCAGCTGCGTCACCAGGAGGGGGGCATGTACAGACGGGTGACCTCAGGGCCACCTTACTGCCCTATAGGGACACGGTGACCCCTGTGGATCTACAGTACACTCCCCAAATCCATAGGGCCCTCCCTCTGCTCTGTAGTCCTACAGGACCTTCAGCACCCCACAGGGTCCAGTGGCCCCTATGGACCCATAAAGCTCCCCCAGTCCCATGGGACCCCCATATCTCACACCCACAAGGACCCTATAGCTCCCCCCTACCTTGCAGGATACTTCAGCCCCAAAGGACTTCCCCAGCCCCAAAGGACATCACTCCAGCCCTACAGGACATGAATAGAACTCTTCTCAGACCCACAGGGCTCCCATTACTTCTTTCCTATAGGATCCCTGTAAGTGCACACAGCCCCATAGAACTCACTCCCACACACCCCTCCCCAGTCCCATGGTCCTATAGGACCCATATCCAGCCCCACAGGACCTCTAAATGTTTCCCAATAGGACCCTCATAGTTTCCCCCCCGCTTACCACAGGCCAGTCCTGGCCCTATGGACCTTCCATACAACCCACTCCTAGCCTCACAGAATCCCCATGGGGCTCCCCCAGACCCGTAGGACCCCCCAGACCCACAGGCTACCCCACTCTCAGCCCCTGTAGGGGCCCCCTCTAGCTCCCCTTGCCCTCCACCCCCCAGTTTATTACGGGATAGATGAGGCAAGCCAAAAGACTCGCCTGGATGCCTGGGTCCCCCTGGGGTGGGGGAGGGGACAGACAGACAAAGGACAGGTGTGACCCCCCTTCCCCCTCCGAGGGAACTCAGGCATCTGTGCCCCTCCTCCCATCCCTTTGTTCCCTCTCCCTCCCCCCACAATGGGATATTTTTGGGATGTCCCCCCCCACAAGCCCTGACATCCGATCAGCTTGTGACGCCAGTGGGGCTGTGGGGCACCTTCACCTCATAACCATATATGGGGCTGGCCCCACAGGTTCCCCTTCCCCCCTCCTCGACCCCCAAAGCTCACCTAAGAATAGACAGGGCACCCAGGCCCCATCAATCCCATTAGATGCCCTATATAGGACCAGGTGTCTGAATTTCACTTAATTTTTCTGATTCCCCACAAAGTTTCCTGATTTTCCCCCAGATTTCCTTGGTTTTCCTCTGATTTTCCTAAATGTCCCCCAGTTTGCTACAAATTTCCTTTGTTTTCCCCTGCTTTCCCTATATTTCCATCAATTTGCCCTAAATTCCCTTGGTGTCCCCTAATTTTCTCAAATTTACCAGGTTTTTCCCCAAATGTCCTTATTTTATACTGCAGTTTGCCCCAAATTTCCTTGTTTCCCCCTTGATTTCCCCAAATTATGACCAAATTTTGTTTTCCCCAGTTTCCCCTAATTCCCTCGCTTTGCTAATTTTCCCTCAATTTCCCCTTATTTCCCCGAATTCCCCTATTTTTCCTATTCTGACCTTTTACACCTAAATTTCCTCTTATTCTCCCTGTATTTTCCATAATCTCTCTCAATTTGCTCCACTACCCCCAAGTTTTTCTTTATTTCCCCTACACTTCCCTAAATTTCCATACATTTTCCCTGATTCCCTTAAGGTATTTAATTTTTTCCAAATTTCCTCAATTCCCTCTATTTTCCCAAAATTTTCACCAGACTATATCCCTAATTTCCCCTAACTGAAATTTATCTCCCAAATTTACCAAATTTTTCATATATTTCTTCTAATTTTTCTTATTTTCTCCGGATTTCCCCTAATTCCATCCTACTTTGCCTCAATCTCCCCCAATCTTCCCCCATTTCTTTGAATTTGACAGTTTCCACAGTTTTCACAGTTTCCACAATTTTCTCAATTTCACCCTAATTGCCCCTGATTTTCCCTGACATTTTCATAACTTATCTTGTTTTCTCCATATATTTTATTTAATTTACTCCAACACTTTATTGGATATGGGGGAAAACATAGCGACAAGGAGGAGGAAAAGGCTCAGGTACTTAATGCCTCCTCAGCTTCAGTCTTTAATAGCAAGAGCACTTGTTCTCAGCATACCCAGGACCCTGAACTGGAAGACTGGAAGACTGGGAACAAGAACAGGGTCCCCAGAAACCAAGGACTGCGCAAGTCAGGCATTTCCCTCTCAGACATTCCCTCCCTGAAAAGCGCTCCTGGTCCTGCAGAAGCTCCTCATCCTCCCAAGACAGGTGAGGTCGGCTACTGCCTCTCCTTTGGCTGAACAGCCCTTGACTTGAACTTGGTTCTGTCTGGCAGAGCTGGAGCTTTCCTTGACTTTACTTTTGGCTATGTGGCCTTTTGTGTCCATCCAGACAAAACCTCTCTGGGCTTTCAACCCCCTCCCGCCCCCATCCACTCTCTAATGACAGGGCTTCCTTTCCTGGTGCTTCCTCAGTGCCAAGAGTGGTCTCATCTATTCCATTCGACTATTTGTGTTCCCTGACCATCACACAGAGCTGTTTCTGTGCTGCCCCATCTGCCATCCTGCCTTCCATATGTGCCAAGAGCTGCCAGCTGCCAGCAGAGCCACCTCCCACCCACCCCAGCCATGCTCCCCTGCCCATTTGTATCCCTAGCACAATGGCCTTGCACTCAGTCTGGGAAAATAAATGGGATCTATTGCCAGATAAAACTGACCCAATACCTGCCCCTCTTCTTCGCCAGGATCCCTGTGGGACCTGACTCAAGACAGGCAGGAACTGTGGCTCAGGTTCCACAGTGGCCCAGCATCTGCAGCCTGAGGTGAGAAGAAAACCCAGAGGGCTCCTTCTGAAATGGGAAGGAGGAGGTGTGTGACTGCTGGCAGAGCAGTGCTGCAGAGCTCAGACCACAGCAGCACATGTAAATACAGACTGCTGAGACTGCCCTTTCTTTACAGTACTCCCTTGAGGATGACTCAAGACATGGATGGAGAGGAAGGTGCGACTAAGGCAGCTCTAATTCCCACCATAGCACTCTTTTCCTCTATCAGGAAGTGTGAGACAACAGGAAAAGGAAGTGTGGCCATAAACAGGGCCTGTTTCATCAGCACCAACCTTTTGGCTGGCTATGACAGGAAACTAGAGGAGACTACATGCTGGAGGGAGCAAAGAAACTTCTGCAGCGTGCCCTTCCTCACAACTCCAGTAAAGCCTGGGACCCCAGCCTGGTCCAAGCTTGGCAACGGCATTCCTGCTGCCATCATGGCATGAGAGTCCTGCACTTCACTCTCAAAAGAAGGGACAGTGGATTTTATTGATACATGAGTGAGTTAACAAAGTTCAGTAGCAAGCATGACAGGGACTTAACAAGCCTCAAGGTTGGAGCTTCAGTCGGCACCTCTCTTAAATTTTTTTCTGCAGGGCAAGAAAAAGGGAGCAATAGAGGCATGGGAAGGCAGTTCCTGTAGAAAACAACCATGGAAACCACAGGTGGTGAGCTTTTTTCTTTTAAAAGCAGTCTCCAGTCGGGCTGCTGTGAGCTCAGAGGCAGCCGACAGGTGCACAGCATTGTGATCCAGTGCACGTCTGCCCAGTCTGAACTCACAGTTCCTGCTGTGCCTGGAGCTCAGGCAGACACAGGGAATGCTGCAAGGCACAAAGAGCAAGGGAAAGCTGCTGCTGTTGCCAAGTGTTTCCTATCACTGACAGTGCTCTCCTCTGCTTTCTTGCTTGTTTCTGTCCCTGAACTCTGGTCCTACCAAATGCCCTGCCCAACTCTTTCTCCTTGCATCAGCCCTGAACTGCTCAGTACTTTGGGGCACTCTCCAAAATATCCTCTCTGTCCATCAGGGCTCAAAGCAGTTCTGCCCATGGCCAGATTTCTGAAATGGCCCCATGCAGAAGGTTGGGGCAGCAGGGCTCTAATGCTGATCATAACCAAAAACTCAAGTGTTCATGCCACTACAGTGCTTTGCTGAAACCTTCACGGGCCCGTTCTGCCTCAGCACTACTCTCTGTCAGCTGTGTGCAATGCCACAGACTGTGGGGACACTGCTGTGGGGTCCAGCTGACCTTTGCCTGAATGGTCATGGTGGTGACCAGAGGGTGGCCACTCAGAGCCCTCTCACCACAGGCTCTGAGATACACTGTGTGCCCCGGCACTGCACCAGCAGAACCAGCCTTGGCCCAAAGAAACCCCAACGTCCCCGCTGTTGAAGGGACAAACACAGAAGGAGATGCAGGCCTGGCACAGTGCTGTGTGTGCACACTTCTCCACCTAGCTGTCCCACAAGGTAAACACCTGTCAGACACATGCCAAAGCTCTCCTTATGCTTGGAACTCAGTCCAAGATGGGGTCATGCCTCAGCGTGCCTGCTCCTCTTTCTGTGGTCACAATGGCACTGCAGGGGCTGCAACAGATGGACATCCCCTACCCTAGAACATGCTCCTGGTCCTCCAGAAGCTCCTGGAGGACCAGGAACCTCCTGGGTCAGGTGATGTTGGCTACTGCCTCTCCCTCAGCTTCCGAGAACTGGCTTAGCCCTCCTGCAGAAGTTAAGCCCCCACTTCCTCTGAGGCAGGGGACACTGGCACATCCCTGTTGGTGGATATTTGCTCTTAGCTGGGCTTCTCTGGTCACAGCAGGGGAAGTAGACCAAGGCAGAGCCCTAGAGATATCCTGAAGCACCATCCTCAGGTGTGAGCTGCAGAGAGACTTGCTGAAAAAGAACAGGCAGACACACAGCACTAGAGTCACGTCTTCAGAGTTGTTGTTTTCTTGCAGGGCAGCAAGGAGGAGAAGCACCTGAAGCCTTCAGTACCCATGCAGTTCAGCAGCAGGCTCAAGAGCAGCAGCAGGGACTGCAGGTCTCAAACCTGGCATCCCTGGCTTGGACCAGCTTGGCCCTGCATAAGCTTGAGTCAGTTGTAGAGTTGTCACCAAGTGCACTGAAGGTCACCTGGAAAGGCAGTGTTTGGCACCATTTTGTTAGGGATGAAGGGCTCTGGCTCCAGAGGAGGATAAGGAGCTGCTACAAAAGCTGTGGCCAGACCTCTCATCTGTGGGGGTGGAGAGGAGCTCTTTGGAAGTGGAAGGGACATAATGAACATCCATTGCTCCTGTCACCATCCCATTGGTACCTGTGCTGTTGCTGTTCCCCTGTCCATCTCAAGAGAAGGGTCAACCTAGTGCCCTTACAGTTCAACAGCCAGCAGGGCTTGTGTTTCTCCTCTCCAGCAACATTTCCTTACTCAGTTGAAGTTTGTCGATGACACCAAACTGGGTGGGGAAGTGGACCCTTTGGAAAGGAGACACACCCTGCAGGAACACCTGGATAGGCTGGAAGAATGGGATAGCAAGACCTTTATGAAGTTCAGCAAGGACAAATGTAAGTCTTGCACCTGGGCAAACATGAGCCAGGAGGGCAGCACGGGCTGGGATCTACCTGGGTGGAGGGCAGCTACATGGAGAGGAACCTGGGGGCCCTGGTAGATAAGCAGCTCAATATGGGTGAACAGTGCAGAGAAAGTTAACAGGATGCTGAGTTACATCAAAAATTATGTCACCAGCAGAGGGAGAGGAGTCATTATCCCATTCAATAAAGCACTCATCAGGCCACATCTGGAATATTGTTCAGTTTTGTCCTCCAGTATGCAAAACAGATGTGGATGGGCTGGAGAGGGTCCAGAGAAGATGGCCCAATGACTGGAAAGCCTGACATATGAAGAGAGGCTAGGTTTGTTCAGTGTGAAGTAGCTTTGTTCAGTTTGTTCTTTTTCTGAGAAAAAGAGGCTTATGGGAGACTTTATTACCATGTTCTAGTATTTGAAGGGTGGCCACAAAGATGGAGATTCCATATTTACAAGGATCCCATGGAAAGGGTGAGGGGTAATTGGTAAAATTATTCCTTGGGGAATTCTGTTTCACCACAAGAAGAACATCTTTAGCAGTGAGAGCAATTGGAATGATCTCCCCCGGGAAGCAGTAGATTCCCCAACACTGGATACATTTAAGATCCAGCTGAGCAAAGTGCCTGGGCCATCCCTTCTTGACAATGCTTTGACAAGAAAGGTTGGATCGTCCAGCCTGTCATTCTCTGGTTCTGTGATTCTGTGACATGTACCAGAAGCAGATAGGGAGGAATTTGCTTCCACCTGGCACGGATTCCACTATAAACATTTACTCCTTTTGTTCACGTTTTAATCAGGCTGACCACTGCTGTTTTGTCGGAAGAACTGGAAATATTCCCGTTGCCGCAGGAGGTCACTGTTGGGCAGTGCATGTGTGCGTGCGGCGCTGGTAAGCACTGCCATCCCACTTTTGAAAAGAAGCTGTCACCAGCTTACAAAGGACTGGCAGGGACTGAACCCTTGACCCAGGGAGGGAACATAAAATTGCATTGCCAACACCTATTCTTACACCTATGCTGGCTGTTAAAACACAACCTAAAAGGTGTAGCGTGTAAGACCCCTGTACAGTGTTTTGCTACACTGCCAATGACACAAGAGGTACAGTCAGGTAGCTTTTAAAATAAATCAAGACAGAAATGTCTTGGGCCTGGAGTTAAGTGGACTTTGCAGTAACTATGTTCACCTCAGAGTAGTGGTGTAGGAGAAAGATTAAGCCAGTTGTTTAAAAAAATGGTGTCACTAATTAGGAAATAAACTTATCAGATGCCATGCAAGTTTTAAAATCCTGACAGACAGCAACTGGTAGTCACTGTTTAAAAGTTTTGAACAATCTCCTGCGCTGAACCAACAGAAACAGGATGCTTTGAACCCCTCAGTATGGCATCCAGGATATCAGGTGAGAATTCACCACTGTTGCTCTGAAAATGCTGCGTTAGTTTGCAGTGGGTTTGAGGGAAAGGAACATAGGAAATGGAAGTGAAATTTACCATTGCAGAGTAAATACAGTCCAAGTCATAGGTCTTTCCCATTCCCAAGGAGCCACTGATATCCTGGACATATGAGTGAAATGTGTTTGTTTGCAGTGGAAAGTGTTCATCCTTGTAAAGTATGTGGAAAGTAGCTATTCCTTGGAACAATATTAACACTCCCTGTGGTGGGGTGTTATCACCACAGAGAATGTTGACAACATCTAGAAAGTCAGTATCCTTCATACATCAAACAAGCCTGACCCTTCCATTGGGAATTCTCAGACACTGTTAGAGAAATGTTGGTGCACAATGCAATAATCAAGCACACATATGGATGATGCTATAATCAAGCACAGCTTTTCCATGGCAAGGCTAAGAGGCCCAGTATATTCAATACCCACTAGTGAGGTAGCAAGAATCAGATGTCTGTCTGACTGCCTATACCTTGCATTTGTTGAAAGATTTCTCCCAGAATCTGACAACCTGGGCTTGGGTGGAGAAGTTAATACATTATAAAGGACACCCCAAAACAATCACAACACTACTGAAGTTCCTGCTCTTCTGTGTAAGTTTTTCCTCTTGCACAGTTGTAATGTGTGGAATAACAGATAAGACAACAAGGGATGAAGATGCCTGCTGGGAAACAGAACCATGAGAATTCATTTTAAGTCTGCGAGCCAGCTAGCCATCAAGGTTGCATCCTACAGGGGGCAGTACAAAATTTGAAATTTCCTCGTTCCCATTCCCACTACTACAGCAGTAATAGTTAGTCAAGGATTTCCAAAAGATTTGCAGTTTTTACCTCTGAAGTTTTTGGATGTTCCATTCGGGTTTGATGAGACAACATTAGCTCAAGTATAATCCCATTGCTCATAATGGATAGTACTTACATGTGAACAATGGTGCTGTCTCACCAGAACATCTGCAAAGTTAGGAGTCTTTCTGGAGGATTAGGAACAGTTAGATTGAGCACAGGAGCATTGAACTCTATCAGTTCAGAAATCCTTAATAATTAAGTATCCAGTCTAGGACTATTAAGCAGACAAGCTATAATTGAACAGACCCTGGATATAATAAATGGCAAGGATGCAACTACTGACATCTTGATAATTAGCCTAAACCCTTGGAGAAAACTCCAGAAGATTTTCAAGGAAATGTATGCTGGTGTTCACAAATCTATTTCAAATTTCAGCAGTGTCATTGCTTGTGTTGTGATGCAAACGTTTATTATAAATGAATATGGACTGCAAGCCCATTGGATCCATAATGGGAATCTTGTGATGTTACAGACCCAGTTATTTGGATTGATGCCAGTATGATAACATTTATCAAACCTTAGGAGTAGCAAGCAAAAGTAGTTTTGGGTAGTCTGTTGGGTAGATCTATTTAGCACCACACCATAAGTAGGGAAGGTGAAAGTGAACCCATTTACACACCCTATTCCCTATTGTTAGATAGAATGTGGCTGTGAGTTCAAGGGGCCAAATACATGGACAACAAAGGTAACCCAATCAATACTCATGGATGTAAAATGGGGAAAGCACTAATGGTACTGGCCTGAACACTTAGAGCTCCAAGGCCCTTGTACGAATAATATGGCCTCAGGTAATTGCTATTGAGGCTAAGTGTGTGATCACTGCATGGTTGTACTCAAGTAAAAATGGGTTTGTATATGCATTTGGTTTGCTTTGTGATGTTTTCTCTAATGGCAGGATGACTTTACAGAAACTAAAAATCTAATTTGTGTTTTTGCTGCTGGAATACTATCTTACAACTTGGACAGGACCCTTAGGAATATTGTGGGACATGGTACATTCTCAAACTGAAGAACTGAAAATTTTAATCAACAAGTATAAGAAAACAATTGCTTATCAAAAGCAAATGACAGCTTCTAAACCGACCAGAATGTCAAGACTCTTACCAGGAACTGAAAAAGCTGCTAAATATCATTGGTATGAGATTTTTATGGATTGTGCACCATCTGCAACTGGCATATTGCATCTTAGGTTGAAACTCAGGATCATTGTATTTTTTCTGTATTTTGATTTTTTATGCATCCAGAGTTAGTGCTAACATCATGCTGAAAGCATGTTATCTAATAATAAACTGTGATGTTAGGCTTTCCAATGGGAATGGACTTTCCAAGGCTCAAAGCTTTGCCCTACGCTCACTCACGGTGGGGCAGGAAGAGTAGCAGTACCCCACCCACTGCAGCATGGGACTTACCAGACTTTTTGCCTATACTTAAGTGGGGGAGTGTGGGTGATTACTTGACTCCTGACCAGGTTTTGGCCCAACACACAGCTCATGCTAAAGCCTGATGTATGGCAGTAGTAGTACTACTAAGCTAAAGTGAGAGCAACACTGTCACTGGCTGAGAGACTGAGTTTGTGAGCTATTGCCTTTGTCAGGTAATGAATTTGTGAATTAGTGAAAGTATGAATTAGGGAGTTTTCAACTAGACTAGTCTGCTGAGAGAGGATTGGGCTCTTGTTTGATTTTTACCTAATGAGGTAATGAAGTACAGATTGGCACACAAGAGAGCATTGTCCTTTAAATTTGAGAGATCCAAATGAACTCTGGCATGCATGTAATTCAGAATCTGCTATGTGACTTTGCTGGCAGTCCACTGGCTGTTTGTTCCTTTAGCAAGGGATAGGTTTTCATTCAGTTGAAAGCATTCAAGTGCTTTCTGTCCCCTAAGTATTGCTTAGCTATAATAGGACAGAAATATTTATAGGGAGCTGATACCTGTAACAGTACTGTGAAAATTGTCGTTGTATGTTGACAACAAAAGAAAACTTCTTTCTAGTTTTGTCAGGCTCTGATGACAAGCTATGGTGTGTTTTCTTCTTTCTATACTCCCATAAAATTAAAGATAGCAATTTATTGGTGCAGGGAGAAAAGAGAAAAGATGAGAGGAATGGAAGAGCTTTGCATTTCTCAGCTTCATTTCCTATTTTTGTGCTGGGCGGCTCACTGAGATATCAGCTTTCACTGAACAAAAAAATTCCTTCCTCTGAGAGACTGGAGTCATGCCATCATACTGCTTCTTGCTTGACAAGTGTATATTAACTTAAATGGTTTGTTTCATCTGCTCCTTATGGTGCTTTTGTATTAACACCAAGTGATGAGTAAGAAAGGTCTCTTTTCTTTTTGATTCCAACTTTAGAAGTCACGATCACAGACACATTGTAGGGTAATAAGGTATATAATTTTTACATGTTTTTTTCCTACCAAAAGAATTAGAGAGTTAGTCATGTGCTAAACAACATACTTTATTTCAATAGAAACACTACAGAAAAGCGTAATTAAACTTCATTTTCCATACATCTATCTCTTCTTTTCCTGCAACAGCCTAAGCCATTCATAATTAATGTTTCTCATTTTTTTAAGAAATGTAACTTTTTTACAGTTAGGTGAATGAAAGCATGCCAGATTTCTGTACAGCTTACTTTTCCCAGGAGAAATTATGTATTTTATCAAACTGTTTGCAACAAGCTTTTTTTTACCCCTAGAATTAATTTTACAGTATCATTGGGGTTTATGCCAGGAAGTGATTGCCCCTGAGCCAGGAGCAATTGCAATTTGCAAAAAAATTTACATTGCAAAAATTGTGCTCAGACACTTTTTTCAGATCATCCTGGACAAGTCAGAAATGCTGACAGGACAAGAAGCCTGATGATGGTCTTTATTCAAAGAAAAATTTTTAAAATATTATAAATACATTGCCTTCATAGAATCAAGGTCCACCCCAGCTCCTTGAAATAGAAATTAAGGGTGGGACAGGGTGGGACAGGGCAGCAGTCTGGTTAGGACAAGAAGTAGAGCAACAAGCTGTGCCAAGAAATGGAAAACACAGGAAAAAAGGTGATCTGTTCTATTCATCACCCCAGGCAGTATTTTTTCTATATTGCAAACTGAAATTGTAGTCAAGGAGTAGGAAAAGTGGGAAAGAAGGGGTGATTCCTTCACTGGTGGAAACCATTGTCCATGGGAGCCCACCATAAGCAGGTGGATGTGGTGGATGTTGGTGTTTGCAGAGTCAAGGCCAGGGCCACAGCAGCCTGACAGTGACAGCCTGGGGAAGGCAAGGGGAGGTAGGTGCTGCCTGGGCAGCTGAGTGAAGGCTTGCCCAGCTCTGGTGAAAGGCCACAGACCTGCAGATGGGAGCCACAGAAATACCACTCACTCAGGCACCCAGCCTGTGGAGCAGCCACGGGCTCTTTCGGAGAGCTGGGCTGATTTATAACCCCAAATCTGATTTCGAACGCCAGATACGCAGCTCTTTCTCCTACCATTCAGCCATCAGGCTGTTTCCCATCTACAGCTACATCATGCTAGCCACATGTTTGTTTCCTCCAAAGACGCACCTGGGCAGCAGGAAGCTCATGTTGAACAGCGTTGGTGCTCAGGGATTAGGTAATGCTCAGCTGTGAGGGACCAGAGTGGGAGGACTGAACAGCTGGGAGCCCCCTGCAGTGACCCCTTTTTTCACAGCAACTTTGTTCAATAGTGTGGATGCTGAAGTAAAGCTGACTCAGAGCAGGGGCAGCTTTTGCTGGGTGAGCTCCCTGGCAGCAGGTGCTTGTAAGAAGGTTTTCACCCACAGCTTTTTATCTGTAAAGAAATTGCAGATGGCAGCTGGAACAAGATGATGCTTGTCAGTATTCAGATTGTACCTCAACTACACTTTTTGTGATGCAAGATTAGTAATTTTCTGTTTAAATTTTTTCCTTTTAAATGAAGATTCTAAACCCCTCCTTTGTTTGAGCTGCTGTAGATTTTAACTGAACAACAGGAAATCATCTGAGTGAGGTCTACTGTTCTTTTGGTTAAAAGATTCAGGCATAAAAATTTAAGTCATAGAAAAATTATCAGATATAAGGATATGTTTATTTTTGGTTTGCACAAGAGCAAGAACTAAACTTTCTGTGCAGCTTTAAAATCTGTGCCTTCTGCTCAATTCACAAAGTTTCTGTGCATTAACATTTTCTTATTTCTTCCATCTATGCAAGTTAGTACAATAAAAAATAAACTACTTTCTCCTAGTTGTCAAGAAGTTTTCATTTTTTTGGCTATTACCCAACTACCAAGTTCCCCAGGAGTTGGTTTTGGGTTGCATCTACAAAACACGTACAGCCTTTACTTACCACCCCTAAAAGCATGGGGGAAAAGGACATAAATCCAAAATTTCTCGAGATTATCTCAAAGGAAACTAGAAATTTGAAAGGCTTGTAAAGCTTGCTTGAAGCTGCTGTTGGCCACCTTTGTTTTGAGTGAAACTGAGCCTGCCTGCACTGAAGGAGTGATCTGGACATGGGATTCTCTCCAGGAAACACATTTATAAAAAGTGTAAGGATAAGTGCTGTCAGAGTTCTGAAATATTTGTAATGAATCATTCATTGCTACATATCGGCCTCCTCTTCTCCCACTGAGTCATAATTTTCAGTAGGAGTAAGCATGGGCAAAATGAAATTTTATTATCCCCTTTTGCCTTTCTCTGATGACTGGTCTACTGAACATCTGAGTTAATTAAAAGGCTGCTAGCAGGAATTGAATTTGGTGATATAAAAAGGGCAACCATCATCAGCTTCAGTGGTAATTGTGATATGGAGAACAGGAAAGGCTCTCAGTGCCAGATACAATATATGGATAAATATCAGGGTGTCATGGTTCAAAATTACAGATGAGAAAACATCTGTTCAGTTGCTAGCTAAACTTGAAAACACTTGAAATTCAATAGTCTCATGTCCCAGAGACGTTTCAAGGTTCTATATATCCCACATCTGCTAAAATATCTCTTGGCTGAAACTGGAAAGAAAGCAGTGAAATCCCAAGATATGCCCAGTTTTCCCTTGGACAGTGGTGTCGGTGACCATCCTTCTGTCATGACCCTGTGCTTCACCCACAAAAGTAACCAATCTTTGAGCTGCAGGGAGAAGGTGAATTCCAGAGGTGCCTTTGTATTACCAGATGATAATGCCAAACTTGTGGAGCCAGGAGGACAGGAAGTCAGAACAGCCTGGACTCTGTGTATCTCTAAGGATAATTGTTTTTCTGCTCCAGCAGAGATCTGAATCCAGAAGTCCCACTACTGGGCAAACAGCTTAGGGCAGGAAGTTTCAGGCCTTCAGCCTTGCTTGTTTCAGAACCACTGAATCAATTCTCTGTCTGTAGCAAACTTTCAGCAAACCCTCTGGAATAAAAAGAAAAAATGCAATGCTCTTCTGCAACCACTCAGGTGCCTTATGCTATTCATGGAGAAAGACAGGCTGCTCATTCTGTTACTGACATTAGTTTCTAGGTAAACATTCTGGATTTGAGGCTGTTTTGTGAAGTGTCTGATCATCCTCATGCAATGCACAGGAATCACAAGTATGTAGCTATGATATCTTCTATTTCTGGGGTGGGCATATAAAATCCCAGCTCTAGAGCCCTTTTGTAAACTTCAAAGTATGGAATGCATCATTTAGTAGCATTAAAGATCTGAGTATACATCATCCCTGTATTATCTTCAGAATGTCTGTGCAATGACTTTCAGGCAAACAAGAAGTTTTACCAAAAAAACTGTAGGGAAAAAAACCACAATGCAAAAACGTACAACTGCTTCTAAAATGGCATCCTGTAAGAGCTGGTATAAAAACTAAAAAATAAAAAGATGCCAGCAAATTCTCTGTGCTGACTCACAATAAGGAAGGTTTTTAGAAATTCTTCAGATCCTGTTTTACTTTCATCATGTTCAAGTACAATCCTTTCAATAACACAGTTTCACTAACTCCTAAAACCAAAAATCTCTGCTTTACCTCCTCCATGCAGTCCTGGAGCCTTGATTAAGAATATTGTCTGATATATCAGCATGGTTTAGATTCATGGACAGGAGCTAAAGCAATGGTTGTGTGGAGGGAGATGTTGAGTAAACATGTACTTTCTGTTGCTCTTATTTAGATAATGCTGTTCTTGCCTTGGCTTGAAGGAGCAAGCATGATATATATAAAAAAGTCTGAAAGATTGGGCCTCACATTTATGGAGCTGGCATTCATGTCTAGCACTGTACAAGTGTTTTACAACAAAGTAGATTTGTACCAAAGGACCACCTTTTGTGCAAAGTACTGCTAGGGGTACCTCAGCTGCATCTGTCAAACAGGGATACACAATTGGAACAGGTTGCTCAAAGGTGATGTGGCTTTTCCATTTTAAAAAACACTCAAAACATAGCTGGAGAAGATCCTGGACAACCTGATCTAAGCTGACCTAACTTGGGGAGGCTCGTAGTGGGGGAACAGATAACCTCCACACATCCCTTCCAACATGTATTATTTTATGAATTTCCAAATTAGTGTAACCATCTGGTGGAGCAGGAGAGCAGTAAGAAAGAGACTTTGCACCAGTCAGAGCAAGGTGGTGGTTCTGGGCTCTTTTTAGATAAATTTAAGCTATAGGAAGATACCACTCTTGGATGGGAACTAGTTTCTATCAAGGCAGCTGTGTGGGCAGGAGCAAGATCTGAGGCCTGTCTGCTCCTGCTGGTGTTGATGCATTAATCAGCATAGCCTTGAGCTTCACATAGGAATGATTTCACTCATATAAACAGTGAATCCAGACATCTGGAGGGCACCTCTGAAAATCTTCTTGTCCCAAGCCCTTCCATGAGTGAAAGACATTCAAAGTTAAGTTTCATGTAACTTCAACATGTTTGATATGAAAGCTCCTCAAGTTAAAATAAAATCAGAAATGGTATTCATCTCTTATCTTTCAGTGTTGCAAGGAAATTTAGAATGACTTCACATATTTTGTTATTTACCTTAACCCACTGAAATGAAAAAATACAAATAAATATTGAATAACAGACTAGAAATCACTTGCTGTGACTAAAGAGATAACAGATCATATCTAAGTTATTACTGATATTTGATAGATCTCATTTTTAGTTTGATTAATGAAATGTGCTTATATCAGTAACGATCACCTCTTACAGAAATATGGAAAGAAGCTGAAATCTTTCCATTAGTCCAAGTATTAGACACATTTATGAATTAAAACTATTTAGTATTAACTATCAAAAAGTGCAGGAAAAAATAAAGCTAAAAATGAAATGTTGAAGTAATGAAGAAACTGATGGAATGATGAGCTATAAATCTAAGATTAATATATTTCTTGAATAATTTTTTATCTGAATTAATTTCAAAACCATTGAATTTTCTTTGGGAAAAAATCTGCAGCTGGGAACAAACCAGACTCCAGTTCTGGGCAAGTTAAAATCTCTGTGAGTCCTAGTGTTTCTATCTGACAGCTGTTGAATAATTTATAGAATGACATCTTCTTTGTTTACATCTAAAAATAGTACTAGTAATTTAATAGCAAGTATAACTATTTTCATTCAAAATATCACTGATGCCCTTTCTGCAAAGGAACCTCATCTGTCTCTGTACTTGAACAATTGAAAAACTATATAGAAGGTTTCTATCGGTGTAGGGAGTCTGGGAAAGGGTCTTCCAGAGGGTCTTTGGGGAGCCAAAGAGATTAATAGGTACAAAGAGTCCTGTGTTTGGTCTCCCTTCCATTAGCAAAAGAAACTGCTAGGAAAATGGTAGGATCCCTTCTTTCATGCACTTGCCTTTTTCAGTAAAGACACTTAAAAGATAAACTTTTCCCAAATATACTGGGAACTACCTGCTAGGAGTTTCCTTGTTTATGACACAAAATCTTCTTGGGCAGTGCTGCTCCAAGGGCTCTTTCCCCTCAGTTCGAGTGGTTTGCTGGCTGTTGTCTCAGCTTTGTCCTTGGTGTACAGCTGATAGCAAGTGTTTATGGCTGGCTGGTACTGCAGGAGGCAGTGGGACACTTGTGAGCTTTCTCCCCGCTGGCCATGCTGATGGAAAGGATGCTTAGATTTCTCTGCACGTTGCGAGGTCATTGCAGGACACATGAAACCATAACTAAAAGGGGTTCTGAGTACCTGGAGAATGGAAATTATAACTTTAGGGACTGCAATACTTCAAGGAACTTATTTACTTCTCTCATTAATTTTTTGCATCTTTTGCTGGTATTATTCCTGTTTTTACTTTTATGTTCTTGATGAATACCCTTTCCCCTCATAGCAGATAAAGTTGGGGAATTTAATAAAGAAAAATTCCATGAAATTTCTTTAATGCAAACTTTCATTGGTCCAGAATGATATTGGTACAATACAATTTTCTCTTCTGTGATTCAGAAGCTCGTGTGAGTCATACATTATTTCAAAGGCAGTCCCAAGGGCTCAGTCAAGGAAATATTTGGGCACCATTTAGTTCTGCTCTGTCCTTTGAGCCCTAGATGAGACAAAACCAGTAAAAAGGAACGCAGCAAATGAGTGCCCTTGGAATGAAAAAAATGGCATGCATTTATGTATTTTCTTTATTATCTTGTATTTTAATGGTACTACTGAGAATGAGATTCCCTTTACATTGGTAATTATAAAGGAGAGCAGATGGTGAAGGCTTATCTTTAAGTGTTAATTAAAATAGCTTACACAGCCAAGCCTCTACTTGAATAAAGTACATCAGGAAGATATAAGACATGAGTGAGTGCCCTATTCCAGTGAATTATTCTTAAATAAAGCTACCTTGGAGCAAATCCATCAGAGATACTTAACATCATGTCAGTGAAATCTCTTTCTCTCAAGTCCATGAAACAAGCACTAAATGACAGGTTCTAAGTGTATGTTTCTGGAAGTGAAGGGAAGTATGGGTTCACTGGGAGGATTTGCATTCCTGCCTATCTTAGTAGGTATTCAAATAAAACAAGTGAATCTTCCTCACTGTCTCCATAGGTTTGTTGGCAGGCATGTGCAGGATCACTGCTGTGTGGGCTGTGAGGAACTGGAGGAATGCCAATTCTCCTTCAGGATCCATCCTGTTAATTCATACAGGTGACTCAACGCAAGACAATTGGTTCAGAGGAGTGCCAAAGCCTCCCACCTTCCTGAAAACCAGTCTGAGGGTGGTAGCTGTCAGTCTGCAATACTCTGCTGTTGAAAGAACTTGGCTTTGTTATTGAAGACATGGTTTTAGATGCTATTGGGGGCTTTTTGGGTTTTTTTTTTTTTTTAAATTTGGGACAGAGCTCTGTAAGTCCTCAGCAGCAGCACATCATAGACACCTAGATATTTTTTAATGAAATGTGAAGTCATCCTCTTGATCAAGGACTAGAACCCAGTTGCCCATATATGCTCTTAAATGATCACTGGACTAGTCACACACACAAACTTTTTCCTCATTTTATTATCTGAGCCACTACATTTTTATTTCAATTGTAAAAAAATTGAAAGGCAGAGAGAGGAATAACATTCCCTCTTCTTCTTTTCTCCATTGGCATTCTGAATAGCTGAACTGATGACATTGGAAGCTATGAAGATTGAGACTGGACTGCCCTCTTCAGATCATTTTTGTGCTGTTAACAATTTTGAGCTCTGGGTTAAGAAAATGGAAAAATACAAAGTTACATTAATGTGTGCCAACTTCAGTGCATTCGTCTTAAGGGAAAATTTTCCCCCAACCAGATACTGTAAACTTCTGCATAGAGCTTTGTTTTAAAATAATAATAGGTGGGGGGAAACAGTATTTCTGTCAATTCTTTACATCACTTATATTGGGTAGGTTTTGGCAGTAAAGACAGAAAATATTAAAGATCATCTAGTAAGATAAACAAGATGTCAAATGCTTTGACTACCTTTCCTAAAGGGCTCAAGCTCTCAGACTTTTTTATTTTCTGAAAGGTTACAGAAATAGTTCACAGTTTGTCTTTCTAGCTGCAAAATTGTTCTTTAACCTTGGCTTGCTTAAAAAGTACAGTTGGGTACAGTCTGGAAACATAACCAGTTAAATAGCTTCTCAAATATGTTTGCTGTGTTCTTCTGTCATTTGCCCTTTTTGCTTGATGTCATTAAATGTTCGTTTGTCCTGAAGTACTGAAAAATTCTGGATGATTGAGAGTTAAACTGTGCTAAATGCTTCCGGGCCCCTGAGCACAGCAAGACCAAGAAGTCAACAAGCTCCAGGCTGGAATCTTCAGTGACTTGTGGCATTAGGGTAGATCCCAAATGCATCCTGGCCTTGTGGAAACTGGAAGGTGGAAGAGGTGGCTGTGGCTCGCAGTGGAGGATGAGTAGGACAAGCACAGGTGAGGAAGACTTTTTTCTGACTAAGCACTTCAAAGCAATTCTGTTGTTTGTAAATAGCCTACCTGATTTTTCCTGTGAAAAATTAGTATTCAGGTCATATGGAAGATGGGAAACTGCATTTTCCCTTTGGGCTCTTTTTTCTTGCCCTATGTGCTTTGACCAAGTGCTTTGATGTTGCTGTTCTCACAGTGTTCACTCTCCTGTAACAAGCTGCAGTTAGGAGCAGCTTATGCTGGATTTTGTCTGAGCACTGCGCATGCCTTATAGATGCTGCACCTATTGTCAGAAAGTAGTCTAGATTTCAGACTTCAATAAGGTTTTGTAATGAATGTGGGCAAATTAGAAGCCCATTCCATTTTAAAAAAATCTCTCTGATGGATTCAAAATTTAAGCAATATGTTTTTGCTATAACGTTCCACCAGGAACAGAATATTCTGCCCTCAGCATTTTAGGCAGTGGAATGAGGCTGTTTATCCTTTGTCAGTTCCTGCTGCATCCTGTCATTCCCAAAAGACAGTCCCTAGTGTCTCATTCAGATTGTAAGCAGGAATTTAACTACTATGGTTTTAGTAGCCTCTAAGTTCTAAGAAAATCTCTCCTACCTGGTGTTCTGAGCATTTCAGGCTGCTCAGAGAAAATATTGCAAGGAAAAAGTCAGAGATATTGTCAGATAACCTGATATGAAGACTTTTTGTACAGTACACTATGTGATTATTTTTTCTCCCTGTTCTAAAGAATAAAATAAGCTAACAAAAAGTCATTTCAGACCAATATTACATTGAAAAATTGATTTATGAACCAAGTGCTCAGCAGATTCCTTCTAAATCTCACCTGACATTTCTGTTTCAATTTATAATGGAAAATATACAATATTAAAAATTGCTTTATAAATTGCAGGTTTATTGCAGAACTTATTCAATCATTACTCCATGCCATGACTTAGCTCCCAGTGATAGCATTGTTCATGCAGACTTAACACAGAGAGGCTCACTAAACAAAGGAGGTTCTTTCACCTCCTTTGTTTAGTGAGAACCAAAACCTGCGCAATACTTTGACTTCTCTATCTGATCTCTGCAATGTCATGTACATAAAGAAACAAAAGCCCGTCCCCAGCCCTTGTCTCCTCACTCTGCCTAAAGCAGATATCAGAATCAAGCCATCTTGTTATGACAATGCAACTATGAATAAGCACAAGTAAAAGTTAAAATCTAATTGTGAAGTTCAGATTCAATCAAACACAGTCGGTCTTTGTCCCACTGAGACCTTCCTCAGGCTCAGCCAGAGAGGGGGCAGGATGAGGCTCTTGGTGCCATTTGTGTTTGTATGTGTGCTGAGTGTCTCTGTCTGTGCTGCTTCATGTGCCCAGAAATGCACACAAAGGTTTGTTTTTAAATAATAATAGATGGGGAAAAAACAGTATGTCGGCACAGAAGTACTCTCTGTGTGTAAGTATGTGTGCACAGTCTTGCTGGGATTACACACTGGATTCAGCCACTCCAAATTCTGAATTCCCAGTGGAACTGGGAAAATTTTATCTACCAAATTTCATTATAAAATACCAAAGTGATATTCCCACACATTATGTCCCACAAAACAGAGAACAGATAGTAGCTGATCAGGGTTCATTTGTTTAAATTGGTAACTGGGTACAGAGGCTCTTCCAAAACACATCAGAAGAACTGGCTATTACATAGGAGGAGATGGGAAGGAAAAAAAGGAAAAAGTATAATGATGCCAAAAGAATAAATTAATCTGAACAGGTCACAAGCAATTTTGCACCAAAATTACAACCTAAGCCCCAACTATGTTTACTTTTTGTGTAGCTTAAAGAGACTGTTGGGCATATTCACTATGGTCATTGGGAAACATCTGAAGGAGAGGAGAACATATACATCATTAAAGAATCCTTTGGAAAACATGCTATAGGCAAGTATAATAGTCTTCTCTCATTTGTATTAAAACCATGCTGCCTTTTAATGATCTCTGTGTTATTATTAGCATGGATTGTCATCACTTCATAGTCTTTGACTGGCCAGTAGCTGAACTGATGCCTACATCAATGCTTTGCAATACAATTAGGCAGTGCTGTGCAGAATTTCATTATGTTTTCTGATTAACCTTTATTAGAGCAATTTTGCCAGACCAACATAAGGTGTTTCACAGCTTGATAGGACTCCTTTCCTTTCAATGATAATTGTAACAGAGAACATTTTGAGGCTTTACATGATCACACTTCTCAAGGGTTTCTAAAGATTGATTGTTTTGCTTCCTCTGATTTCAGAAAATCCTTGCCAAAAGGAGTGATTGTGCATATAACTAGCACTTCTTTGTTCTCATCTGCAGCACTAATTTAATATCACTCCAGAAAATTTAAGCTTTTGAAATTTGCTTCTTCAGTCATTAGTAAACTTTTGTATTCTATATGTTAATTACTTTCAGTGAGCCACAAAATGCTCGTTTACTGAGATACTGCCAATAGCTTGAACATGAGCACAAGTTTTTATGGGTGACCATTTGGGGTTCTAAATTTGCCCACAGTGTTTTTGTCAATAAATTTCAGTTCAACACTTCAACAGAGTATGTTGACTGTAGCACATGTAATAGAACACCCTGACTTCTGCAGTGAAGACTTTTTCATGCTTTGAATTAGTCATAAAATAACTGATATCTCTATCCTCGAGGACACAGGTAGAACCTCTTAATCTTTAATATTTGAATGGGACATTCCTTCACCAAAGAATAGTCTATAGAGGTTGTAGACAGAAAACTGAACTCAGATTCAGATGAAACTCTAGCTTCTGGTGGAATCATGGATCTGAACCTTATATTCAAAATATTATGGATATATTCTTTCTCTAATTCACATTCTTTCTTTTTTTTTTTTTTTTTTTTTTTTGGGTGGGGGCGCTGGTGGTTTGGGGGTTTTTTTGTTTTTTTTTTTTTTTGTCTAAGATCAACATGCCTATGGAGGTATAGAAATGGCCATCCTTACTGGAAGTTTTCTCTCTATCTGGAACTTCTCTGGTTCAAAACTTTTTATTCAATCCATGATAATTTCCATTTCTTGTTTGCAGAATAAAGTCAGCTAGGCATTAACTTAAGATTTTCAGTCTATGTTCACATGATTTTGATATCTGTTCTATGCTTTCCATTGCCACTCATTAGTATTTGTACCCTGGGCCGAGTCTGTAGAATAATGGTTGGGGAAGTTTCTGTTTGATTAGTAAACCTAAGACCAAAAAGGGCTCTTCCTGGAACATGTGTTATATGAATGGGATGAATTCAAGACATTCTGTATCTTAAGAAAGGAGAATATGCATTGGGATATGTCAGCTTTTTCAGGAATCCTTGCTAGGCCATGGGTGTGGTGAAGTGCTGCGTGGAAGGATGTATGGGAGAGTGTGCAGGACTGTGATGTGGTTGGTACTTTGCCCTTCAAATAAATGACTTTGGATTATCTGACTGTCCGTGACATTTTCAGTCGGTTCAGTTATCTGTACCATTCCTTCTGAAGTATGGGTAAGTGCCAGGGCCTTGGCCTGAGCACAAAGTAGCTGAACTGAACATGTCAAACTGCTGAATGTGGCATGAAAAATTCATGGACTTAATAAGAATTTGAGGGAGAGGTGGTCAAAAGTGGCCAATAGCACTGTGAGAGACAGGGCACATGAGGGGAGTTCTGTGAAAGGTTTGGGGTCTGTGGGGTTCTGTCTGTCTGTACTGAGAACTTGCACCCAACTTTATGGTGAGCTCCACATAAAGACTGAATCACTCCCAGTGAGCACTGCCACTTGGGGCTGGAGAAATACCCAGGGTCCCAGCCCTCACTAGGCAGGAAGGAGGATTGCCCTGCATCCCCTATCACAGAATCACAGAATGATTTGTGCTGGAAAGATCCTTGAAGATTATCTAGTCCCAGCTTTCTTGCCATGGACAGGGATATCTTCTGCTAGACCAGATTGCTCAAAGCCCATCCAGCTTGGCCTTGAACACTTCTAGGGATGGGGCATCCACAGCCTCTGTGGGCAACCTGTTCCAGTGTCTCACCACATTCACAATGAAGAATTTCTTAGTAATATCTAATTTAAACCTACCATCTTTCAGTTAAAAGCCAGTTGCCTTTGGCCTGTCAATACATGGCCTTTAAAAAGTCCCTCCACAACTTTCTTGTCTCCAAAATTCATTTTTTTCCTCTCTGGTTCCTGTAGCACACACACAGATACAGTGGGCATGCAGTTGAAGTAGATGGGCTGTGGTCATGCAGAGTTGATTTTAGGTGTGTACGATGTAAGCAATTAACTTGTTCTGCAGTTGCCTATGTCATACTCACGGGGACAGCACAGATACAAAACTACTTGCAGGGCCAAAACCCAAGGTATGAGATGGTCTGACCAAACAGTTTTCAAAAAACTTTTGCTGATTATTACTAAGGGGCTTCCAGGCAGTGAGCAAAATCTGGGATGTGTTCAAAATTAATGCCACTCCAATGTATTCCAATGTATTTTGCTATGCTACAGGTTGGTGTTGCCATGGTGTTTGAGATGTGAATAGCTTGCCAGAGAGTGAAATTTCTGGCTAGACATCAGGTGGTCATAGCTCTCTTGCTGGCCCCACTGTTGTTTATTTGAGTGCAATATGTGCAGACAACTTCGGGTGAGTGGTCTTTGAATTGGCCTAATTGCAGTATATTTGCTCAGAAAAGCACTTAAACACACAGGCAGCTGCGTGCCAGTGAGAGCTGTGCTCAGGGCCAGCTTAAAATGAGGTGTGTGTGCCAGTGCCACTCTGGTATGGGCAGGAATCACAAAGGCAAAATAAAGCCGTGCAATGAGTGCTATTTTTTGCTTTTTGTCACGAAAGGTCTTTTGCACGTCAGTCTCCAAATTACAGACCTGGAAGACTCAAAAAAAAAACTTTTGCAATAATTCTGCGTGCATGTTTGAGACAGGAAGGCTTATAACCAAATGCAGTTCCAGCATGAGGCTGGAGCTCGAGAAACCTTAAGAATTTAAAAGTAGAGAGCCTGTTAGGAAATGTGTGGGCACAAAGTATGGGGATTCAGGAAACATTTTCACAGGTTGAAAAGGCCATTTTATAACATCTAGCTGCTGAAGGAAAGGGAAAACCTGATCACTCAGGATCTGATGTGTGTAAAAGTAAAGCTTCTGGACTGACTGTTTCCTTGCATTTTTGTTTACTTTAAGATTTAACAAACTTCACAACTATAGGGTTTAAAGTCCCTAAAGAGTTTGGGTTTTTTTTTTTTTTTATAATATGCTTAAAAATATACATTTTGTTAACCATTCCAAAGACAATGATAGAATGAAGTCCAGGAACAAGCTGGAGTTTTAAATAAAAAACATCAGAACATGACTGAGATTTTTACCCTTCAGAAGAAATGTTTGTACTTATTGCTGTCAGATGCTAAAATTTTAAGGTCAACCTGAACTCTATGAGAAAAAGAAGGCAGAGCAGGCAATTTTCATTAAAAAGAAATAGAAGTGAGAAAGAAAAAGGGTGCACAGATCTTTTCAAGTAAACTGCCAGCTGCTTGGCTGTATAGAGGTTTGTGTAATTAAGGCACAAGGCACAGGATTTCTACCTCCAGGCAGCTGTTACAGACTTATTGATACAGTGGTGGACAGATATCTTGCAAAAGAAACCTTGAGATTTATTATAGATCATGGGAGTGGAATTAAAAGATGGCTCTTTTTTGAAGTTACACAGTTGTTGACAGAACATCTTTGAATATAGACAGTTTTTCCAAGATTTTTGCTATTGTGAAACACAGGTGAATGCCTAATAAAAAAAAAATATTACTGTTTTCTTTATTACCAGACATAGAACAAGATTGGATATTTTAATTAGATACAAGTTCACTGAAGGAATTCCTGTTGGGAATACAACAGAAAGGCTGTGCTGGAGTTGGGTGGAGAACTTTGCTTAATGCATTTCAGCTCTCCCTCTGCACCCCTCAGGTGGGAAAATCCATTATCATGCACAGCCGCACTGCCTGAAAGCATTCATTGCCTTTGGGCACAGATCATGATGGGTGTAACAGGGGAGGAGTGTGAGCGTGGTCAGCACTGCTTGGAGATAAAGTACTCCTTCCTTTTTGTGACTAGGTGAAATTACATCTCAGGCAGGAGAAAGGAGGTTTGGAATTTCCTGTATGATACAGAGCTTGGGATGATAGGCGACAAGAGAAACTCCACCAGAAGTGAGGTGTGTATTTCTATGGCACAAAATATGTACAGAACAATAGCATGTAGTAGCAGGAACAATCCCATGCTTAACTTCATTGCAGCAGATAGTACTGTATGAACTGTGCCTAAGGAAAAACATTGATAAATCTGTGTGGCAAACTTATTCAAAGAACACATCTTTACCATCTCAGTACCCTGAGAAATCCTGAATTTTTTTTTTTTTTTTTTTTTTTTTTTGCTGTCACCTTTCCTTACAAAACAACTTGTTTCATCCTCTGACTTGATCAGCAGTGAAATGGCATCTTGGAAGTATGCCAAAGACTATAATACATGTGTCAGAAACATGCATGTTTTAGGAGGCTATTTTCCAGTCCTTTTATTTGTTTAGGATGATGCAAGCATCAAACATGGCTCAGCTTCTGTGTCATTTCTGATGCAGGGGTTTAGCAGAACCTTCCTCAGAAGGTGCTTTAGGAGACACCCCTATGGCAGCACCTGGTGCCCCCAGCACATCATGCTTGTGTTTACATGCCCAAGAAATTCCATCTTGGTGGAGGGGTGGGAAGCCTGCATGGCAGTCAAAGGGATTATTTGGAATGCTACCAACCAGTGGGGTAAATAAATCTGTTTTGACTATATAAAAAGAGCTGGTTGTCCCCAGCTGTACTGTGGCTGGGAAAAATAATCTTAAAAAAGAGATGCAACACATATACATGCATAAGAATGTACATGTACTATATAATCTATATTATATATATATTATATACAATATGTATTATATATAATATATATAACATATATTATAATATATATATAATATATATATTATATTATATCCTATCTATGTTCACATATGTATTATATATAATATGTCATATGCAGAAGAATAAAAATAGGGGAAAATGAGGAAAACTACCCTTAAATACCTAACCAGAAATATTGGTTACCACAGAAAAGGATTTCTCACCAGCTGTTTTAGAAAACAAATATACATTAGATACACCTTTTAAAACTTAAAAAGAAGGGCAACAGTGAACTTCAGGGAAAAAAAAAAAAAAAGAACGTGGTATGGATGTTGTCTGCTGTGCTGCCATCCTCAAAAATACTGTGCAGTGTTGTAGTTACTTGAAACTTCTGTACAAAGGATTGCTTGGCTGATTCTTGTTCATTTTTTTCTGTTGGAAGAATATCCTTTGGCTAATTTCCAGATGCCAGAAAGCATGGTTATTTTTAGATAATTTGATACAATCTGCTAGCAAATGAGAAGATGAAAAGCAATGAGTAAACATGGAAGGAATGGAATCTGAGGATCACAGGAATCTTGATGTCATGCAGGCAGCCCACGTTTTCTTTCACCAAGAAAAAACATCACTAGTAACACCAAGTGTGTGCAATCCATGCCCTCCACCCCCTCCATGTAGAAGCTCGTGGTTACAGCTTTCTCAAAAAGGCATTATCTTTTACCTCCTAAGAAAGCCTGCTTCATCCTTTGTAAATATTAAGCTGCCTATTTCCTTTTGTTTCTTCATTTTGGATGTTTGGTGGCTGGAGTCATTCTTCTTTTCTTCTTCTTCTTCTTCTTCTTCTTCTTCTTCTTCTTCTTCTTCTTCTTCTTCTTCTTCTTCTTCTTCTTCCTCCTCCTCCTCCTTTTTCTTTTGTCCTTTCTTTTTTCTCCTTTCTCCTTTCTTCTTTCTTCTTCTTTCTTCTCCTGCCAATCTTGGATCATGACTCAAGGAGCATGACTCTGGATCATGACTCATTGTCCAGACTAATACGGTTTTGGCTCTGTTTGTCTCAAGTTTCTGTCGGTGGCCCCATAAGACCTTAAAGCAATGCTGTATGACATTTTTGCTCTTTGTTTTTTTCTGTGAACTTTCTTTCTCACACAAAAGATGTTGTGGGGGATTATTTTTCAATATTCTCCAGTGAGTCCAATTTTAGTTCCCCAGTCCATCAGTTAGTAAGTTTGTAAAGAGCTATTGTTTAAGCTATATTTAACTTCAAACTTTCCTAAAGCCCCTTTAGATTTTTAAAGTTTTCTCTTCCTCATCTCTTCAGTTATATCTAACTTTTTCCTTTTATCTTAATTATTAAAAGGCCTATTGGAAGCCTGAGTCTACTTCACTCTCCTATTACTGAATTTTTCTCCAAATGAAAGGAGATATAAAATGGTTTTAACATTTGAAAAAAGATTTTGTTCTCTTTCAGCCCTGTGTTTATGTTCTTTCATTTTAAATATGTGCTTTTTAAAATGCTTTACTGATATGTGCTACCCACCTTTATCAGTGCAGTACCCAACCAGTTACTACCCATTCTACCCTTTACTAAGTTCTTTCATTTCCAGATCCTGAAATATTTCTGCAGCTCCTCATGAGAGTTTTTTCCTCCTCTCCCCTGTTGTATTTGGCTTTTGACATACAATGGGAAGAGGACACATCTCTGATATTGGTGTGTCTGCAGAGTGGGCTACAGCTAAGTTAGTGACACATGCTTCTTTAAGGATCTGAGTACAATCCTCATTCCCATACTGGTTCAAAGCAGGTATGCGCATTAGGAAGTGGCCTGGAAGGGCAAAGCATGAAACAACAAGTCAGTGAGAGCCCCTGTCCTACCCGATTGCTCCATGTGAGTAATGTGTTCAGAACTCTGGAGCAAACCAGTAAAGAAAAACAGACATGAGAAATGGAGTGTGGATAGAGAAATTGGTACATTTAAAATGAGGCAACTGTGTAAAAGAAGATGATAAATGGGCATAAAACACAGATGTAAAAAAAATACATTATTAGCTTTAATATTAATCAATGCTCTTTGTCATACCTCTTTGTCTGTGTTTCTCTTGAGAACATGAGGAAGATGACACAATGAATTACTTAACGATTTGAGCTCTTCATCTCAGAAAAGCCTCACACCACAGCATAAAGAGGTGAATGTTTTATGATAATAGGATCAACAAAGACCATTTGCATTCATAAGGGAGGAAATGCAATGGCTTAATGACTTCTAAGGTCAGGAAAAAATTATGGGCTTGTACCAGTCCTTCAGTCATATCAATATATTCCATGTCATATAGAATTTAACAGCTGAAGATTAAAAAGAGCAAAACCTTTCATTTACATTATCTGATAAAACAATTTTGACTTATAATTCTGCAATCAGTCTTAGTCAGCAAGTACTCAATGCTTAAATGTAGAAATTATTCACCAGATTACACAGCATTACAGCAGCTGTAGGTACTGTCCAAATTCTGTCATTTCAAATCAAATGGTGAACACCCAGCCCAATGTTTTACAAACTCAGACATGCCACTAATGAATGCATTATTTCTGCTGTTTTCTTTGTCTTTGGTGTTTTGGCACTTTTTTCCTGGTTTTGAGCTTCTGCAGGAGGTATAACTTAAATAAACCTGTTTAAATTTGGAGCAATATTGATACAATAAGATTGTGGATACCCTGTGATCCCATTCCTGCAAACCATGGAATCATTTTAGCTCATGAGTATGAGGTGTCTGCTCAAACTACACTGGAGCAAGCACTTCCTGAATTATGTTTGTTTCTGTTTTCTGCACTAAACACATCCTCTTCTCTCTACAAGGCCTTTTTCACTTCCTTAGCTTCTGTATAAGCAATGTCAAAGAAGTACACCATGGTATTTTAGTCTGTAGTCCTGCTTTGTACACTATTCTGCAGGCCATGGGTAACTTTTCCAACAAACAATCCACACAGGAAAAGCTGTGCAAACCTGAGAGGTGTAAAATACCAACAACAGACTTCAAAGATACACAGAAAAGAAATCTCAGGTGGTAGAGAATTAAAACCAGTTAAGATTGTATTAAAGACCCCTGTGGCTGCCAGCCATCAGACTTTGTTGTAAAGGGGTACCATTAACTAACACAACTCTTTCTGGGTTCAGTTGCTGATCTTTTCAAAGATTCAAATTCTTGCAGGAAGTCAAAGGCTCACCTAAATAGATATCAAGAAACAGAGTTAACATCTTTTGAGTATGTCTGCTTTAAATAATGATACGCTTAGGTAGAATGAAACACCTACTGCTGAGGAAGCAATGTCCAGATATGCTGGACACAGATATGCTTCTGGGAGCTTTATTTTGATCAAGCCTTGGCCTGGCCTCATGTATTGAGTGGTCACGTGGAGCTGGAGCAGATTACACAACACACAACAGGTGTGCTGTTGACACACACTTTCTAGTTTAGTTTTATGGCAAAACAATTCAGTGCCCATCCTGTGGCACCCCTGCACAACGTGCCCTGCAGCAGAGGAATGGGAATGATCAGGACACTTGCTTGAGGAGTGTCCCCATGACCCCAACTAAAGCACTCTGCCACACAGCCATCCTGGCAAGTGCCAGAGCAGCAGCCAGCCTCCTTCATCGTGTCCTACACCAGTGGAAGCAGAGTGTGCCCTCTGGAATCACTGTATTAGGAAAAGACAGAAAGACTTGCACTCAAAGTTTTCCATGAGCCCTTAGTTAATACATTCCATAAAATTAGTTAACCAAATCACTCTCGCTAAGCCCGCATTACCATGGTTACATTATTATTATAATTTAGCCAGCATGTCATTGCCAGCCAAAGAACAACTTCACAGTAATAAAAACATAAAATCTCTTCTTTTTCTTCAATAAACAAGGTCACTGTGACCTTCCCATCTAAGAGAGTGCTCTATTTATTAACCTACCTGTTAATAAATGCAACTCAGTTCTCAGACCTAAGTGTTCTCCACTCACAGTTTTGCAAAGCTGAAACACTTCAGCTGGGAAAAGGGCTCCCACTACTCCCCTGTAGTGGGGTGCACATCTCACGTGACACTGATTCTGGGCCCAGGAACTTTCATAGCTCACTGCTTACTACATCCCAAACAAACCCATGTTACTGAAGTTACATCTGAGTAGTGGGCAGCCTGTTTACAGCTTAGGCTCCAGGATTACTCATCTCTACCCTATTTTCTGGTTGTCATTAATTCTTAAGTTCCCTGTACACTGGTAGGAACAATTAATAATTGTTCCTACCAGTGTACAGAAAATTGTAATTAATTAATTGTAATTAATTTAGAAGTTAGTCCTGATTTCAATTGAGGCACTAAACTAGGTGAATTTGGGATGTCCCTTCAGACTTTAGGATGTCCCTTCAAACCCACACCCTACTTTGAATCTATGACCAGGAAAAAACTGTATATTTTTCCTAGAAAACCTACAGTTCTCAAAGCAATTAAGCATTTTTTGCATTGATTTTTTTGCAATGAGTGCTTTATAGAATACTGTATACTATTGTCCACCTAAAAGATAAACCAAACCCAGAGTGATCAGCATAACAATATGATCAAGCAACATGACTTTTAATGAAGGAATTCAAGCTTGCCAAAGTCTACATTATAGGCACTGAAAGAGCATTTCATTATAATAGACTTATCTAGATTTCTCAAAAAAACCCAAGTAGGCTGCTCTTGAATCACAGGATGTAGTAAATTTGTAAAGTTTCGCTCCTCTTAGTAATGTAAGGGAGGGAAGATCCTTGATTGAAACTTACATTAGGTTTAATCAGAAGCCCACACATAAAGTAATTTGATTAGGCCTTTGCAATCTCGATTAATGCAAATTTACAGAATGTCTTTATTTTGTTCAAGATAGACCTTTTCAAGGATCAAGATATCTTGAGTAATTCATTTGTTATCTAAATACTTTTTTTTATGTACCGGACAACAGAACCAAAAACCAGGGATAAGCACTTGGTTAAAGTTGTACCAAAACTAGATTCCTGATCAGCTATAAATATATACATGTGTATGTAGAAAAATATCTTTATATATATATACACTCTTATATGTCACCTACCCTTGCATCTATATTTAAATTTTAAGAAAGCTCTGACAGAAAAGCCATATGTCTTTATTAGTTTTAAAAAATCTGCTTGGAAAGGCATAGACTATCCAGGGATAGACTATCTAATATCACTCATTGTGTACTGAGCCCAGTTCTTTTGGTTATCATCAGTAGCTGGAAGAAAGGTTGTACACATGTGGATCAAAACAAAATTAAATGGAAGAGGTGGTTCAAGCTCCTCCTGGAATGCTTTTCACACAGCTTTTTATGAACTATGAATTTTCAAGGTCATTTTTAATAACACTTTTTTATCACTTTCAACAAGCACGAAGGGCTTTAGAAACTAGGAACTCAAATACAGTGTTCCTTGGAAACGTGAAGGAAGAAAAACATCTTGGAAAACACAAATAATAAGTGAAAAATAGTAAAACTATTTCAAAATCAGTGGCTTTTATTTGGCCAGATTGTAAAACAGATTGCCAACCAGCCAAGTGTGTAATCTATTGCTTAAATCTATTTTGCTACCAGTAAAATAGAAAGCAAATGTCATGGAAAATTTTGAAAACTGCCTCTAGGTGTACGAGTCAGTAAGTCTGTCTTTGATGTAAGGAAAATTGAGTGAAAATGGAATGTAAAAGAAAATTAATAGATCTGTGATCAATGATTAAGCAAGCAAAAGTCAACACAGATTTTGTAGTGAGAAGTTATCCCTCACAAATTGATGAATCTTCTTTTAGGCAGTGAACAAGGAAATGGATATTTGTACTTTAAAAAAGAAAAAAATCCAGTCAAGATGTCTCCTCAAAAACATCCCATTAAAAAAAAAGGAAAAAATAGAAAAAATAAAAGATAAGAAAAACTGTTCATTAAAAGAGAGAAATAAAGGATGAGGCTAAATAGCCAGATCTTACCACAGATCTCTTACATTAACAGGAATATTCCCCAGGATGTAGGCTCCATATATTCACAAATTACCTAGAAATGCCATTGAATAATGAGAAGTCAAAATTATTAAAAGTTGACAAAACTGAAACTGATCTCAAAGATTTGAAAAATGTCTTAGAATTTTAAAAGGCCATCAGATCAAATGGCAGAGGGAATTCAGTGCTGCTAATACAGAGCTGTGGGAAGGGCAGCAGGAAAACAGCCCTGGCTGCCCAGGTACAGCAATGAGCCATTAGTGCTCCTGACAGGAACCTTGGAGCTGTTGACAATCATTCTTGGTGAACACTAGTGCCCAAGGAAGAAAAAAAAAGGTAAATTAGGAATTAGAGAACAAAAATACTATTTTACTGTGCACTTCCACAGTCTATTCCAGAATACTGTTTGCTGGTTTGGCTGCACAGTCTTTAAAGGATGAGTCACAGCTTAAAGGTACAGAGGGATAAACAACAGTGAGCAGAAAATCAGAAAATCGGAAAATGGAAAATCCCAAGTAGTCTCAAATGAGTGAAATATCATTATGTCTTTTGTGTTTATTCTCATTTTGGAGGTCTCTCCTCAGCCATAAAGCAATCACAGCCTGGCTGTAAGCCCTCCACAGCCGAAAGACTCAGTTTGAATAGTAACAAAGTGGAGGCTGAGGATGTCCCAGAACGACCTCTGCCATCAGCCTGGGATGGCAAAGAGTTTATCAGCAGAGATTATCAGAGTTTATCAGCACATGTGCTGCCCAGACTTTTGCCAGAGCTGAGCCAGACAGGAGCAAGCTCTGGGTGCTCCCATAACTCCTGACATGCCTCACTGCTGGAATGCAGAATGGCAACTCACTCTGGTGAGCAGGCACTCGCCTGGGCAGGACATCTGAGCATCATTTTGTCACAAGCATTTACTGTCTCATGTCCTATCAACCAGCTACCTTCTTGGCACTTGACACCTTTGGGACTGGAAGAATAGCTCCCCTCTTGCCAGATAGCCAAAGCTCCAAAAACACCCAGAGTATTGCCCTGCCTTCTGTATGCTCCATGGGGAATTTCCTGAGCTGGATGTAGTTTAATACTCAAAAGCCAAGGCAGCTTACGAGCACAGGCACAGGCCTCTTCATGCCAGCTGGCCTCAGTGCCAGGGTATGTTTGCTACCAGGCATATTCAATTTGCTGGTAGAAACACTTGTTAGGGTTCAGTGCAATATTCCTTTCCCATGCTGTCTTTCTAATAATTTCTACAGAGAACTCTTGCTGCTGTCTCTTCCGTGGTTTTTGTGTGAAGTCCTTTTGACCATGGATGATCTGCCTTTGTGCAGACTGCCTGGCTCTGCCTGCTCTCTGGCTGGGTGGTTTTTGTCCAGGCACCATCTGCCCTGACTAAGTTCTGAGGACAGAAATAAGCCTCAACAGCCCTGACCCAGCACTGCCTGGGACCTTCACCTAACACCCTGTCCCCAGGACCATGAGCTCAGTTTAAGGTCAACTCTGAATGTTCTGTTTTGCCCCAAACCTCGTCACTGGAGTACTGGGCTCCAGTTCAGATGCAGTCCCCCCTGACCCAGTCCCTGTCCTGTAGACTAAATTTCTGGCTTGACCTGGGACCTGCCACAATAACATGAACATGTCTGGGGGTCTGGACCCTTGGCTGAAGCCAGTCACTGTCACTGCTTCTGCCCTACTCACCTTGCAGAGGGGCTGTGGGACTGGGCTCTGGCTGAGACCCCTGCCCTGTCATCTAAGTTATTGCTCTTGATTCTTGTCTGTCTGTCCTTTAGGGAGTAGCAATCCATTGCTGTTCTTTGATGTGCCCAATCTGACTCCTTTTCAAAAGAATATTTTTTTCTTGCAACTAGGATTACTGAGACCAGGAATAGGACCCTGCTGCTGTGTGGTTTTCCTCGAACGAGGCAAGTGTTTTTATGCCACTTATGAAGTCAGTCAATTTGTGTTATGTAGGATAATTGCACAGCATTTTCATTCTGTCTCTGCATGAAAATGTGTTAGCTTAGTAGATCCCCTCTTCTGTCTCTTCTGTAATCTCCTGGCCAGTGTTAACATAGTCCATGGAGTCTGGGGTTATGTCTATTGACATAACATGAGTCAAACTGTGCCAAGCACATAATCTAATAGTGATACAGGATTCTCCAGCCTGATTAACATTTAATAAGCCCCAGTGGCAAGTATTCAGCCTCTCCAACTGGCACACTTGTCAGCTATGCCTGGGCATGGTCTGGATGTGGGAACAGCCCCAGCAGGCAGTATGGACAATGTCATGCCCTCTGCCATGTTCACTCTGGCAGTCTTAGACTCCATCCCAGCTGACCTTGACACAGTAACCTCTCTTCCATGTTTATTCTTCATAGAATCAGAGAATCACAGAATGACTTGGGTGAGAAGGGAGGGGACCTTCAAGTTCCAATCCCCCTAAAAGGCATACCTGTCATTAGACCAAGTTGCTGAGAGCTCCATCCAGCATAGCCTGAAACACCTTCAGGAATGGAACATCCACAGTGTCTCTGGAAAACCTGTTCCAGAGCCTCACCACACTCAAATTAAAGACTTTCTTTCTCATATCTAATTGAAACCTAGTCTTTTCAATTTTAATCCATTCCCCTTTTTCCCATCACTACATGCCCTTGTAAAAGTCCTCTCCAGCCTTCTTGCAGGCTCCCTTCAACTCCAGGTATTGGCAGGTTGCAATTAGGTCACCCCTAAGCCATCTCCTCTTCAAATTGAAGAACTTTGAACAATCCAAATTCTCTCAGGCTTTGCTCATAGGAGAGGTGCTCCATCCCTTTAATCATCTCAATCTCCCTCCTCTGGACTCTCTCCAACAGATCCATGTCCTTCCTGTGCTGTGGCCCCAGAGCTGATGCAGCACTGCAGGTGGGGTCTCACCAGAGCAGAGCAGAGGGGCAGAATCCCCTCCCGCCCCTGCTGCCCACGCTGCTTTGGATGCAGCACAGGACATGTTTGGTTTCTGGGCTGGGAGTGCCCATGGCTGGGTCCTGTCCAACCTCTCATCCACCACATTCCAAGTCCTTCAGGGCAGGGCTGCTGGGATCTGTTCATTCCCCAGCTTCTGTTGGGGTTGTCCTTTAGGGCCACATCAAACACAGCCTTAGCCCTTTCTCTACTACAAGGGAAATACCTATTTTTCTTCCTTCCTAGAGGGTCAGTTCAAGGGAGAAGAACTTTTTAGCTCTCATTACAGTCAAAGGACAACAGATAGCTGTGTACACTAAGGAGATGGCAACCATTGCCTCTCTGTGGTAAGATCTCCCATAGGATTGAGGGTTTGGAGAAGATTTGGATAACAGCTGTTGTGTCTCTTGCCACTTGAGGAGAGTTAACACAGCAGCTGGGACAGATAAGCCGCACACAGATGAGCAGCCATGAAAAAATATAAATGTTTAAGGCAGGGCATACAAAGGATCAAGACTGCAGCCCATGTTCTGGCGTAGCTCAGCATGAATCCTACTTCTTTGATGATACTGAGTTTTGGTCAATCCAGGCTGGAATGCAGTGGCTCCCTTTTGGGGTCCCATTTTTCAGCTAGGCCTCTTGGCCTGGTGTGCTGGGAGGGGAAAAAAGAAGCAGAGGATGCCCCAAAGGGCTGCTACCACTCAGAGGGTATACACTGCAGAGGGTGTGCATGAGAGGGGCTTGCTCTATTCCCCTGAGTGCAAGTGATTGTGTGCAGGGCATTATTTTATTCTTGACCAGACAGATGTAGGGTCCTCCCTACAGCCGGGAAAACTAATTGTGTGTGCCCATCTGCAACCCTGAAAATGTTTCAGCTCAACAAATCATTTTGTGAGTCAGAAAGCCCCAGTGTTGCAGGCCCCTGCCAAATGATGGATCAGCCAGGAGATGTATGGGTGGCTCTGCCTGACATCTGGCTATTTAACAAACAACACCTTGAAAACATCAAGGAATGCAATGAACCTGAGTGTTCCTAGTCCATGTACTTTTCCCTCATGGCTAGGGATGCCTGATATAAGGGAAGGGAGTATAGAGAAACTAGTAACATGTCAAAGAATATTTGTAAGTAGTATCTTAAATTAAACACCGGTGTCATTGAGTTTCACCTCTGATTAAATAAAGCCTTAACTCTTTCCTACGGGCAAAGAATGGGGATAGCTCAGTGCTGGTGCTGACAAGGGCCACATCTCTGAGCTACCTCTCTATTCTTTGTCCACAGCAGAATCAAGGCAGTTTGGTTTCCATGGTTTCCAGCCAAGGGAGAAGGAAGAAAACAGGGATAGATTTTTGCAGGGATCGGATGCTTGGTATGCAGTGTACACAAAGCTGGGCAATATGCCATCGAGAGTGAGGGGAGAAATCTTTCATCACTTCATCAGATAGTCTCCTATAGCAACTGCAGCAGTAAAAGCAGGAGCTGCAGAGGCAGACAGCTGCATAGCAACCACCTATGTCATACCAAGGGTCCCACACCCCCTCCTCATGCATGCACACTACTATTACAGAACAATTTGGTTAGGTACATGCATCTCCCAGACAAGATCAAGCTTTGCAGGCACAGCACCCAAGGGATTTTGCTTCCCTTCCCTGGAAGAGGATGGAGTATCACACATGCTGACCTCAGAAAGGTTCTCTAGAAAGCAACAAATGCTGCTGGATTTGCACAGTACCAGTGAGGTGAAGCAGTGGTCATGGCAACAGCTCTCTGCCCACACCTGTGTTAGCCACGACTGCACTGCAGGTTCCTCTCCCTCCTCCCTTTCCACCTCAAGGAATGGAGCACCTTCCACTTCACCATTCAGTGCCCACATCAGCTCTTGAGCAGCCCTGCCTGCCCACTGCTGGTCAGGGATGGCCCCTGGTCACTGAGCACACTGTGCAGGATGCACTGCCCCCACCACCTCACAGCAAACCTGGTGGATGCTGTCCAGGGCTCTGCTGTCAGGGAGACATGGGAGCAGGAATATTTACAGCACAGATGCCAGAATAAAGGGTGTCATGGAAATGGGGGAAGGTGGTACCCATTTGCTGTGGGCATGTTTATTCAGTGTTGGTGTCTGGGCAGACCCAGGAGTGGGCCAGCAAAGGGTGACCCGGTGGCCACTGGCTGCCCTCCCTAGGGCCCCAACACCAGAGTTCTTCATGCAGAAGTACATCTCATCCCAGTGGGGAGTCTGGGCATTATACTGTGCTCCAAGAGAAGCCCAAAATCCTGGAAAGCTTTTTTTGTTTTTTTTTTCTTAGCTGTTGAATGATTTCTCCTCCTGCCATTTAAGGCCATGATTCCTTTCTTATTTCCCAGGCAGGTAAAGGAGGTACTACCCCTGTCCTTTCACCTTGTTGGTATGTCAGGCCCACTGGGCTCTGCTCAGGTTATTCTGGCCAGCCAGTGTCAGTGCCTGGAGAAGGAGAGACATTGGGAGCAGAAGGAGGAGTTGGGCTTTCTGAACACCAGATGAATATTGCTCCAGAACTGGTCCCTGTCAGGAAGCGTGTGTGCCCTGCTGTGCTAGCTGCATCCATCTTCCTTGTACTTGAAAGACAGCAGTCCATCTGACAGGGATGCTGGCCATGCAAGTCTGCTCTCCAGTGGCTGGTCCTTTGGTTTGTTTTCAAGTCAGGCTGTCAGCTGAAGAGATGACAGATGGCCACAGTGCAGACCTCTGCGTTTGCTGCCCAGTACCATGAAACATCTGATTCCAGCAAAAAGTCCAAGTTTTTCCTTTTCCTTCCCTTACCAGCCAGAGGGAGAAGGATACTCTTCATACCTGCCTCTGTTCTCAAGGCAGATGCTGCAGGAGATCTCTGTTGAATCCAGCATGAAAAATAGACTACTCAGGAATGGCCCCAAAAGAGGCAGCCTGTGATGCTGCAGGCCAGGATTCTGGCTAAAGACCATGGAAGCTGAGGAGGATAGGAGGTTTTGTAGGGTCTTATTTCCCAGAGGCAGGGTACAATGTCACAGCCAAATATTCAGTGAGATTAGCAGAGTGGGGTAAGCCATGACCAGTTACACCATATTAGCCATTCAAGTCCCCAGTCTGCCTGGAACTCTTTATGGAGCTCTAAAATTTACCCTGACACTGGCTCACAGTCTGTATTCCTCATACTGTCACACTGGGTCCCTCCAGACAGGAAAGAAAACACAGCAAAGGCAAACTTCTTCCTTCTACCCGCACTGTTTCTTCACAGGGAACTGCCAGAAGTAGGGGGAACCTGAATTCGCACCAAACCAGAATGCCCCTTTTCCATTTGCCAAAATGGAGGTTCGTGCAATCTGGGGATCAGATTCCCTTAAGCACATAAATAAAAAATTTGTTAATACTATTTCCCCAGGTAGATTGTTTAATAACCCTCTCTTTTGGCTTTTCATGGACTCCAGTGATCAGCCTTGCCTTCCTGTCTGGAGAATTTGCAAGCCTCCTTGGAGATAAGGCAAGGTACAAGTTAAAAAAATCAAACATCTGCTGCAGACTTCTGCAACAAGAGAGTACTGAGAATGATGAAAGAACAAACTGAAGAGGGAAATCATACATATAAATGAGGCAGAAAATCTTGGACATCTGGAGGTAGTGACGTCTGAACACAAGGAGGAAAAAAGTGAGCTGAAAGGGATCAGCAAAACAACCAAGGACTTAACTGTAGGAGGGCTGAAGCCTGGCTCTAAAGCAGAACAGCAGGTGCAGTGTATATATTATGCTGTGACAAGGTTAATTCATCAAAAAATCTTTGCTAATTGGATTTGGCACAATGATTTTGTAATCGAACTGGTCATTGTATCTTTTGGGGCAAAACATTCTTAATGCAATAGCAATAAGCTTTAAAGCTGAACTCTGAACTCGGTCGAATAAACACAAATGAGGGAGAACAAAATGTAGCTCTTACTAACACACACAAGCACATCTTATCAGCACAATGAAAAACAAAATATTAGCACATCTTATAGCAAGTACATAAATGAAATTGATCTTTTAGTTCTAATTATGCTGCCAGAACACTTGTCTGCAATAAAGACAACTTGTCATTTTCTTGAAGATTAGATCTACTTAGCATGTCCCAAAAGTGATAGCATCTCAAGACTGATAAAGAGTGAAGACACGATTTACAGCAATTGGAAAACACATTAGGCCCTTGCTTGTGTATGGCCCATCTGTACCACCATTTACACCTTTCTCTTCCGCAGGAGGAGCAGTCAGAGCCTTTCAGGCTTTTGAAAGTTTCACAGTCTTGTGGATTTGGAGGTCAGGGACAGCCTTAACTGCCATGACTGTGAGATGGTGGAGTTCGGGGTTGTGAGAAGAAGGAACAAGACAAATTGCTGAATAACAACTCCTGGCTTCAAGCTCAAGAATAATTCATCCTGACATGAAGAAATTCAAGAAAAAGTAGCCAGCAACTTTCATGTAGCTTCTGACTAAAACAGGAACGAGGAGTTCCTGACTGAAGACACATCCAAAAAAGTGTACAAGAAGTGTAAGCAGGAAAATATCAAACAGAAGAGACACGGTCTGAGCCCGCAAGGATGGGGCTGGGGAAGCCAAAGCCCATCTCATGTTGAATCTGGCAAGGGACATGAGGAAAACAAGAAGGGCTTCTACTGATGCACCACCAACAAACAGGTGAGACAGGAAAACAGGGCCCAGTGCTGCATGGGCAAGTCAGGAAAGAGCAAAGTGCACAGTGCATCTTGGCTCAGATTTTACCAGCAAGACCAGCCTTCAGGGGAGCACCAGGCTCCTGGAGCAGTGGAACAGTCTAGGGCAAGAAAGACTTCACCATCATTTGAGTTATTAAATTAGGGAATGTTTAAAGAAACTGGACAGGGTCTGTGACCTGATGGGCTGTACCCACAGGGGCTGAGGTTGCTAGCTCAGGGGATATCCTTATGACCATACATAACCTTATGCCCCAGTCAGAAAAGGATATGCTGCTTGCTTTGCCTTACAGTTAAGGCCATCAGACTCTGCTAAAATTTATTTACATAAAAAAGTAAAGTACTACAGTTGTCATTTCAAAAGCATCTGAAGCATCAGGTAGAAACACAGCCTTTTGCAGAAAATCAATGCATTGATTTGCTTGGCTTTTTTTGTTAAACAAAGACAGGGAGAGAGCAGAGAAAGAGATAAGGGTAAAATGAAGGCCCAAGCACGAAATCAGATATTTGTTTTGGAGCAAGGAAGCCAGAAGCAGCAAAAGAAAAGAAAAAAGGAGCAGTCTTTGCAGCAGGCATATATGGAAATTCAATTTAATTGAAGATACTGTAATTTCTTTTTCAATCTGGTGGTGTAGTAATGGCTTGATCAAAATAATGCAATTGACATTGCATAGGGTGATGGCATTTTAATTTCCACATAGCTGATCAGACAGACACATTTGTTGTTTTATTCCTGCTTTTTATAGCCATCCATGACCATTTGCACATCTGGTCATCAATCTTTAAAAAGATTCAACGCATCACAGAAAATTGCCCTCATTTCAGTTTTCATCAGCTTTGTAAAAAGAAATATGTTCCATACATGAAAGGAAAAAAAAAAAGCAAAACACAAAAAAACATAAGGCTCAAATTGCTTGCTCATGAGCAGCAATTCCTCAAGGCCATTGTCTTATTTAGGAGAATACTACTTCTGCAGTTACTATTACGTGCATCTATGATGTCTGATGTAAAGTTACCATTAATTTATCACTATATCTTATAGAAGGGCTTGACTTTGTTGTTCTTCTCTAGGAAGAAATGAAAATAGATCTTTTTTTAAGAACACATATTTGAGAATAAAACATTTTACCTGAAAAGATTTTAAAAAAATCATTTTTTAAAGAAACTTATTTTAAAAATACCTGCAAGCATCCTGTCAACATCAGTGAAGAAGGGCATAGGCAGAGGGAAGTCATTAAGAAACCACTGGAACCACTGGCTCTTGCCATGCAGAATCAGGACATGTGAGATTTACTAGAAATAAAAAAAGCAAATAAATATGGGAGGGGAAAATCAAATGCAGAAAAACCATGGAAATTATCAGTAGGACCTACAGGTAATGACAGAAGTAATTTGGAGGTAAAAAAGGCAGCACAATATTATAGTCAGGTATTTTAAACCATCAGGAGAATCAAAGAATTGATGTCTCTTGTGAGTGACACATTGAGAAAATGTGTTCCTTATACCAGGGATTCTGAAGAGATTATAATGGCAGTATCAATGCTTCTATACCACTAGAACTGGGGTTTTTCTTTAAGAAATTGAATTTTCAGAAATCAATATATTCTAGAACTTGTAAATCACATTAAAATATTGTCCTTTTCAAGAAATAGGAAATAAGGATCTATAAAAATGCACTGAAAATTGTATCATCATTATTTTTAAAACTTAGGCTGCTTTGTGGGGAGAAGTGTAATGGTAACAGGCTTTGTCTACCACTGTCGCAAACCTCAGTCAATCAGAGCTCCATTTACGTAGTAACACCTCTACAGATTTATTTAAGCCATTCCTAATGTGTGCAGCTCAATAGGTTTCAGTCTGTACTGAAGGGCATGTTCTTAAAGAATGCACTTTGAAATCCTGATTTGATTACTGATATACTTAAATCACACAGTGGTTTTGCAGAATCAGAGGTTTAATCTCTAGATGATGAGCCCTATCTTGGCAAGAGGGCAAAAGTCAGCCACCACTTACTTTTTTCAATCAAAAAATTGTTTCATTTTTCCATTGAGGCTGTTGATTTATCATAGAAATGTAGCTCTTTACTGAATTTCACTTAACCTGCATCTTTGATTTGCCTATGCTCATGTTCTAATAGTTCCAAAGACAGATGCAATGCATCTTCAGATCTCTGCACCATAACCAAAATATAGTCAGGATCATACAGATACCACTACAAAAAACAAACAACAAAAACAAACAAAGAACCAAACCGAAAAACAAACAAATAAACAATCAAAAAAACCAAACCACACACCAACTATTTAATTATTATACAAGTCTCTAAGTGAATAAAGCAAGATAAAAATTGACAAAAGTAATTAAACATACAACTCTGTCCAGAATAGATGAGAGGTATATGCTTTAATCTTTTGGTTTAAGGGAGATTTTTTGCAAAAAAAGAGTTTGGCTGTTGACCAAGGGTAGCCCACCATGCCCCTTCAAGAAAAAAAATAATGTCAAGGAATCTATGGAAATTAAAATAAATATTTCCAAACAATACAACAGTAAAAAAAAATCACTGAGTTTTAAACTTGTAAAATTATAATAAACCTGAAAAGGGATTTCCCACAGCTTTAAATTAATCTGACAGGATCTTCTCTTGTTTTACAAGAATTTATGCTAATGCTGGTTTGTGGTTGGATTAAAAAGGAACCAGCTTTAATAGAAAAGTCAATTTATTGGAATTCAATCACAGATTTTCTTCACAGCTCTTAGCTAAAAAAAACTTGGTTTAATACAATTGAAGAAACCTTTTGCTATATTCTTAAACAAAGAAACAAAACCCAAAAAAATTCAGAAAATAAGGAAATATTGCCTCTATGTGCAGCTCTTAAAAATGTACTTTTCACCCAATTCAGAAAAGCTTCTTTTGTGTCATCTTCAAAATTTTATATTTTTCCTTAGAAATAACAGGGCAGATTCTGGGGCTTTGCCTCCAGGTAGAACCTGATGGAAATCAAGGATTGTTTTGTGCAACTACAGAAATTGATCAGCAATTCAAAACCCATGTCCTTGTTTCTGTTTTACAGACACTTCAATGCATTGCAGACAGGAGTATTTCTTTATTCTAATAAATTCTGATCTGGGGCTAAGGTCTCTGTTAAAACTGGTTTTTTTTTTTTTTTTTGAACACATGAAAAATTAGGCCTCTTTGACTCAGAGGGAGTGGAACAAATTCTACATTTTATTTTCCTGGTGCTGTCTCAAGAACAAGAAGGCATATGTAATTGTTTGTGTAGAAGTTTTTGCTTTCCCCAGCAAGAATTTCTGCACTGCAAATGCAGTCCAGCATCTCTGACTGTAAACACAGAAATCCATCAGACTTTGCTGGGAGATGAACTCAGTCCTTACTGCCAAACGTTGCTATTTAATGAGATGGTCTCTGCTGTGTGTTGTGAATATAAAGGAGCTTCTTGACTGCTGTTGTGAACCAATGCTTTTAGGTGAGGGGCACAGGGAAAGGCTCTATAGTTTTGCTGAAGGTAAGAGAAGATGCAAAGCCATTTCTTTGCAGTATTATTACAGCTTTTTATGTTGATGTTACTCCCGAGGAACTCGTGTTAAGTAAAGGAGAAATTCCTGAGTATCCTTCCTATTGAAAACATTATGTTTCTTTCAGCTATGACACTGAAAATGTGCCTTCTACATCACAAAGGGAGATGAAAAGATATTTTAATAAAAGGATGACCCTCTCAGTAAAAATGCCTATTTTCCCCATGTGCAGCACGTAACACCTGCTGTCTCCCTATAAAACAAATGATTGATTCTGAATCACTTTGTGTGGCAGAGTTACCTTGGGAACAAAATCGTGTAGCAGCTGTGTCACAGCCATCACTCAGCAATTAGCTGAACTGGTCCTCAAGCAGAAACAATGTCACTTTATCTCACAGGTCAAAGATTTCAGGTCAAAAGAACACAGCTTTGTATTTAATTTTGTATATCTAAGTCAGTCTGCAAAATGCCGTAAAGAGACTTATGGGGAAAACTAAGAGGAAATCTTATTCTGTTGCACAGAGGTTTAATAAGCTGAAGCTGGCCAAAATTAAATATTGCACTTGTCCTCTGAAAAATATATTTCACTTTCAATACTGAGGCAACAGACCTTCCCATAAAATGTTACCCAGCTGCTAGATGAATCGTATGATAATTATGACAATCATGGACTTCATGATATTAGAGGTCCTTTCCAACCTAAATGATTCCATGATTCCATAAAACGCAGTCTTATTCTTGTAACATAAGATAAAGACAAAAAGTTTGTTTAATTCTTGAGTATTCAGTATTTTGAAAAAAATTAAAATGCTAATTTAGTCAATTCAGGATCCTTTATTAGTGAAACTAATACTGCTAAGACAGCTCAAGTGGTGACTTCACAAGATGATTTTTGCTGTATTGAACTCAAACTTCCAAAAGCACTGTGGTTTTGCTATTTTGCTCATAAAACCATCTTGAATGGTGGGACCCCAGTTCCCTAGTAAAGAATTCTATTTTACTGAAGCCTTACAGGTCTGCAGCAATTCTTTGAGATTACACCTTCCCTTATGAACCTGGATTCCTAGACATGGCTACAGAATAAGAGTGCAGGCAGCGCAGGGGTGCAGGTGCAATGAATTTTTTTAAACCCTACCCATTCCTTTTCTCTCTTTCACACACCAGGGAAGCAGTGAGAGGAGCAATCAGTCAACATATTCTGGAGTTAAAGAAAAAAAAGGCAGCAGCATTCCAGCCCTAAAAGTATAGAACTCTGACTATTGTGAGAGCCAGCTTGCAGCAAGTTCAGTCTGGAGTCCTGGACCTGAGCTTGGTCCTTGGAATAGTTTTACATATTTCCCTAAAATTGTAGGAAGAGTTTTGCTAAAAGGGATCTCTTGAGGTCTAGCACAGTCCCTGGCTGCTTGCTCTCATCCTTTTACTTTTGTAACACATCCTCCCCACCACTATACTTTTTTGCAAATGACAAAATGGATCTGTAAGGTGATGCAGGGCAAAGTGGAAATAGATAAAAACACAATGAATACAAAAACAGGTAACCAGCAAGTTTTAATCCTTCACCAACCTTGATGCCAGAAGAGTGGAATGTGTGAAAACCAACTAATCATCTGGATTCCTAGGAGCTTTCTTCAGGTGCATGGCAGCTACCCGTGGAGAGCAAGGCTTCTTTATTCTATAGCTCCAGCTTCCCAAGTTCAAGCAATGGCCTAGGAATGAGCAGAGGTGACCCTCTGCTTTACAATCATCACTGATAGTTCCTTGCAGTGCAGACATATCATACTTGAGAGAGGATTTTGTCTGAATGTATGGATGATCTTGAATTAAGAAACTAGTCACCCAGGGAGTTTATACTATTTGGAAGGGAGGGGAGGCTTCTGGAGGGATAGGAACTATCAGAGACTTCTCGATGTAGAAAAGAAACAATCATTAATTGTTCCTTTACAATGAGGGTATTATGAAAAAGGTGAGTTGGGGTTTTTTTAATAGTGAGCTGCAGAGCAGAAGTGCAGTGATGTTTATCAGATTTAACTGTTAACATTATCCTCTGTCTTTCTAAATACCTCTGGATTTGTACATTTGGGTGCCTAAGAAATATTCACACGTAAGATGGTATCCACAGTCTGTTGATTGATAGAAAATATTGGATATTATTTACAGAGGAGGTAAGTAAATCATCTATTGCTACAGAGATAAAGCTACAACAAAACTAAGGACTAGTCAAGGCTGTAAGGGATAGGTTAGGAAATTATTAACACTAGCAGTCACAAAGGTTACAGTGAATTTTTCCTGCAAAGGAAAAGTCTCCAATTAAGATAAAGGCACGATTTGTGTGTTATTCTAACATGAAATAGTTAATATTGCTTTAAAAGTCCTGGACATTTTGAAATATCTGACAGAGATGAAAGAAGCAACATGTAGAGGTAAATTTTTTATCTTTGATGACCTGTCATGAAATGTATTGAGTACCAGCTGCTGTGAATTTAATTTCAAAGTTGTTTTTGACAGCTTGTTCCAATTATATCCTTATTGAAAGGCTAGATTTTTGGTAGATTGACAAGTTTCCTTTTTATTTTTACCTTCTAATGAGCAAAACAATCTGTTACAGTATATTGATCCAGCTTATTTATTTCTGGATATTTAGAATAAGGTCTGTTGTCCTTCTCTTCAGATACTCTTACCACCTGCAGTACAGCAATAAATACACTTGCATTTTCAAAAATAGGTGGGGGGAAAGGTCACTTTGAAGGAATTAGTGCTTTTTCTGTGAAAATAAACTATATTAAGAGCTGAGGGCTTGTATTACTTAGAGAGAGGTTTAAAGTATTTGAATGTGGTGGATATAGGCACACTAAGGGTCATTAGTCCCCTCCAAAAACACAATAGACCATATAGTCTCCTTAAATGACATGTATCATGACTAACATTTAGATACTATCAGCATCTGTTGGCATGGTTCTGAGCAGGGCATGAGGACCTGATTGAGGATATCACAGTTGCAGAGTCATCCTGTGAGAGTGATCGTAACACATGCCGAGCGTGGGAGCAGCACAGACAGTCCCTGCATCCATTCAGCCCCTGTATCCATTCAATCCCTGCATCCATTCAGTCCCAAGAGAGACACCATCAGCACTGGAGAGCTCCTCAAAGCATGGGAGACAACAACCACAGCTAGTAGCAGGGGACATTTTGAATGAGGCACAGAAATCTTTACTAAAGCAGTTTTAGACACTGCCCAGAGAAGTGACAGAATCGCCATCCTTGGAAGATTTTAGAACTGCCCAGAATGAGGCCTTGGCCAACCTGATCTAGCTTCGCAGCTAGCTCTGCTTGGAGTAGGTGACTGCAAGAGGAGCTCCCAGCCTAAAACCTTCTCTGAGTCTACGATTTTTTTAAAAAAGAAGCCATCAATTAAGTAAACTATTCACCCAGGCAGCAGAGAGAGCATTCTGATCATCCATCACCTTGGAAATCCAGAGTACATTCCACTTACTGGGGAGAACTTCAGAAAGGCCAGAAAGGAACTAGAATGGTTGAATGGTGGTATAAAACAGAAAGAAGAGCAAGGACCATTATGATCCTTCAGTAATAAGGAAAAAGGGAGGATGATCAATACTGCTGGGTTAAATGTAAAAGTATCCTAGGACTGTGCAGGCATGAAAATTAAGAGTAAATCATTTTTAAATGCTTCAGGAGATGAAAGGCAGAGAGACAATCAGCAGAAATAATAAAGAAAGGATACAAAAGAGAGAAAAATAACTCAGCTGTAGAAAAAATACGTATCACCAATTTATTATTTCTCTACCATTTCCATCTTACAGGATGCATGAAGGATCAATATATTGTGACATGAAACCACTTCAGGGATACAAAATTGTTTTAATAGTTTTAAGCTTTAAGATAGGAATGCTGCAAATGAACCAACTGAAAAATTCCTAGAATAAAAGTTCACAAGGCTAAAAGAAGGACCTAGTCCTGAGATTGCAACTGATGGTATAATCAATAGAGTACACCTGATCTGAATAACTCAGCAATGGGGGTTGGGTCTCAACTTTGTTGATATTAATTACATTATATATTAATTTAGCTTGCATTTCCTGTTAATTTAATAGTGGTGCAAGGTATTAATGCCATTACAGCTAATGTGGCATCCTAATGAGATGAATCAGATTATGGCCATAATAAGAATTTCCACCTGTGTGAGCATTTGAATTTCCATTCTGTGAAACAAGAATGGAGATTTCAAAAATACACCTGTGGCTTTTCATACCATGCATGAAAATGCATGCATGCACCTGGAACATCATTAATACTGCAAGACTGCATTACTAAACATTCTGGTCAGGACATATTTCTACAGTTATTGTGTTGTTTATCTTGCTTGTTTATCTTGTAGCCTGAATGTTAAAAATAAATTCTGTATGCAGGGTAAAAGCACATTTTTGTTTATTCTGCTGGGACAATGTGCATTCATACTTTAGTAGTATATAATATAGATTTGATTTGTTGATAATTCTTAAAAGCATGCAGTATTTTCCATCTGTTCATGCAATGGGACTGAGAATCAGAAAAGCATAAAAATTTCACCTTATGCTTTGATGCTGGGAAATGCTGAACACATTCATCTCCCATTTAACTTTAGGATGGTTGATCAGAGTTTAAAAACTTTGTATTATGGACAAGGAGATAACAATGTTAAATTTGATACTGTTTATTAAAAAAAATCGTATACTTTCATCTAATACAACACGCCCTCCCCAAATATTAAAAATTTATGAAACCTTATCCATATTTTCAAAAATTATTGGGAACAGACAAACCAGATAACATAATTATTTTTAAAATATCATAAATTAAATAAAAATCAGGGGGTTTTGGTAGTTTTTTGGGTTTTTTTGGTGGTTCTTAACAATGATGTGCATAAATATTTCTGACAGATGGCTGTTCAACTTGATTTAATTTCTAGTAACTTCCCTGTACATGGTAGATGATTCTATCATGAGGTACCCATCATTCATTCACAGTTTTCAGCATTCAAAGTTAAGCACAAAAATATCAGATTTTATTTCCCCCTTTTCTGCTATTTATTATTCTAAGTGTCTTTATTTTGCTTTTTGAGAGAAAAAAAATAAAAGCAGGCTCAGGCATTTTTTATCCCAAAGTAATTCTGTTATTTTTGAAGAAGTATAAGAATGCACATAGACCCTTATTAAAGGAGATGGAATATTGAGTATTTTGCAGTTCATTGCTTGAAGAGAGTGCACAAAAAATCAATTTGGCTAATTGAATATAGTCCTACAATGTAGTTAAATGTCTTTAGACCCTTTCCAACAAAAAAAGCAGGTCTGGTTATATTCTTATACATATTCCATCAGAGTTAAAATATTTTTGTCAGCCAATATTTTATCCCACTGCTAGAAAGGTTTTCTTCACTCCAATCTAAATTTCTCTTCTTTTATTGTGATTTCATCATCTTTATCCTTATTAATGTTTCTCTTTTTTGGTGTTAATGAGTTTCAACTACTTGTAGAATAAAGTCATGGGTTTTAAACAAGAGATACTGGCTGTTACTGCTTTACTTTGTCGTGTATCTTCTCAGAGTTGAGATCATTTTGACTCTCTGCTTTCAAATCTCTCCAGGATGTCAATACTGGGTAACAAGAACAGCCAAACAAGATTGCACATAGAGTCTTTGTTGCTTAACAATTGCTTAGAGTGCCTGTTCTTTTCCTGGTGTGAGATGTTGTTCTTCATGTGCCAAACAAAACTTGGCAAAACACGCTGCACTCTTTCTGATTTATTGTCATTGCCTAGTCTCTTTCAGACATTTTATTGCTGAAAGACAAGGATACTTGGGCAAAGTCAGTTTAACCCTCTCTTCTTGTTGTGCAGCTCGGGGGGAAATAACCACCCACAGGAGCAACTTGGAAGAACTCCCAGTGTGATAAATTGGGAATAGCAGTTGTTTGGGAACAGTCACAGCGCTTTGTTAAAATTTTTATTTACCACTCAGTCAGGTATCACTCTAACTTCTTTTTTAAATAGACAACTTTCATTTGAAGAGAAGTGAGAGTATTCTCTAAGCATGTGCAATTTACCACTGTTTTTATTTAAAAAAAAATAGTATACTTTCATCTAATTGGCCCTTTCATCAAATTGGCCCAATTGTCTTTATTGGCCCTTTCACTTATTTATATCAAGGCGTACCATCCTCCTCCTGTCTCCAAAAAGAAAAATATGCAAAGGAAAGAAAAAGACTGAGGAGAAATAAATATAATAAACAAACAAATGAAATTAACATGAGGAGAGAAAGGAAAGGAAAAGGAAAAGGAAAAGGAAAAGGAAAAGGAAAAGGAAAAGGAAAAGGAAAAGGAAAAGGAAAAGGAAAAGGAAAAGGAAAAGGAAAAGAGACAAAAATGTAAAAAAAAGAGCACTGGAGTGTATCACCCTTGTCCTAAAAGTCTTGCATTCTCTTGATTTGGCTTTAATATTATTTATTGAGCTCACCATCTGTTCATAGATACCGATGAGGGCTTCTGCCAGCTCTAGGGCAACACTACTCAAGATGTTTCTTCCCTGTTCCCACTAAATTGTAGTGTTAATGAATCAAAGCAAGATTTTTGACTGCACAGATTGAAAGCACTGAACAAACTCTCATAAATACCTTTTTAAAACATCCGTATGAATCACATACTTGTGATTTATTTGTGATTAACCTACTTCTGAAATGAGAAGTACAATGTTCTCCTAGATCACAGGTATAGTGAGAAGAGGCAGAGGGCCTGTCATTCCTGGTAGGCATTTTACTTGTCCAGAGCTCTGGTGGTGGCTCTCCACTTGCTTTCTCAGGATCGGTACCATTCATTGTCATGCTTGCAGTAGCTAGGGCACCTTGCCCAAACAGCCTTCCTTCCTTTAAGCCCTCTCACTCTCCTTCCAAACTGCCCCAGTCTCTTCAATGTCAATTTGTTGTGGCACCTTTGGGGATGCATAGTAGGTACAGGAATGGAGAACAGGGAAACTGACCAATCCAATTTAGGGAAGTGGAAAAGTTCTGCAGTGTTACAAGTAGGAACATGTTTTGGACAAGCAATTTAAGTCATTAAATTGAACTTCATATCTCCCTGAAAACAATACCTAAAGGGTCTCTCCCAGTAATGGTTTTACAACCTTCCTTCCTTCTGGCAGCAGGTCATTGTGTGCCAGTAAATTCCCCCTCTTGCAAAATCTGCAGGATCTGCCAGCTGGAATGATGTACAGTGCTGTCCCATGGACATGAAGAGTGCACTATTTTTTGGCAGTGCTATGGACAGCTCAGGAGTGCACTCAGCACTGATGTGGTGCTGGAAAGGATCTTTGGACAAACTCTCAGGCACACAGTGTGATTCTTGGGCTGTCCTGTGCAGGGCCAGGAATCGGATTTAATGCTCCTGGTGGGTTCCTTCTGATTCAGCATATTCTACTCAATGATTCTATTATACATCTGCATCCAGGGTGCTCATTCTACCTGATGCGCAATGCCTATGGAACGCCTCTGTGGACGTGTCAAGTGAAGTCTAATTACACTGAGATGAACTGCAGTTAGGAAGTGGGGAGCAGGTACCAAATCCTGCTTACTTTAGGCAAATCCGTTCATCACTACAGAAGGCAGAGTCTGAAGGTATTTCTTTGCCCTTCTCTTTTGCAGACATCTGCTAAAATAGAATAAAGTATTCCTAAGGTATTCCTCTATAGATATGAACAATTTTGAATTTGTTTAGGTGTGTGACCAAGTCTTATTAAAATTTTTGAATGACTGTTTTTTTGATCCTTTTCACTAAAGCATTTATGACAGACAATGGGAAATACCCAGTGGATAATAATAACCCTTGTTATTTTGGTTATTGTATCTTATAATATGCTGTTGATTTTGTAATAGGAATGTCCAAGAAATGTTGATTCAATATCTTCACTCTCCAGTCTAAAACAATTCATAAAGTTATGGTTTTTCTCTCTGATGGATGATACAAAATTTTTGCCTCCCATCTGTATCTCTTTTATCAGTTAGACACTGCTCCTGGACTTCTAAATTGTTTCATACTTCACAGGAAGGAGATGTGCATTAAAGGCCCATTTCAACTGTAATAAAAATAGAATCTAATATGGAACAACATATTACAAGTGAAGGCATCTGTTCACATTATTATGAGTCTCAGTCCAATTACATCCACTATAAATTATGGAAGAACAATTGAGATAAAAATGTGCATATTATTGTTTCAGAGCCTTAAGCTGAGTTGAAGATTAGGGCTCTGTGCATCCTGAATTCTGAAACCATTCCCTGAGATATCACAATTCAGACTTAATGCAGTAACATAAAAAATTATATTCAAAAGCAGGTTAAACACAATTTCGTAAATATATTTAAACATTAGTTGGCCAAAAAAAAACCCCACAGGATTTAAAATATCTAGGATTTAAACACTGTCTCTAAATAAGAAACTCTGTCATCTCATACTGGCCTGGACAGATACTCTTCCAATATAAAATTTACTTTCTTTTAAAATTGATACTTGGTTTACATAGAAATCAGGAACATTCAATGCAGTTCCATTCTTTGATGCAGCCATATCACTGGTGAATTTAACCTCCTGTTTTAAAAAAATATATTTCTAAATAATCTGGCTCTGTTGAGATGAGAAAGGATTTTTTTTTTTCTGCAGGCATCAGCAGGATCATAGAATTGTAGAACTTTATATGTTGAAAGGGACCCATAAGGATCATTTTGGCTCAAACTCTACCTCTTAACAGACACAACTTAGATCACATTATTCAGGGCATTGAGCAATTACATTTTAAATAATCCTGAAGCGTGACATTTAATGAAGTCTCTCAGCAATCTCATTAATTTTTTTCCCCTAACAATTAATTAGAACTTCACACTTTGCAATGTCTGTCCATTTCCTCTCACCCTATCATTTTTATCCCTAAGAAGCATCTCTCTCTGTCTTTTCTAAACCTTCTCTTTTAGTAGTCAAAGAAACCAACAGGACCCTTCTCTTATCCTTCCCACAAATAGTAATGGAGTGGCAAAACTGGGCACGGTTGTCTTGATACAATTTCACCAGTGTTGAACAGAGAGGGGAAAACACTCCTCTACCTTCTGGCTTCACTCTTGCTTATGCAGTTTGAGTATTCTTTGTGCTTTATCACAGGGCTGCATGGTTGACTCATCATGTTGTGCTCCTGAAAATCCCCAGGTCCGTTCTGACAGCAAATGACATCAATGAAAGGGAACTGTTTGAGGCTGGCATTATCCTGGCATTATTTCTTTAAAGAAAAGATTTAATAAACAGGAAGAATATGAGATGGGTCCACATTCTGGCAATTCAGTTTGAGTTTATCAAAAACTGTTGATTTACTTCAGGTTATTGCTACAACTTCAGTGTGTCACAATCTGTTAATACCTCAGAGCTTCCTCTTACCTCCATAATAGGGCTTTTTATGAAATTAACCATAATTTTCTTCTCACTTTTGATACTAATAACCTATAATTGTTCAAGAATGTGAAATGTAGTCTGGATCTACTCTGCAAATGAAAATTGCCTTTGCTGGCTGCCTTCAGTGACTCTCTCTGGTCAGCCACTGGAAGCTGTCAGGCTGCTCTAGTATTCTGGTGTGTGAGCACCTTCCCTTCACTTTTCCTGATGTGAGTGTAGGTTACTTGCCTGTGTGCAGCAATTAGACACAGGAAGTTTATGAACAAAAATTCCTGCTGGTTTTCCTAACTTCTGGTAGGATTCCATATTTCACATGCTCTTTGCTGGTTGGGATAAGAAGCCATAAGTTGGAAAGAAAATACACGTTTTGCATCTTGATTCACAAATGACTGACACAAACCTGGAAAACACTTGAAATCTCTAACAATTGGCAAATGGGAACAGCAGTGATTGGACCAGGATGAAGGACATAAGTGAGAAACAGTGATTCGTGCTTTGGAGGTTATATAGATACACATATATTTGGTATATAACCTCCATATAGACAGTATCTGGATTTCAGTAGCTTGTGAGAATGCTACTTCTCATTTCAGAACACTGAACATTTCGGCTCCCAGTAACACTACAAGGATCTCAGACTTCTGCAAAGAGTGAAAGTTACTCACGACTATGAACTTGTGTGGGGTTAACAGGGTAGGAATAGAGGGTAGGTTAACAGCTTGGAATGATTATGTCCTTAATTTAGTGCTGCAGGCACAGCAAATGCCTAGTTATTCATTCAGTAAATGAAAACTAAACTGTTTAAAGCATATCCACCACAGATCCATCTACTTGGGTATCACCTTCCAAACTCATTTTCTTCTCCTTACATAGATTTGCTGATGGAGAGCTAATCCTTAGACAACAAAATAGGAAGCTCAGATCACTATAGGTATCCAGAATTATTTTATAAACATATTCAAGGAATACAGATGTTTACCATAATTATTATCATCACGGATGGCATCTACCAGTCTTAAATTTCTATCTTGCTAAGCTTTTCTATTTCTTCCTTTTTTAATACAGAAAGCCAAGCAATTTTATCCACCTTTCTATTGCTTTGATGTATTGCAGTAATCACTGCTTTTCTTTTACAGTGGATAAATAATGGGTATTTTTTTTCTTTTTTCCTGGCCTAACTTATTTTCTCAGTCCCTCTCTGCATGTCATTCTTTCTAAAATGCTCATATCCTTCCTCTTAGAACTCATTCACCAGATGCAGATCTAGTCTGGTTTTCTTTGCATGCTCTGGTCTCTGAGCTCCTGTTACAAAAAAACTTCCTTTAGTGATGGGTTACAATCACTTGGGGTAGATCTGTTGCACCTTTTTTAAAATAAGCCCTACCAAAAATATCCAAAGATCTTTTTAATTCTAAAGTTAGGTCTCATGAGAACACAAACTGGACTGTGGTTATTTTGCTGAAATTGAAAATTCACGTATTTGGGGAGAGATAATTCAGAATAACCATAAACAACTTCTGTAAACAACTTTACCTGTGCTGATTGTCCAGGGAAAATTATGTCAGATATTACAGTTATAACAAATACCTCACTGGAAATGTGTGCAAAGCCTAGTGCAGTACTCACTGCTCCTTTCTTCAGGAAAACAACTGGGGGGGGAAGAGAAAACCACATCAAAACCAACCCAAAACTAAACAAACCCAAACCAATCTTCAAAAAGCATTTTTCTGATTCTAAGCAAAAATAGTCCAAAGTCCTGAGAAAGAGAAATTACTCTCAGAAAGTTTCAGACACGTTTTGTAATGCATGAAATGAGTTGCGTGCATACCTGGATTGTCCTTTTGGAGAAGACATGACAACAATATCTAGATTTTTAGTGTGACCTTGGTTTTTGACTATCATCTTATAGTACAAGGATCTCCTGGTAGGAACTGGGGATTGCTCCTTCCCTAGGGAAGAACTGGGTGTGCTTATAGTGTGGCATGCAGGAGAAACAAGTGACAGCATGGAGGCAGAAGTCTACAGCCAAAGAGAAATCTGAACAGCTTTAGACTTAGTTTGTGCTTTTCTTAATAGATCTGAGGGAGCCTATGCTTGACTTGCAAGGTCTGAGGTTTTCTTTCACATTTTCTATAAAAAGTGGCTGACTTCTTACATGCATTTAAATATTTACTTTGCTGCTTCTCTCTACACATCAGCCATTGAAAGACTGTCAGAAATGACAACTTCACTGAGGCAAACGTGCTACCCATTGCTCAAATGCACTGTGCTAAATAGATTTTTTTATCACCAAAGTTATCAACCACTTTCATGATGTTTCAGGAATTTCTTTTGTTCCTGAATCCAAATTTCTGATCCAGCATATGTCAAATTATGACTCTAGATAATCCAAAATATTCTCTGGGAACATCTGTCCTATTAAGTAATTTAAATTACATGTTCATGTTGCATGCCAGTTCCCTGGTTGTTCAAACTACATACACACATGTAGGTTTATTTGTTCCTGAGCACCACCTCAGAGTAAGTCCAACTAGTTTACTCTGCAAAAAATGCAAATGCAGTTCCACTGCATCACCAGTTAAAATGGGAAATATGGGTAAGATCATGGCAGAACTGGCTCTTTCTGCCAAACTCAACCATTTTGACACCAGGACCCATGGCCCAGAGCATATGGGCACACATTATACCAATGTTACAGAAACACCCATTCTGGTGAGCTGTGACAGAATCCTTCAGGGTGAATGAAAAATGAATGAAAAACCCACAACACCTCATAACTGTATCCCAGGGCCTTGGGCTTGGCCTTTGGCCTACAAAGACTTCATGGTTCAGGCAACCAGTCCACTTGCTCTCAGCTGCATGGAGCCAGCCTTGCTCAGCTCCATTTACCCAAACCAGGCTGGGGGAGACAGAATATAAGGAAATACAGACAGTGTAGAAAGTAATCTTACCCCTAAGGAGTTGCAGCTGGGCCAATTATCAAAGATTAGGAGCAGGCCTGACTTTAACAGGCCACAGCTGTGACCAATGAGAAGAAGAGTGCTATAAAAGAGTGGGTGGCTGGTGGAGAAGGGAACTGGAGTCAGTTGGTTCTTTGTGAAGAAGAATGAGTCAGTGCCCTGAGGAGCTGCCCATGAGAAATACCAAGAAGGGAACACCAAGAAGGTATGAAACTTTTGCGATAAGGAGACAACAGCATGGAACCTCTGTGATAAGATGACAACAGGGCAGGGAGGGGTAATTATCGGAAATGTGAAGGACAATCATGGATGAAGGCCAAGTCATTTAAGCAGTTCTGGCTATTGGGAGGCTGCTATAAGGACACCCCAAAGATTTCTCTTCTCTGGGATGAGCAGCCCCAGCTCTCTCAGCCTTCCCACATGCTGAAGAAGTTCCATCATCTCAGTGACCTTGTGCTGGACTTTCTCCAATAAGCTTACATCTCTTTTTGTCCTCAGGAGCCTGGAGCTGAACACAGCAGTCCAGATATATCTCACCAGCACCAAGCAGAGGCAAAGGGTCATCTCTCTTGACTGCTTCTCCTAAAGCAGTCCAAGATGCTTGGACTTGCAGGCCCCAGCCCATGCTCCTCTCCCAGCTCCCCCAGATTTGAGCTCTCCTAAAGTGTGTGTGTTTATCAAGCTTTCACATTGTTTAATGCTTTGAAAGCACAAATGTTTCCATTTACAGCAGTGCTCCTTATGCAGCTTGCTTTAGTAATTGAAAATTCCTTACAAGTTTCAGTTTCCACAAGGAGGAGTATTTTTCATAAAAGGGCTGTAAACAACATATAATGTGAACATTTTCACAGCAACACATCCCACCTCCCAAGACAGCATTTTAGCTGGCAGCTAAGTTTACTTTACAATTTTAGCTCCTAAAGATGGCAGTTGTAAATCTGTATATTATTAATTGTTGTGGCATATAAAGCAGTCAACATACAATTTGGCAAAAGCAGTCTCATAATGCAGAATATGCATATAGCATGTGGACTATTAATAAGGAAGTCCCCTGCTGGTGAACAGGATTTTTCTTAGTAGTCATTATTATTGTGATAGTGAAATTACCTTGATCAATGCTCTATTTTACTGGTACATTTCTCTTGAGTGCTCCTAATGGTACAATCAAATGTGTGCTGGTCAACCACTGATTTTTTTATATAACATTTCTTACAATGAAGAGTTGAATCATGGCGAATTTTTGGAGATAAATTACTATCCTCATTGGAGAGAAAAAAAAAAATGGAATGAATGCAAGAATAGGTTGGTTTGCATAGAGACGTATTGACATGCTGAAGTTTCAGCGCACATTCTGTTCCTGGGTTACAGAAACAAACTGAAGAGTATATTAGGGCACAAGAGGCAAAAACAAAGTAAAGTAAAAACTAGGGAAAATCAAAAAAAGTGCCAGAAACAACCACCACTTATTATTTCCCTCTTTTCCTGCTCTGCCCAAGTGCTGCAGTCCATTTAGAGTTTCACCTAAACAATGCGTGCTTACAAGTAGACTCAAATGGCTTTGTCCTTTCAGGTACATCTGCCCTATTGCCAGGAAATACTGACATATGCCTGTTAGCTGTAAACAAGACAAACTTGCCACACAACAGAGTCAGGTAACTGGATAAATTGGCACCAGAGAAGTCCTGAAGCTTCTGCAGGGACCTGCTGCAGGTACCAGATTCAGCATGTTTATATTTGTGTTTGTTCTGAATGCAGAGAAGAACCGGGAGAAGGAGAGGCAGGTTTATATTGGGTTATATTATAAGATGATTTGAACGTATTAAGCATGGTTCTGATTCAATGCATCCTCATACAGAAAAAAAGGTCATAATTTTTAGTCTTTTTCTGGGAATCCTGCACTGCACTCTGTTCAGAGAGACAAGCATTTTCAGGATTAACAAACCTCTGTGTTGTGCCTCTTCATGGGGCTCAACTCTGTTTGTGAGGGTTTTTTCTGTACTCTATCTACTGCTCTTTTAAAGCTTTCATGGTCATTATTTTATTTCTTCACGTTGTTGTAAGTGGTCTCGTAAGCCCTTTTTTTCAGGCTAAGGGATAGTGTGGATTCATTTTGACATTTGCCACTGTTGGTAAAGCCTTCAAGTTTTATTTTTACTTGATCACTAAATGAGAGCTTGATCTGACTGACAGATCAGTCCATGAAAATGGCTTTAGTAGATTGCAGTCCTTTCTGCTGTCAAGCTTACTGAGGCCCTTTTACAAAGAAAAAAACCTTTGCAGCTGCTGAGATTAAAAAAATTGTACCTTTTTTTTTTTTAAATATGTTGTGGTCCTGTGTAAATGCACTAGGATCCTTCTGTGAAAATAAACCAATAAAAAAAATCATGGAAAGCTTTTGAAGGTCTTACACTGTTTCAGCCTTAGGTGAAGTATTATAGGTATGCTATAAATCCCCAAAATCACACAGGTTATAATGAAAATGTTGGTTCATCCCCAAAATACAGACAGAGTGTGATGCTGTGTCCTTTTCTGATTTTGATCTAGTACACTGAGGCACTTCATTTCATGCAGATTGATCAAAATCAATGTCTAGCTCACAGATTCTTCATTTTATTTGGTTGTTCCAGAATACCTGTCCTCACTGAATCACTGTGCAAGATAATATATGAAAAAAGAAATAAAAGGACTCTGATCTAGATATTGCTTCAAGTAGTAATAATCTATGTTATTCCCTTTGTCTGAAGAAACTCAGTGTGCATTGGGTGATTGCCTCTTTCCCTCTGCTTTAGTTGGCCGCTTAATTGAGGTCCTGTTTTACAATACTGAATAATGCATATCGATTCATAGCTTTCAGAAAAACTGCAAGAGTAAGATTGGCATCTGGTGGACTTGACAGATGCACGAGGCACTCACAATGCTTTTCTGTCAGGCAATTCAGTCCCCAGAAAAGGAGACTGCATGACTAATGAGTTTTGCACCTCCTCTTCATGTGCTCATCTGCTTTCCCATTGATGTAATTTATGAGGCACTTCTGTGAGTCACGGTTAGCACACTGAAGTGGCAGCGCTCGGTGGCAGCCATTATAATAACCATAAAGCAAATAAAACAGGATTCAGGAAAGTGGGAAATGAAGTCTTGGCAGCAAAGAACACCTGTTTTCTGTTTATGCTGTCGCTAAATATTTGCAATTCATTAAATAGACACAATCAGAGTTTAATAACGTATTTACATTCACAACTTCTTTTACAAACCAAAATTCTTGCATAATTGCTGGACTTCTGAAGAGCAGGTTTTCTTCATCTCTACTAAATGAAAACTTTCATACCAGTTTGCTATGATGAAGTTAGTAGTTTCTGTGACATCACGTTAATAAAACTTTTGACACTCACATGACCATCTGCTAAAGAGAACAGAGCAGATATTCCTAAACTGTCACAGGGAGACACTTCTGCAACCCCTACAGACACATCTAACCAAGCAGCAGATGGGGCTCAAAATAAACTTAATGTGTTTGAAATGCAGTTGTGTCACAAAGACACATTTGGAGCTGAGGACAGAAAGTTTTTGGTAACCATCAGAAAACTGCTGCTGTCTACAAGGGTCAATAGGGAGCCATTTATTTGGTTCTTTGGAAGTGTATCAGAACAGGTACAGTGCATGACAGTTATCTCTGTGTAGCCCACTGGTTTTTGTGATGAACAGAAACACTGTGTTCCATAAGAATAAAATAAAGCAGGGAAGACTGTTCAGTCAGGAACACAGATTTAAGGTAGATCAAGACAGACAGTGATGTTATTGTACATAGGATTTATTCTGACAGCATATAAAAGTAGGGTTGTCCAGGGTCTTAGGTACAAGCCAATGGGACAAGTCATGAATTTCTATTAGCATCCCAAAAGCTGTATTGCTAGAAGTCCAGAAAGATGAGCAATGCATGCTATGAAAGAGGGCATAATAAAGTGAATGTGTTCAGCAAGTCATTAGATATTTTTATAAAAGCAGACTTTTGCTGACCATGACAAACGTCTAGCAATCTGAAGCTGAGCTAATCATTAGGGAGAGCAGAGACAGGAAGTTCAATAAGAAGTGCAAAACACTGAATCAGCATTGAAACTGACTGCATGAACAGCAGTCCTGCTGAGGAGAACCCAGAGACAACAGGGAACGGCAGGCTGAGTACAAGCTGCCAGTGTGGCACTAGTGTAAATAGGGCAGGTTATGGACTGCCCCGTGTGAGGATCATGGCAAGCAGACTGAGGGAAGTTCTTAGCTTCCTTCTCTCAGTATTATTGATGAATGCCCATGTACATGCAGATTGGGGTCCTTAAGTTCAAAAAGGCCGTGGAGAAACTGGAGAGGGTCCAGCAGATAAAAGCTAGGAGCTTGGATATCAGAGGGGTGATCAGCTTAAGTCTGTGCAAATGGCAGCTAAAAGCTGATGGTGTTACTCATTGCTGCAGAAGCGTGAGATGGACTTGAGTTGCAGTTTGGGAGACTTAAGGTGGACATTAGGAAAAGACACATTCACCAGGAAGGTAGTGCAGCACTGAAACAGGTTATTCATGGGGCAGCCAGAATCTATGATTTGGAGGTTCTCCAGACTTCCTAAAGTCTGACTTACTAAATCTGCTGCAGCAACAGCCCTGTTTCAACCAGAAGGTTGGAGTAGAGACCCCAAGGATTCCCTGCCAAACAACAACTTTTACAGTTTTAGGATGGTCTCAGGGTTTAAAACCAGCTGGCAACAAAGAACCACACATCCATTTTCTCATTTCCCCAGCAAGATCAGAGAAATAATTGGAAGGGCAAAAATGAGAAAACTCATGGGGTAAAGGTACAGCAAAAGGTACACACACAAGTAAAGCAAAACAAGGGATTAATTCATCTCCTCCTGTGGTCAGCCAGGTGCTCAGCCATCCCCAGAAAAGCAGGGGATGCTTATACACTGATTCAGGAAGACAAATGCCATCATTCCAGATATCTCTCTATTAGTTCTGCTTTCCCCAGCTTTATGTACTGAGCATGATGTCATATTGTTTGCAACATCCCTTTCATCAGCTGTGGCCAGCTATCCTGGCTGTGTTTCCTTCCACCTTCCATGCACCCCCATCCCTCTCACCATTGTGCCAGTATAAGAAGCAGAAAAGGCTCTGTGTGAGCCCTGTTCAGCAGTAACAAAAACATCTCCATATTATCAACCCTGTGCTCACCACAAATCCAAAACACAGCCCCATACCAGCCACTGTGAAGAAAATCAACTCAACCCCAGCCCAATCCAGAACAGACTGTTTTCTTATCCAACCTGCCCCACATGATCTAGTTGTAAGCAGTCTGAAAGCAGGTGGGAAGACTGAAGCCATATCAGCAACACACAAGTTAAAAGGCTGCCTTAAAACTGCAGTAAAGGATTCATAGAGATTGCCTGCAAAGGCATCCAGAGAGCGAGAGTGGAAAACAAAACTCTGAGAAAAGGCAATCTGAGACAAACTGAACTCAAGCTAAAAAGAAGTGTTGAGAGTTAAGAGTACTCTAAGCTCATTTTTTTTAAGGTTAGAAAGGTGAAGTAGTATACTGCAGCACTGAAGTAAAAAGTTACATTTCTAATACTATTTGCACAGAGACATCACTCCTTTGTGAAAATAAACATCAGCACTCAAAAGAAAAACAAAGATCCTGCAGAAAAGAAGTAGCTTTCTTCCCCTTCTGCACAGACCTATGAAGCCCCAAAATCTTTCCCTTCCTGGGTAAGTCTGGAGAAGAAAAATGAGATGAAAGACTTGATTTATTGGAGAGACCCACTTCAACAGACAGAAGCTTAGTGGGGCAGAGCACCCTGATGCCCTTACAGGCTGTGGTGAAGCACTTTCTACTTGCTGAAGTAATGAATTAAAAGTAGAGGAATGGCATAGAATTTTGCAATTTTCTAAAGATGAGTCTAAAGGTGATTAAAAAGTCAATGTAACCATTGATTCAAAAGCAGTCCTATTTGAAAGCTGTTTCAGTAGATTATACCTAGGTCATGGGTGCAGAAACTAACATTTCTTGAAGGCTAGTGCTAAAAGTGGAGGGCTGTGATGATAAGGACGTGAAGAAGATCAGAGGGTTGGAGCACTCTCCTACAGGCTGAGAGAGTGGGGTTGTTCAGCCTGGAGAAGAGAAGGCTCCAGAGAGACTTTAGAGCAGTTTTTCAGTACTTAAAGGGGGCCTATAAGATGGGAACAGACTTTTACAAGCACATGTAGCAGTAGGATGAGAGTCAGTGGCTTTAAACTAGAAGAGGGGAAATTTAGACTAGCTGTAAGGGTGACATTTTGACAATGAGGATAGTGAGGCAATGGAACAGATTGCCCAGAGAGATAGTAGATGTCCCATCCCTGGAAACAGTCAAGGCCAGGCTTGCTGGAGCTTTGAGAAACCTATTATAGTGGAAGGTATCCCTGCTCATTGCAGGAATGTCGAACTAGATGGGCTCAAAAGGTCCCTTCCAACCTAAATCGTTCCGTGATGCTGCTCTGTGATTAAAATAACTTTATTTCAGAGGTGAGCCACACACATTTTCGCAGCAGCACTGCTATTTCCTGACTTAAGTCAACCAAGACCCTGTGTCTCAGTGCTGAAACAAATCTATCTACAATTACCCAAGGCAAGTCTGCACACTGCAGTCTCTGGGGTTCAGAGGTTGAGTTTACTGCATTTGTATTATTTTCTGTCAACTGAAACTGCTGATTTATGGATCAAATTTAATTTTTTACCTGAATTTGGTTATTGTGATTATTAATGCATTGCCAATTTAGTAAAATCATAGTAACTTAGCTTAGCATGTTCTCAGTTAAGTAAATATTGATGTGTCCAATACAAGCGAATGTACGGAATGAACATTGAGACCTTAAGTAACCTTGGACAAGAAATTTACGACTCAGCTGTCTCTCTGCAGGTTCATTTCCTCTCAGCAGCAATTCAAAAAAGAATTAATCTGCTGCAGAATTAGCTTTCTCCAGAAATGCAAATCTTCTTCAGCAGAGCAGCATTATTTAAGCACTTTTATTGCTCAAGCAATTGGGGATGACGTCTTCTTGGAAGAGCTTATAGAATTTGTAGAGTGTGACAGTTACAGCAATGTGCAACCACAGCACAGAGATGAAGATAGATGCAAGAAGACAGGAACCTGCACTGTATGGAAAGAAGCCAATTTTATACTTCATTATGATTTTAGATATAACCTTCTCAGCCAATGCCTCTGTTCCACATCTGTTATTAAAAATTTGAAGTTCATAATCTTTGTATTTACAATTTTTTTCATACTTCTGAATCATTACATTCTCTTGAAACACAAGGTTAAAGATACAGGGTCTCATAGTCCAATTACTCACCCTGTTGCAAACAATCTCATGGCATAATATTTTGAAACCTTAGTTTAAAAAAATATTGTTTTCTTGCCTTCCAGTGTAGATAAATCATAAAGACAAGGACATTTCTGAAGAAGCAGCAGAACTGCTTCTTCCACAGCTACATATACACCAGAAAACAACCTATACATTTATAAATTTGATCTATTCAACTCCTTCAATACTGAAAAGTATTTGCAGTTAGAAACTGAATTATTTTGGGGGTGGACAGGGGGAGGAAGCATTAAGGAAAGAGGAGATGGAAGAAAAATTGCTACAGCAGCAAGATGTTACATTTTTCTAGTTGTTAGACAAGAGTTACTTTAATTTTACAGGCCAAAGAGTAATTCTCTAGTTTGCTATTTAAAACACAACTGTAACATTTGAGTTCCTCACAGCCTTAAATATTTTCACACATTCCATCTTCCCAAAGAGAGCACAAGTGACACCAGCCTGATTCCAGAACACGAAACACGGGTAAATTCCCCAGAGTAGTTGAGTAAGTAAAGTAAAACTATCTAATTTCCAGAGCAGAGCTGAGGAGCATGTTTTGAGCTGTATGAGTTCCCTACAAAGAACACGAAGAGAGTTAAGGTGCATCCAAATGCTGATTCTAAAGAGACAACTCAGACAGACAACCTGTTGTGAATATTTGCTTCAACCTAATATGAACCCATCTCTCTGCTGGTTACATGTGGAGCCAGATGGGATTTGCTTGGATGTAAATATGTTAATCCTAAACCTTTTCTTTTAGTCAAATGAATGTTACCTGGAACAGCTACAGGCTGCCTAAAGTAAGCTGATGGAGTATATTCAGTACACATATGACTCTTAAGTCTGAGTTTTCTCTGGAGGCTTCCAGGGCAGATCTTCAGCTGCTGAAAAGTGTTCCATCATCCTTCTGTAACAGTGGGTAGAAAATTTCCCTCATAATTCAGCACTCAGACTCATTATTTCTGCTGCCTTAGAGTGCAAGAATGGGGACTGTATCTTCTTGTCTCCTCAAAACCTTTCCCAGTCATTAGGCCATGGGCTGTTTGGGACATAGCAGCTGGGAGACAAAGAGAAAAGGTTTGGATTAGAAGTGCCACATCTCTCTTTACCTTTTGGCACTGTTTGCAATGGAATTGCAGACTGCCTGGAAGGCAGCTGGAAGGGACAACACCAACACATGCTCTCACTTGCTCTGGGTGCTGCCTCAAGCACGCAGGGGCCCTGTGACCTATGGCTGTTCCCCAGCTGCTGCACAAAGAACCCCACAAACACCATGGAACAGGGAGCCCCACAACCAGGAAAAGAGACATGGAATTTCAGGGGAAGACAGGAGGGACTGCACTGGTCATGGCTTTTTCAGAAAACCTTTGTTTGCTAGCTCAGGTCTCTTGAAAAAGAAAAACTAATTAAAATGCTAGCTGGTGCATCTGTAGGTTGCCAGGAACAGAGCTGGATGTGGCTGCTGTGCATGAGGCATGATTGCACCAGCCCCATTCCCTTCAAAAAAAGCCTGCCTGCTCCACTGGGGAGAGAGTGTTTGGATTTTTATAGGCTTTGTTTTCACAATCAGGCATTAGTTATGCTTAAGGTCCACGAATCTGGTCTTGTGGTTTAAAAAATAGTACAACACTCTGTATAAGCTATGCAGCATGGGGTTGGGGGTTTTGTTCAAGTGGCATTACAAAATGGGACGACAAGACTTGTGTAACAATCCAGAAAATTTCAATAATAAATCTATTTGCTGCAAGTTTCTCTCTTGTTTTTACAGTTTCAAAAGATTTTCTTGCAAGACTTATTCATGGCCAGTCCCACATCCTGGGATCCAAATTAAATTCTTCCCATCTTATTCATTTAGCGGAGAACATAGATGTGAGAAAAGCCCCTAAAAGCAGGTATAACATAGAAAATGAATGCAATAATCCACAGATATTTCAATATGGAGAATATTATGCAGTTAGCATATAGCAGCTAAATTAGAAGCAGGTAAGCAACAAAAATAATCCCCAAATTTCACACACTCATTTGAATGGAAAAGTACAGTTGTAAGAGTATCCAAATTTGAAACATGCTCTGCAGTATCCTTAGCATATGGTGTTTACTAACCCTGCATTCTGACAAGTATTCAGAGCCTTGTTACTGAAGGAGATGGTCTGATGGTGTTATCTGGAATAATCCTCCTCCTCCATTTTAATGCTGGAGACAGTAAACCATTCAGGTACTCAAGGATTTGCATGCATTTTTGGAAACTGTAGACTGACTGCCCTGTTATTATTTAACCAAAGAATCAAGATCACAAGTAGCTGTGAGGCATTAATTCATGAACTTAGTCTTTGTGATATGAAACATCAAAGGGAAAGATAATTAAAAACAGTTTTGATTGAATTAAACAATTGATTTGCCTAACCTAACTTATAGCATGTGGAAGGTAGCTCCTTCTCCACTTTCAGGACAGTTGCAGAACAGGTTTGGTGACCTGGTAGCAGCACAGAAGCAGAATGTTGCACCTGTGGAAGCATCCAAGCTGTCCATGCATAAACCAAATATTATTGACAGGAGGCAATGGCAGGGGACAGTAGTGGCAGGTTTCCATTTGTGGTGGACAGAAGCCCCCATCTGCCTTCTTGGCTTGCTATCTAGATCGATTCATGGCTTGCCAGGAGCACAAATCCAAGGTGTAGCAGAGGAACTCCCACGGATCTTGGGCTATCGCTCGCTGCTGCTTATCCACATGGGTGCCAGTAACACTGCCAGAGGAGATCAGTGGGGTCAAGAGCGCCTACAAGGATCTGGGAGGGAGGATCAGGAATTATAGGCTGGCCAGCCTGCAAAAATCCAGGACCAAGGCTCCTTGGAGCTCATTTCTGGTTCTATGCAGAAGAAAGTAATTAGGAAGAATCATCATGGGTTTACCAAGGACCATTCATGCCTGAACAACCTGATTGTTGTCTGTTATAAAATGACTGGACTTGGGGACAAAGAGGAGCAGTGGATTACTTTGACCTTGTCTTTAGCACTTGTCAGCCCTTTTTAAAACACTCTTTCTTCTCTCAACTTAAAAAATAAAAAATACAACCAATAAAGTTCTGTAGTATTTCTACCAGTTAGCACATGGGTCCTTAGTTGCTTCTGACCACAGTGAGTTAGCATGGAAGAAGAACTCACACAAATAGTTATGTGAGCCAACTTATGGCTTTGCCTGCTGAAGATATAGGGAAAATATTCTCATATTTATTTCCATGAAAAAACAATACAGATTTCTATTGTATTGACAGATTTTTCTCCCACATAGAAGTAATGGTCCACACCCAAACCTTTTGGTGGATGTCTGCAGTCCAGCTGAGTGAATACGGGCTGGCAGAGCACCTGGGATAATGCCACAAATGAGGAGAGGAAAAACCAAGTGTCAACAACAGGATGTGAAACTGAAGAGATCAGAGCAGTAGTTATAGAAGAAACTTTCTGAGCCTCTGTTCACCCTGACAATGTTCACCAGCCACATTTCTGGGATCACCAGCAACATTGCACCTGCAGGTTTAAAGCATTGTCTGGAGACTGCAGTCTTTCCTTGCTCTTCGGCTGAGAGCAGGTTCACCTTCCCCTGATCTCTCCTTTACTCTTCCCATCTGGGTAAGTAAAGGCATTGCATGGAGACCTACTGACATCTTGAGAACCTTCTCTGTCACATGCCATCAACGCTTATCACTCTTCTTGACCTCCACCACTGCTTTTGAGGTCTTCCCTTTCTAGGCAAACCCATCCAAAGCCTTCTGCTGCAAATCTCTATAGGTGATGCAACATGCTCATCCCTGAAGGGCTCTAAAGCCACTCCACTCTGCCCACAGGCACACTCACGTGGGTCTGAACAGACCGAGACCATTCCTGTTTCTGTCAAGTAGTTTCTTCCAGAAACAGCCCCAAACTTCAGGGTGCTTTTTGACAGCAGTGAGATGCTGGATGCAGGAATGGGACACAGGTACTTGCTTTCTGTGCGAGAAGACCTATGCCTTCATCAGCATATGGAAAATATTCCCTCATCTGGGGCAAAAGCTCCACAGCTGTCCAACTCCTGAAGACAACAGCAAGGACACAACCACAGAACAGCCCTTTCCTCATGCTGGTAGCCCACCCCACCTTCGCCTTTTAGCTCTACCACCTCTGTATGTTGATGCTGACCTATTTCTCTATCAGCTTTTTTCTGTAATAACTACATCTAGACCACTAATAATTCCTGAATTAGAGTTAAGATTTTACTTTTGCTAACAATAACTTCTTGGCCTTTATACACAAGGTGTGCTTCCTCTTTGCACAAAGACTTGAACACAACATCGCATGAGTGGGTTTGAATCTGTCTGTATTGAGAGTCTCTACTGGTAGTTTTTGATCTGGGATCTTCACCAGTTTCCATTGCAATCTTTGCATATTTGTCTATGTGCTGCTTGTTATGTGTTTATATTTTTTGCTTGTGTATTTGCTTGTCTGTACATAATATTCCTTGCTTGGGTTATTTTACTGTTTCTATACACATTTAATTACAATGCTTAAAATTATAATCCACATTTGGCTTCTATCACAAAGCAGAGACATGCTCCCAGCAAATTATTACTTACAACAAAACTGGTGAATGTCACAAAGATGAGCTAGGGATTCATAAAGTTACATATATTTAGTAGTAAAATATGTTACTGTGTTCCATTCAGTGATTTCTACAGCTACAGCCCATGGTGTCTCCTTTGCATGCTGACTTACATTGTGAAAGTGTAATTAAATTGGTGATCATTGGAGCTGCAGCTGCTCTTTAGCTTCTTTGTGTTCCAGTAAAAGTAAGAATGAGTTATTTCATACGAAGGAGGGAATCAAATAATTTCCACCTGTATTCTGATTTACAGGGTTAGTAGCAGTGCATTTGTGTTAAGCATGAACATATATACCAGCTTGGCTTCTCTTTGTTTCAGAAGTGGAACTGGTCTGGGAATACCCAGATGACCTTCTGAGAAGGTCAAGCGCAGGAAGGAAGAAGTGGTATTAATAATTCTAGCAAGGCAAGGAGTTATGCACTCAAGTGTTGTCCAGTTATCCCTCCTGGTGCATAGAGTCAAATCTTATATTCTCAAAAGCTCTATTTTGTTTGATGCCTAAGCCATAAAAAATCTGGCTAGAAGTGTCAAAGTTTTTATGCTAACAATTCACATTCTTTAAAGTCCTGTAGGGGATGGTCTCACCCAGTACACAGACGGGAGCTAAGGAGGAAAGAGAACACAGTGAGTAGAGAAAGCAGTTCTGTCATCTCTTTTATAAAAGAACCCTGAGGTTGACATCAGAGACAATGCTGCAGAGACAGTGTTTCTCTGTCTGTGGAAATCAGGATCTAAAGCTCTTTTTGAACACTCACTCCATGAAACTTCATTGCAGGTTCTCAAGTGGCACCTCACAGGCTAATTTGGACTGCAAGCAACCAACAAGTATCCTGCTGATAGCAGGAGTCTTTCCTTGCACCAAACTTCACAGGATGTGATAAATGTGTGTGAGTGAGGGAAGGGCCAGAGATCACTTTTAGGCTTTTGCAGGAAGACTGGAGTGAGCAGAACAGGCTTACTACTGCTCCATCCTTGCTCCCTCAATCCAACCCTTTGCATGTGCATATTTACCTTCCTTTAATTTGTCAGACCTTACCCCCACAAATAAAAGGGTGGAACATTCCTGATACCAGGAAGTCTGAGATGAAAAGCCCTCAGCACCCCAACCTTTGTATTGGAATAATACTGATTATTGAATCAGAGACTTATGGCAGCTATAGCTCAGGTTTTAGAACAGTTGCCTAGAAGCTGCTGAATACCCAGTATGACAGTGATATATTCAAAAAACAAGGACTGTAACCCTTTCAAATTAAAGTAATGAAAATCAATACAAAACCCTATGAGAAAGAAAGGTTATATTAATTTTAAACAAAACTTATTCTCCACCCACCCTATCATTTCTTTGCTCAGTTTTACTCATATAAACATATACATTAGTACTATGGGATGGATCATTTCTGCTTAACATGAAGAATGAGATATGCCAGCAGCTGAATCCTTGCTATGTATTCTGAAATCTTTTTGCTGGTAGTTGTATTGGGCCACCTATTTTGCATCCCTCAGGAGTCCCCAGTTACTGAAGCATAATCTTTTGCTTCAGGAATCCACTTACAACAGCTTCCAAAAATGTTAGGCAAGGCAGCTGCCCATTTTCTGTTGTTTCCTCATTTTGGGTGTCTTGTGGCTGCAGTCTGTCTTCCTGCTGGAATTCCAGGACAAGAGGGGCACAACCCACATGACATAGCCGTGCAGCCATGCTCTTGTTGTCAGAGTGCCAGTCTTCCACTGCCAAGGCACCTTCCTCAGCTGCTACTGCTTTTATTTCTGTCACATATGCCATTGGCCTTTGATGCTGGTCATTCTTCCAACCTGTGCTCTAGTGCTTTTTGGGGTGCTTTCATGTAGATCAGTTTCTGTTCATGCTGTCACCTCAGTCTGTGTATTTCTGTTCTTTTCCTCCAGCCTGGGTGAAGGCATGACAGATTTTGAGAGCAGGGTTTAAAGCACATGCCTTGCCTCAACTCTCTTATGAGCTGGAGAGACTCTCAAGGTGCTGGGCTTTCTTCTGTCTTATCTGTAGGCATCAGAATGCATGGGGAGAATGAGTATATTCCTATTAAGCCTTTCAGAGCATGGGGAGAATGAGTATATTCCTATTAAGCCTTTCAGAGGCACTAACTTAATCAGGAATAGTGGTCTATACATGCAGATATACTCCTCCCAGCTATGGAACCAGACCAGAGATGTCAAGTGTAGAAATTCTCCTTCTGGAAGAGTTCCATGTGGAAAGAGGAATCAAATATCAAATTAAATGTCAATAGTTTGCCACCATCTCCCCCTTTTTACTCAGCTGCTTAAGCCTTACTGAAATACAAGGAAAATACAAGGAAAAAATACAAGGAAATACAAGGAAAAAAAAACACAGAACAAAGCTCATAGAGTCAAATAAATTATGATAACAACTCACAGCCAAAATTCTTGTTTTTCAAAACTCATTTCAAAACCTCATATATGGAGACACAGTCCATAGTGTCAAGTCTTTGAGAGACCATTGAAAGACAGTACAGTTTGTAGATGTGAGGGTTGGAATTCCTAAAGCAAATCTCTCCTGAAATACTTTTTTTTTAAGGTTTGATAGACATACATAGAGCTATAGAATTCCATGTGCAAGAATAACAGTAGTTCCTGCTGGAACTATGCACTATGCTTATCTCCATGGCAGCCAAGCAATTAAGAAAAGAATAAGCAAACATCTATTGCTGCATACTTCTTCCCCTCAGCCCTCTTCTGTTTTTTTTTTGTTATTTGCCAGAAATATGTACTATGATGTTTGGATCAGAAACATCAAGGTTAAAAGAACAGTTACTGAACAGGGCAAAACATTCTATATCCAGCCCTTCAAAGTTCTGCTCCTGCTGAAGGTATTCAGCCTGATCCTGTCCCACCTGGAATGAGGAGGGACTAAGGAATGAGTGCTGTAACAACTGGGTATCAGCTATCAGCTCTTCCCAGGAGCAGCTCTGCCAAGTCTTCCACTTCACATTGGTAACTCATAGGCCCCAGCCATAATCTCCTTTCCCTCATCACACAGGGATGTCTACAGCTTGTGCTGTCCTGTTGTTGGCACTGTGAACCCTTGTGACCCATGGCCCCTTGTCTGGTTCCTGACACAGATTCCTCCACACAAGCACAGGCTAGAGAGTGAGACTGCACAGGAAAAATAGAATAAAGAATATTTTAGGAAGAAGGTAAGAGAAACTACAGTTGAAGCAGAACTTGATCAGACAGCTGTATCAACCAGCAGCTTGCTTATATATGGCTGTGCTAATCTATCCACACTTTTCTCCATTTTCCCATGCTTCCGATTCCTGCCTCCACCTTGATCCGTCTTTTTTCCCCACCTTTGTCTCCTAAATAAATGACTGTAGTTACTTTTCCCCCGTTGGTTCCAGTTTTGCTACATCCATAACCACATTTGGCATTTCTGATACCTTTAGCTATTACATCTCAACCTTACATGATACAGAGCCATTAAGGTTGGAAAAGACCTCTAAGATCATCCAGTCCAACAGTTAACCCAGCACTGCCAAATCCACATCAAAATCATGTCCCCAAGGGCCACGAGTACACATTTTAAATACCTTCATGGACAGTGACTGTGCCACTTCCCTGGGCAGCCTGTTCCAATGCTTGACCACACTTTCTGTGAAGAAGTTTTCCCAAAACTTAACAAGGTTTATGGATATGGTAACGTGGACACTGAAGGTTTTTCCCAAGATTGCACTCCCCAAAAGCACTCCAGTATTGCCTTCCAGTTCTCTCACACAGTTCCCCATAACCAGCTGTGAAATCCAGCCGTTTTTCATGGTGTTACACTGTAATGTTTGCCAGCTGCTCACTTTGCTATTTGTTATGTTTGGCAGTTTCTCTTGTTATGTTCCCTATTTTCTCGTGTTCTGTTCCATTACCTAAGCCTTGCCATGGGGCCTAGTCATCCTCATAATGTATTTCAGTGGGGAAAATAATCCATAATGCTTCCCGGTGCAGAAATCACAGAAAAATACAAATAACTTGTCCCATAGATGGAATCACAGAAAACATGATTGGAAAGGATTTCTGGAAGTTGTCCAGGTGAGTCTTGAGAATTGCCAAGGCAGAAAATTCACCACCTCTTTGGTCAACCTGTTTCAGTGCTTAACTGCTCTCACCATGGAAGAATTCCTTCCTTACACGTCACTGGCAGTTCTATTGCTCTGCCTTGCTGCTGAAAAATTTTCCTCTTGTCATTTCACTGCACACATCTGATCCAAGCCTGGTGTAAAGTTCTCTTTTACAGCATGAAAGGAAAGTTTCTTCCCATATCCCATGAAGTCCACTTTTCTGCTTATCCTACTACAACAGCAACATGTGTGGCTCAGGACAAAGAAGAGTTTTTAAAAATCAATTAAAATTAACCAAATTACTTAAAGAAAACAAAAGTCAACTGCCTTTCCTCATAAATGGTTCAAAGGCCCCATCACAGTTTTCAGTCCTGTGGAATCACTTCCCCTAAATCAAGGCTACCTCTTGTACAGAGAGAAAAGGAAGGGGAGAGCCTTGGGTTTAGAGCAGAACAGGCAGGGAAGGTATTCCAAAGCTTTAAATGAAAGATACTGTCAGAAATTCAGAAAAGGAATTCTATACCTGGCTAAGGATGTTAGTATTGTCTGAGTTGCTAAGCAACTACATAAGTTATTAATTTCAGCATTAAGTAAATTCTGTTATTTCAATAATTAATTAAAGTCTACTTTTTATTGTTTAGAAGAAATCAAAATTTTCTTTGTAGTGATAGAGTACTTCTCAATCTTTCACTTTACAGCAGCCTGCCACTAAGATATAAAACTCATATAATGGTTAAAAAATACAAAATTCTTAATCCAAATGTGGATACCCCAATAGAAGCAGACTTCTTTCCCCAGTTTAATGTCACCAAACCTGAAGTTGATCTCTATCATTCAAGTCCTTCTATTTTTTTGTATCTGCATCTCTGTCAGCTTATGGCAGAAAGATGTATTATAGTAATCAGTGTTCTGCTGAAGGTACAGCATCTTTTTTTGATGCTTACAAGATTTATGAGCTGAAACAAGCCCTAGTCAGCATAGATGTTAACTACTTCAAAAAATGCTGTTGAAACCATCCCTGAGTACTTTTTTTTTTTTTTTTCTTTTTTTTGGTGCTGAAATAGGTGCCAAAGCATATTCAGACATTTTGGCTATTGTACCATCTCATGGTAAAGAAAAAAATTCATTGACATGAAAAAAGAGAACACCCCACAGGATAAGATGTGAAATCATTTAATAGAAGATCAGCAGCTTAATACATTTGCAGATGTAAGTATTTACTTATGACCTTTTGTGATTTGTACCATGTAAGAAATTCATACCACATACTTAGAAGTAACACACAGATCATTGCATAACTTCTCATCAGTTAGAATAATTCTGCTTTTGATTGTACCACGAAAACGATGGGCTAAATGATAATTGTCACCTAGTGAAAGCTGGGGAGGTTTTACAGATCTCAACAGACCAATTTACACTGGTCAAGCACCTGATTCATCCTTCTTCCTCCTCTCCTGGCACTTCCTTATTGCTTCTTTGGGGAAGGAAAGTAATTTCACATTTGCAGTCTACCTAGGAATTTGTTTATTTTTAAATAAGGAAAAGTTTCTTCTGGGTATTATTTGAGGGTAAACGATAGCCTTAGAACTTAATTCGAAAAGCAGCTCTTAAGCACACAGTTGCATCATGAATATTTATCTGGCCACATGCAAAAGCTCTGAATATCTTGGCTCCGCTGCTCTCCTTCTGCATGAGACCCCCCTTTGTTGGGAAAACGCTGCCATCGCAACCAAGGGCAGCAGAAGGCGAGGGGGCTGGCAGGCAGGGAGAGAAAGCAGGTTGGGTTTTCAGGCTAATTACAAGGTTTTGTGTTCTGGGTCACCTTGTAAATGAGATACGATGCTCAGAAAGCTGCAGCCAAAGCTGCTCGGCAGAAAGTGGAGCACAGGCACAAAGGTTCTGCTGGTGTTTAGCCTTTCTTGAACACAACCTGCAATTTTCATGGTGAGCAATTACAATAGCTCTAGAAAATTGGTTCCTAGGGCATCTTGCTAAATAGACAAAAGTTGTTTTTATATGCCAGGCTGTAAAACCGTTCACTCTGGGTCTGGTGAATGCTCTGTATCAATAGACTTCTTCCCTCAGAATTCTTTTGACACACTTGCTAAAATGCATTAAAATTAATTTTAACACAGCCTCAACGAAACAGATTTGAGCAGCTTTGCAAGCTAATGCTGCTTCAAAACATTTTGTCATATTGATCAGTTTAGCACTCCTTCAGCTTAAGGCTGGCATGGTTTCTGATTATCTGTACTGCACATGTAAAACATTTCTAGGCTATCTGAGGAACAGATCTGAAGGCAGCTGGAGTCTGGTTTCCTACATCTCCTCTGCCTGTGGCCTGTGCTTATGTTTTTCATTCACCTTATAATTCTGCAACCTGAACCACATTTGCCAAAGGAATATTGTGAAAATTAGTATTTTCACTGTTCTTTGGTGGTGCCTCAACCTCACTCCTGCTATTTTCTGGCTGACAGTGGGCTGGTTGTTTATTTACACAGTAGGGTTCTGTTTTCAAATGCTGCTTCACATAAATGAGCACCAAGGGCACTTTCACTCTTAAAACACTGTACAGGGTGTATAGACTCAGACCATACCAGGGCTGATGCCTGACACAGGGTATGGATGTTGTGGGGACATGAAATTGCAGACAGGACTGTAAGAGCATTTTGGGGGCCCCTCAGGTAATTGCAGCCTAACACATCTGCACACTGCACCCCAGCTTTACCTGTGCAGCTCTGCAAGGAGAGGACTTTGCTGCTGAATATTTGCAGCCCTGGGGCTTTTTAAAAGCTGTGTAGACGTGGCAATTAGGGTATGGTTTAATGTTGGACTTGGCAGTGCTGGGTTAATGGTTGGATTCAATGGCCTTAAAGATATTTTCCAATCTGAACAATTCTATGATAGTGTTTATCTGAGGTGTTGATGAGGACATCAGGATGGACTTCTGTCCCTCACTATTCCCAGTCTGCCCCTCACAGACTATTCTCAGCACACCATTAACAAAACTTAACTCTCTTAGGGTTCTGGCTTTGTTCCTGTCTGCCTTGAGCAACACGGATAAGTCACAGAGAAAAACAGAGAGAAAAACAAGGGATACAATGAGTCATCACTTTGATAGCTCAGATCAGGCACATAACTGCTGGAGCTTGCTCATAAATTTGGGGGTCACAAGGTTTAGTTTACATCAGAGCCATCATGTCTAAAACCTACTTTTGGACTCTGCCTGCTTTTTAGTGAAAGATTTTCGCCTAGTTCAACTTTTATAACTAAGACAAAGAATGCCTGAGTGAAACCTCATGTTCTCCAGTTATAAGAATTTCTCAGCAATGTAGTAGGGCTGGTAAGATGATCTTGTCTCTTCTAGCCTTATACATAAGCATTTTATTAAGACCTTTATCTTCTTTTTTGAATTCTCTGGGTTTAATATTTAGAGTCACTCTGGTTTACACTTTTTTTTTTATCTTAGTTGCAGTAATACTAAAGGTTGCTGTTGTATAAGAGCTTCAACTGTATAAAAAATCCAGTCAATTTTGCATATTCTCCCTGCAACAATAGAACAGCATCTTCTTTTAAAATACGTCAGTCCTTTGAAATTAGCAAGCAATTTGTTGGTCAGTGCAACTAAACACTAAAGAAGCAGTAAATCAATCTCTGCCCTTGGGTCCCTCAGTTCCACAGTAATTGCAAAAGATGCAAAATTAAACAAGATTTTCATTCTAGTGAACAGAGTCAATTCAGACCAATGGAAGAATGGGAGAATATTGCCTATTCCTCAGGCAAATCTAAATCACTCATCCTGCCCTTACTAGGGCTGCCTCAGCCTGTTGCAAAGACAGATACTATAAAAATGGACCAGAACAGCCTTTTGCCTCATCATCACATCTCCCCAAATACTGCTGCCTCTGCAATACTTTTTTCTGTTGCTGTTCCCAGGAGATAAACCAGCTTCAATAATTTGCAGCAATTTATAGTTATTGATGAGTCTTCAGGTTGTCTTCTTTGAAGGGAATACATGTCCCATTAACCATGTGTTTGATTATTAGGACCCACTTCAAGCCCCTCTTATTCTACTGACAACTGGACAAAATTGTGTGGAAATTGTTCTGCAGTTTTCTAGCTCTGCAGTTTACCAGATCACTTAGAGAAAACAGACCAGCAAAATTGCTCTAATTCCTTTCAATTTTTAATAGCTCTCTTGTGCTGGGGCTTTAATCTGTATGAAATTGCTAAAGCACTGAGTAAATAAAGCAGCTGTTATAGCTCATGGAGCTACAATATGGCCATGGCTTCCTGGAAAATGTTCAATACTACTACACATAGTACATATAGTCACTTATAAAAAATACAAGTTAGTAGAGAGTATAGAATTATAGTTAGAAAAAGGACTCCCAGATTCTTACATGAGAAAATATCAGTACTGCATGATATGCACAGTGTGGTGTGGGACCATTACAACCTGACAGATGCACAATTCCAGGTTGTGTAGGGCTGGATGACTGCATACCTGTATATTTAAATACCATTTTTATATCTGTTCACACATAATCGCTAACATGTGTCTGTGGCTGTTTAAATGATTGTACAACCGCAGGCTATGATAGTTTGAACTTTTACATATTCATTTAAATGTGTCTGTGTTTACTTGACCAGCCTCAGAGTGCAGATAAGAAGATAAGAAAAGGAAATGCCAAAGCTGTGAGACAGAAATTCTTTTTTTCTGTACTTTTCAAAATGCATCTGATGTAGTTCCCAGATGGCTTACAGGGGTGAGTTAACAGGCTACAATATTAAAACTCAGTCTATTAAGCTGTTTTGAAATTAATGCTATATCAGTGGCAAGAGGTCTTAGGCACAGCAATATGGTTTTATGCTAGAGGATCTTTGTGCAAAGGAGAATGTCTCCATGACTCCCAGTTTAATATTTACTCTCGAAAAGCACATGTACCTGATCCAGCAAATGCACATGTAGCTAAGGTCCTTTTCCTTTGCCATCATTTAGAAAAGCAGATTTCTAAACATTTTATCAATGTTGACAAATCCTCTGAAAAAATACTGGAGGGTTTTATATGTGAATCGAAATTGGCATATACTTTATGCAAATGTTTGCTTAAAAGCTGGGTACATTGTCTTTGCCTTAAATGGCATGGTTCTGGATAAATACAGTGTGTGCAGATACCTCTGTAGGTCAGGAATCTGACTTGCCAACTGCATTTGTAGTCCTGAAATAAGGAAGAACACTTCAATCATAGAGGAACAGCAAAAGCAAGATTATATATTAAGGAAAGTATGTATTAGAAATAAGCTAACACAGCTTTTGGTATGGGGAAGGCTTTACATCGATACAGGGACGGCTGTTGGAGCTGCCTAACAGTGTGTGTGAATGTCAGACATCAAAGATGCATAGACAGGCTCTGATTCCTGATGGTCTTCAACAAGATACCTTATAAAGAATCCTAGAGCATCTCAGGTTTTTAAAAGACTGAAGTGAATATTGGAAACAGTTCAGAGAAGAATGGCAAGTATGATCTGAAGCACACAAAGGTTTCTGTATGCACAACAGCTCAACAGAGTAGCCTGAAACCTGGAAAAAATATGATTGGGAAGGGAATATTGCAGTATTCTATACAACCACAAGGGAAGAGAAGGAAATGTGTTCTCCATACATCTTCCAATGCAAGCACTCAGAATTAAATTGGTGGATTACTGAATCAAAACAAATGAAAATAGACTTCTTGACATAATGAAAATATGAACCGTGGAACTCCTTACTCTGAGATTTTGTAGATGTTGCAGTGTAAAGGCTTTCAGAGGGCAGCCCAAAAAGTTCATGGAGGAAAAAAATTGAGACTTATAAAGCTCAAAGTAATATACATCAAGATGATGATGTCACAGAATCATAGAATTGTTAAGGTTGGAATAGACCCTCAAGATCATTGATCCCAACCATTAATCCAGCACTGCTAAGTTGACCACAAAACCACATGCCCAAGTGCTGCATCTACGCATCCTAAATCAGTGGAGAGTAGGGAAGCATAGCCAGTCAGTCAGCTGTGCACTGATACACTGTTCTGAGGCACAATTTTCTCTGCCTGCAAATCCTCTCTTCACATGCCTGTGATGTTTCCTTAGGCTGTTTGTGCCCCTCAGATAATAATATAAGGTAACAGCAACACCAATATTTGCATGGCAAACTTTGTAACTGATCCTATGATAAATTTTGAAGGCAAAAAGATGAGACAAAAAAAGAGGAAAATAATTCTTTTCTTTTGCTTTCACCATGCTCTCAGTGAGTTACAACATGTACTCCTAAGGGTTCTTTCCCCTCCACTCAAATATAAATAGAGCATCTAAGCTGAGCAGCAAGTTAGACTTTTCTTGGAATCATAATGCTCTGCAACCATAAGTATCCACCTCTAGAGATGACAGAGATTATGTGTCATCTCCAGAGCAGAGCAACTTTAGGAAGTCCATTTATATAAAAGTAGAAAGTCTGTCCAAGGAAACAGTGAAGTTATGTGCCTTCTGCAGTGTGCTGCATAAGAGGAGAAATTCCCAGGCTGGGTAAAAAGCAATGTCACACCCTTTATGCCTAAGATCTCTGAAAGAAGAAATGTTGTTGGGTATCTTTCACACACTTCTCTTAAACAGGATGTGCTGTATCACTGAATCCATCTTTTGTTTTATTGAGTAGCAGATGCTTATTCAATTATTCATTTATGTATTGTAACCTAATAAGTGATGACTGCAAATTTTATTAAATAATCTTAGACCGAGTGACATCTGGCGTTTGATCAGAGAGCTATTCAAAGCCATTTTTATCTGCTGGAACTTCTTGGGTCTTATGCTTTGACCAAATCAGAGAACGTCTCAAAAAAGTATAGGTCATATGTAATAAAATAGTAGGTAATGTAATGTAATGTAATAAAATAGTCTATTATTGAAAATGTAGTAATACTTTAAAACAATTAAGCTGAAAAATGGAATTTCTCATATATTTAAATGAAAATCTCTCTCTTTAGCAGTGTGTTTCTAAGGTGACTCAGAGTAAAATATTTTCTCTACAAAAATGGGACCTACCAGTGATTTCAGAGACAACTACAAGCTTCTTTTTGTTTACTGACAGGGACTAAAAATTTCCATGATGGTACAGAAGTGGCTTGGTATATGCCATTACATTTATGTAGACACAAGAATTTTTCCTAGTAACACTCCAAATAAAAGTTTATGAATGTCAACCATTAGCATGATATTTTTTTGCTGAAGAAATGATATAAATATCACCCAAGTAACTTATTAAATAATGCAGCATGACACTAATTTGAATTACCTTTTCCCAGATTATATATAAAAGTAACTTTGTCTTCCTTTGAGGAATATTTGGAAAAATTTGTCTAATGTTATGAAATTGCAAACAGCAAGTGAAGTAGATTAAGGTCAGGTCTGTAGGAAAAGAAATTTTAAGTGCCATTCCTTACCACATGAAGGGACTTTTCTTCCAGGAGAGGAGAAAGAATTGTTTTGGAAATTTTCATACTGTGCAGAAAGATGTTTCATTTTTACTGTCTGCATTACATCTTGTTGAGACTAAATACAATCTAGTTCTCAGTATGAAATATGTCACAATACAGAAAATACAGATTTCTGACTTAAGATAATTGCAAGAGCTGTTACAGAAGCATCCTCTATTGTGTGCTTGCTTCTCCATTACTTTAATTAAGAAAATATACAGAAGGATCTTAAGCATATGGAAGTAATTGAAATACATGCAGCAAGCACAGTTTTCTCAGAGCAGGGCAGATATTTGTGTCACCTTGGCTCTCTGCTCTGCAGAGCTGGAAGGACATCTGGCACCTGCCCAGAAACGCTGCAGCTATTAATCATGGTAGAGTAAGAAATGACTTTGTGTTGAAACATGAGTGTCCAGAAATATTCTTGGCAGGGATATTTCTCTATTATGAACTTGCTGTTAAGCTGAGTGTTTGGAACACTTCTACACGTTTTTTAAGTCTTTGTTTATAGAATTCACCTTTGAAATACATTTATTTAGCACGTTTCAGTGAAACTACAAGTCTAGTGGGTAGTTTCTACCTGATCTAGTTAAGTTCTCAAAGATCACTTAGGGCAAAAAGAAGTGGATTGCAGAGTTTATCTGCTCTATTTCTGTGATCAGAAGAGAGTCAAAGATGAGATTATAGAGTACCTGGGGTAACTGCTAGAATCACACAATAAGCACTTTCAATCACTAAGGAACTGCAGTCATCAAGAAAGCAATTTATAAAAACATCACCATATGAAATATCTGGGAAATTGTCAAACCACCACTTAGCAGTTCATCCAACCAAATTGGAAAGGTCAGTCACTGAAACCCAAACTGCTCTGCCTAGGATGACTTTTTTGCCATCAAGAGACTCTTTTCTGAGTGGTATGAGAGAAACAGATTGTCTCAGGCACAGTGGTGATTCATCTTATGCTGAGAACTGGCTAACAATGACATTGTCTTGATCTGCATGAAAAAAAACCAAATTAACAAGAGCTATAGGTTGGATAAACCAACAGCTGAGCAGCATCCAACTCCTGTAGCATCTATGTCTGTCTCTGTCAGACTGCACAGCTCTTCATTACTTGTTCTTCACAAGGAGGTTTAAGCAAAAAATGTTTCAAGGACAGGGGAAGGCTGGGCACCCAACTGTTTCTCCTTCCAGTAAAAAAAGGGACAGAGAGGATGCTGAGCCTTAACAGGTTGCAGCAAAATCCTTAGCACCTTCTTGATCCATTTCTTTCTCTGCTTGAGCAAAAGAATTTTACACTGACTATCCTAAATGGAGTAGAGGAGCACACAGTCCATTTTAAAGAACTCTCTTACTGAGCAGCATTATCCAGCATCTTCTCATCTCACAATGTATGTTATAAAGATAATTGTAAAAAAATAATTACCTGTAATTACATATTCAGTTTTATTTCCAAAATCTTAATAATCTTACTAAAAATTCAAGGATGCACTTGAAACCTGAATGGCTTCAAACTTTCCTTTGAGATAATTAAAGGCCAACAAAAATCTATTTTAGAAGCTTTGCTGCCTGGCTGATGTTGTTTAAATGTTACCCTTAAAAAAATTCCATCTCACCTCCAACCACGCAGGTAAGAGAGTGGGAAAGAGGAGAGATCTAAGTGTCTCCTTCACCAAATGCCTTGAAAGTTATAATCAAACAAAGCAGACATCAGGATAATTCAGACATGTGCTCCTTTTCAGAGAACCAATTAATAAATGAGAAAAATTAGGTTTTTTTCTGTTCCATATGCAACTGGAAATGGAAAGCACAATTTTGTTTCTAGCAATTCTTTCTACATTATAAACTCATATACACTCATTCTGGCCACCTTTTCTTGTCTGAGACAAACATAATTTACAAGAGTTACCTCTCTTCAATATTATGCTAAATATGAACAGTTGCAGCAATAGCCAATATTTTGAATTGCTAGCCCAGAAATCATACACGAAGCAAGAATAAAATGATGGAATAAGAAAGTATCAAAAAGTTAGAAGCTAAGCAGAACATGAAACCTGATAATTTAACTGAGAGTTTTTTCTGGGTTTTTGTTGTTGTTGTTTTGGTGGGGGTTTTTTATTTATTTTTATTCCTAATGTATATATCCACCGCCCAAAAAAAAAGTTTTCTTAGATTCCTCACAAAACACAGGCAGGTGAGATTTTGTGATGATGTGACCTAATGTTATACCCTAATCCTCCATCTCCAGTAACTAGCTCAGTCATCATGTTTGCCACAACTACCTAGATATCCAGGGAAAGGATGTGATCCACACTTTGGCTGTAAATGACCTCTCTGAGCTGGGGAAGCCTGAAACCTTCTTCTCATCAGCAGGCATGGGCGCCAGTGTTACAAGGGTAGCCATTGTCACTGTGGCCAGCCTCGGGCACTTAATTCATTAACTAATGACAACAATAAATCAATACATTTACAGTGCAGACATTTCACACATTTTCAGGGCCTCTGGGCTGTGGAGCTGCTTATCCCTCGTGGCCCTCTAATTCCAAGCTAATCCCAGGACAAGGGGTGATGGCTTCAAAATGAAAGTGGGCAGGTTTAGGTGAGGTATTAGGAAGAAATTCTTCACTGTGGGAGTGGTGAAACACTAAAATGGGTTGTCCTGAGAAGCTGTGAATACCCATGTCTGAAGTGCTCAAGGCCAGGTTGGAGGGGGCTTTGAGCAACTCCCCATGGCAGGGGAGTTGAAACTAGATAACCTTTAAGATCGCTCCCAGTGCAAACTATTCTGTGGTTCTATGAATCCATGAGACATAAGACTTCTCGGAAGCACCAGAGTCCTACTCCACCAAATCTGACACACAAGCTGGTGTCAGTGCTAGGTGACAGAATACTCCAGCATCCAGACCAGTATCTACAGGCCCCTTGCCTCATAATGTTCTCTCAACCACCATTTAAATACTGATTCCCCTGCCTGCTGTCAACAATTTTGCTCTTTAGTTCCTTTTCAGTCTACATTATACACACAGGAAAAAATCCTCTTTACCTGTGTCCTACATACATCCCACTTGGCAGCCACAGACCTTGCTCCAACAGCTCCTAGGGACCCAGGGCATCCAGGCTGAGCCAAACACAAACATGGAGCGCTTTCTCCTTGTCACTTTTCCAAGTTCATACAGTAAAATTGTGAAAGTGATTAGAGGCAGAACAAATGCAAGAAAAAGCAAGTCTGCAGGGCAGGGAAATATCAGGCAGCAATTAGATTAACCTAGACTGGTAGGTAACAAACGTTAAAAGAAACACCTAGTTTTGGTTTTGTTTTTCCTCTTGCTGTGTCAAAGTTTGGTGGTACCTGGCATGACGGATGGGCTGCGCCTCAGACAGGTAACTGAGGACAGAGTGCTTTGGGTGTGCAAACTGTACCACCAACTCCAAACATGCCTAAATCCCTATTAAACCTTTAGCAGACTAGGCAGGCCTGCTATGGAGCACATGCATATCGTGCTATTTTGGAGCTCCTGCCCAAAACCACTGTGTTTAGCAACCAGAACAAAGTTAAAGCAATAAAATATTTTGTTTCTGAAAAAAGTCAAGATAGACCTGGGAGAACGAATGTAAGCACAAAGGGCTCCAGCTTTACAAATACCCAAGACTAAAAGGGCTCCTCTTACTCTCCCACTGCAAACCCAAGCTATTCCACAAACCTCTGAACCCTGGGTGAGGAGCATCCATCCTGTTCCATACTGGGGCTCCCTTATGTATGAACAGTTACAGATCCCACAGATGAGCTCACAGCTAACCAGGACTTCAGGTGACAATTGCCCAAAATCTCCAGCTTCAGGTACTAAAATGGAAGTTTTCATCATAAAACCAAATAACCAAGCTGACACCACCTTCAGATGTAAAATTTTAAGAGCCAAGTTTTGATTCACTTTATTTCTATCAGTGTGGAACTAAGGAATATGCTATTTTTTCCACAGCTTTCAGTTCACACTCCAAAGAGAAGCATAAAAAAGAAAAATGTCAGGATTTAGATTTTTTCAACTTTTTATTCAACAACCTGCTTGCAGAAAATGAATAAACAAAAGCTTACATTAAATACTGTACAAAATATTGAAATTGTAGAGGAGCTAGTCCCCAGGTATGCTCACATTGTACATCCTTAGCCATCTGCACTGCAGCTCCCAGAACAAAAGATCTGAAGGTTTTCCTGGCTGCAACTAATTATGACACATGAGAACTGCAGCCCTTGACAGGCTCCTGCTCAGTAGAACTTGGCAAGACAAAAGCAGTCAACTGTTCGTACTACAGTAAAAAAACCCTGATGTATACAAATGAAAAATAATCAAGTGTAATAAATGTATTTCTCTTAAGAAACAGATGAGCCCACAATCCCGAGGCACACTTTTCAGAAAACAAAAAACCTTGTTTTTCTGCTATGGAAATGCACTTTGTGGGAAATGCTCTGCATTGATGACCTGTAACCAATTACATTTCTCAAACCTTCCAAGAAAGAAAAGCAAATTACCATAGGAAGTTTCAACCACAATCACTGAGGAGAAGTCTTCAGAAAGATTTAGCAGCTTCAGACCAGAACCATGAACAACCATCAAGCTCCTTTACAGTCACCACTGCCATTTTTAGTACAGTTGTTAGGAGGGCTTAGATTCTCTCTCTCTCTCCCCCCAGTCAACGTTTTCATAACATGGTGTCAGTTTATGAGACATTTTTAGAGCTATCACAGGCCAACTTAAGGAGGAGGATCTTCTCCTCTAATAGCTTTGTACTTTGCCATATCTTCTGGGAACACCTTAGTCAGTTCTTGAATTAACAGGCTTTTAAATTTCTGGAAAGAGAAAAAAATAAATGTATATACATCATCTGGACAATTTATTTAGATTTCATCAAGCAGTATTACCTGACAAACAGACATGTTTGTACCCAATACACCTCTCAGTGAACTGAAGTACCCAAAAACCCCCAAAACCACACAAACAAATAAAGTTATATTTACAAAATATACATGAAATGCCCAAGCGAAACCCACGAGGAATGCACCAGGCAAACTAAAATGTCCATGAATTCCCAGAGATTCACCTGCATTTTCTCCTAAGAAATACAAAGCGGCTGGACCTCTCTAGTGAACTCTGGTGCACCCATATCTGCCTGACCTTGTTAAGGAAAGCTGATTAAGGACATATCCTCTGGATTTGATATGGAATCCACTCCACCTTCAAAAAGCAACTCACACCTGCCTTACAAGTACACAATTTCACAAGCACAGAGAAAAGAAAAAGAAGCTCATGACTTATCTCCGTAAGTCTACATTTTGCAGTACAACTTGTCATCCTCCACACTAAGGTCAGCCAAAGAACATTCTCAGAACTCACTAAACTTCCTTTTCTGATTGTGTTTTTAAGCAGTAGTTCCAGGAGTAGACAGCATCACAGAATGCTTAGGTTCACACTAAAGGAAAGTACAAATTCAGAAACCCCTAAGGACTCGTACGCATTTTCACTAATTTTATAAAGATTGACTGATGATTATAGAGTATATTTGACATTTTAAACCTCTACTATCCATTCTAGACTGGAAAAATACCCCTTCTGTTTTGCTTATTTTTAAATTTGCACACAGCAAAATTCCATACCTGCAAAACACCCAAGTAAAATCTCTCTACTGATACATATAGCTTTAATCAATATAAAATCACAGTGAAAGCTGCATCCCCAACTGTGGGATAAACTACAGGTTTCCTTTCCTGAACAGGCTGTATCAGCATCAATTAACATACAAGGATGTAGAGCAATTTGTAAGACAAATGACATAATAACAGAAGTTAATAACTGCACAAGTGAAAAATACCCACATCTTTACAGAAAAATAAAAACTTACCAAATACATTGTTGCGTTACACTTCCATTAACTCTGGCTTACCTTCATGGTGTCAATTTTTCCTTTCACTTGCTCATTTTTAGCCAACGCTCGCTCCAGACACTCCTTAGTGTAAAGCTGGGGGTTGCGGCCTTGATCGATGTATCTGGAAACAGAAAGGACACTGCTAAATGATCATATTCCTACTAGGATGCTCTCTAAGGCACAGAATTACTCATCTTGCTGCCTTTTTCTTTCCACTATTATCTGAAATGTGCATTTTTAAAACCACCACAGCTCAACTCAGCCATTTCCAAAAGGCAGCTCAAGGACAAGACCATGGCCAGCAAACCCCTGTTTCCAGAAAGCCTGGAAAGCTCTGAATGAAGTATTAAAGGCACATACACAAAAAATATATATCTACCAGCAATAAGCACAGATGATCAGAGGAAGATGGTCCTTTTCCAAGCAACGGGAAGGGCACTAACCAGGAAGTGGGTGAGTTAGGACATGGTGAGCATTAAGCACACGGGAATATGGCACCCAGCAAATCAAGGATGAGGAGGAGCTGCACATACCACAGTGAAGAGTAAAAAATTAACACTACTGCATCAGCAAACTCCTCTGCAAATTTGTTTTGCAATACAATTCCTGGCAAAGGGAAACTTGCCAGAGAGAACATTTAAGAGAGTCATCACAAATTTACAGCTGGAGTACAGCAGACCAGCAATGTCTAGACCTAGAAGAAACACCAGTAAATTAACTTATCAGCTTTATCACAAAGCTTTCTAGTGTAGCTCTTCCTCTAAGTTGATTTTTCTTTTAATGCTGCAGTCCTCTGAAACTATAACACTTGAGTACTGACTTACTTTATTTTCGCTTGGAACTTTCAATCCTGATCCTAATCTAGTGTAAAAGTCTATTTTTACAAATAAAAGCTGACTAACTAAATGGGAGTCCCTGCCCATGGCAGGGGTGTTAGAAACTGATGTTCTTGAAGGTCCCTTCTAACCTGACTCATTCTGTGATGTCATGAAATCACTAAATTCGGCAGAATTCATGTTACTGCCTACATATACAGAAGTCAAAAAAAGTCTGAAAGGCCATGCTGGGCAGGGCTCCTAGCAACTTATCTACTAGGTGGCATCCCTGCCCACAGTGGGGGAGCTGGAACTAGATGAGCTTTAAGGTCCTTTCCAACTCAAAGCGTCCCGTGGTTCTATGAAGACAGGTATATATTTTATGACTTCTCCTATCTTTCTGCCTTCCCACAGGCAGAGGGTCCTTCTGACCTCCGTCTCTCTGCCCACGTTCTCATGAGGCACTCAGAAGGACCGGGTTTGAGACAAGCAGCCCTCAGCCAAAACACCCACGCTGCGAAGCCAGGCTACCTCCAGTCACCGACTGCGGCACCTCCCCTTCCAGGCACACACAGACTTACTCAAAAACCTCCAAGGGCACGCTGATATCGTGAAGCTGCTGCCGGCACTTGTCGATATCCTGCAAGCCCGTCACCATGAAATTCCTGTCGGGAAGAAAAACGGATCGGGTTTAGCCGGTTTCGGGGTCGCTACGCTGCCCCTGAGGGTGGCTGCGAGGCCAGCGATAGCCAGGCAGAGAGCGAGAGCGCCGTGAGGCACCGCCTCGGGCCTGGAGGGGGAAAAAGCCCCGCAGCCCGGCGCGGCCCACCCCCGACAACGGCCCCTCACAATTTCTGATTGAGCCCCGTCTGGCTGCTGGGCTGGAAGTCGCTGACGATGATGCCGAGCTGCCTGATGTTCTCCACGAACTTCTCCAGGTGCTCCTCCAGGGAGTCGAACTTCTCCGCCATCGCCGCCGCCTCGCCCGCGCCGCCACTTCCGCTCAGCCGCGCCTGCGCGGTGGGGCGGGAGGCGCGAGGCTGGGCGGCCGCGCCCCCTGCCCAACCACGCCCCCCGAGCCCAGCCACGCCCCCTCCCCTCAGGGGCGCCGCTGTCCCGGCTCGCGCCGCTGTCGCTGAGGGGAGCCGGGCACCGGCCGCAGCCGGGCCTCGTGTGTTCGAACGTGTCCTGTGTCTACCAGCTCTGAGCCCTCTTCGGGCTTGTGTAAGAAATAGAAGCGGCGACAGGCAGAGGTTCAGCTTCATAATAAACCCCACACTGGAGCCATCTGGGGAATAGAGAAACGCAGAAACACAGAATCGCAGAGTGGTTTGAGATGGAAGGGACCATCTAGTTCCAGTTCTCTGCCATAGGCAGAGAAACCTTCCGTTAGACCAGGTGGCTAAAGTCTCTTCCAACCTGTCCTTGCACACCTCCGGAGATGACTGCAGCTTCTCTGGGCAGCCTGTTCCAGCACCTCACCACCCTCAGAGTGAAGAATTTGTTCCTGTTATCCAATCTAAACACACCCTCTCTCAGCTTGAGCCCATTGCTTCTTGTTCTATTATGAATCGGTCTATATGAAATAATCGAGCTATCAGTCATCCCTGTGAGAAGGTTGTCTGACGTGCTCAGACCCCCACTGGACATCACAATAACTATGTTTTACAAATAGCTTGTTTTCAGTCTGTCTGTTTTGGGTTGAACCTGAGCAGATCAGTGCATTAATGTCAGGAGATAACTCATCCAGCTCTGGGGTCCCCATCACGGGAAGGACACAGATCCTTGTAAGAGTCCAGAGGAGGCCACCACATTGATCGAAGGGATGGAGCACCTCTTCTACGAGGAAAGGCTGAAAGACTTGGGATTTTTCAGCCTAGAAAAGAGAAGGGGAGACCTAATTACTTCTTAGAAAAGGGGAGACCTTATCTCTTCTTACAAAAGAGAAGGGAAGACCTAATTACAGCCTTCCAGTACTTGTTGGGAATCTACAAAAAAGATAGAGATGGACTTTTTACAAGAGCATGCAGTGGCTTCAAACTGAAAGACAGTAGGATTAGATTAGATATTAGAAATTAATTCTTTACTGTGGGTGTAGTGAGATACTGGGAGAGGTTGCCTAGAGAAGCTGTGGATGTCCCATCCCTGCAAGTGTTCAAGACCAGGCTGGTTAGGGCTCTGAGCAGAAGGGGTCCCTGCTCATGACAGGGGGTTGTAACTGGATTATACCTTCCATCCCAAACTGGGATTTAATGTATTTTATGCATTTTGTAGCTATAACATGAAGTGATTTCTGCTGCGCATGAGAGCCATCAAAATCTGCAATTCTTAATTTCTTGGATGTATCTTATTTTTCCATTTTCTATTCATGACAATAACACCATCAAATGGTCAGTTTGTGTTCTGGGTTACCATGCTAGACCACTAGCAGGAAGTTGGGGTTATGCAAAATATAAAGCACTAGTTGGGAGTTCATAGGATTAAGTATGCTAACCTAAAATTAAAAAGCTAGCAACTGTAAAGAATATTAAGGAAGGTATAGGACTATGTGAAATTAAGAAATAATCCTAGGATGCAGAAAACAATTTATCAGTTCTGGGCCTTGACAAGTATTGTCATCCTATGATACAGTAATCCCAGTGTCTATTGACCAGCAGTTGCTGACCATCCTGTATCTATCATTGGCAGAATGTGTTGTCTGGACAGAAGAAGTCCCAGGATTGTGAGATTTTAAGACAAGTACTTTGCACATGAGAGATCTTGGTCTGAGGAAAAGAATAACTTTTTCTAATATTTGGAAGGAAGAACGTAGAATAGGGTGCACTTCCCAAGTTAGATATGAACATGAGGACGGGGGGTGTCAAGTTTTGAAAGATCGGTGTAAATACAAACTAATTGTGTCAGGAGTGGCTCTGCAGGCACAAGGGGCTGGAATTCAAAGAGAAGAGTTACTTTATGTCCAGTTTTCCTTATGGGCAACCACATCTAGTGGAAGTACAGAGCAGAACCACTTACATTAAATTCAGAAACAAACAAGGGCTTTGAGGTACTGTTAAAACTTCCTCTCCTTCCGGTTTGGGGAAAGGCTTTGATTCTTGGAACTGAGCAAATATGACTTCTAGCTTGCTTGGGATAAATCCTAGAGATGTCCATGATCACATCTAACTCACATCGTGAGTTAGATGTGATCTAACTCAGGGAATGTATTCAACAGAAAAAACAATGGAAGTCTAACATCAAATATAGAGATATCCAGCTCACTGTAAATCTGTGTTTACTAGCCTGTTTAGGTGAGATTAATGAATTATGTAAGATAAATATATACAGTGCTTTTAAGGCTAAAATTTGCCATAAATATATTACCAGTTGTTAAATTTTTCTCATGGTCACCAGCTTGGGTATTGTTTTCATGTTCAGGGATAAAATGTAAAGATGAGAAACTTGTGTTCCAGTGAGAGAGACAGAGAAACAGAAAGAAAGTCATTCTGACAAATAACTGAATGGATCAATAGGTATGTAGAGACAGAAAGATTTAGAAAGAAAATGTCATGGCTCATGATGTAAGTAACCATATTGCACTTTTACCCTGATTTTCATACAGGGAGTGGGCAATTACAGACATGTAAGCTGGACATCTGCACTGGCAGTTAAGTAGGACTTGTAATAAAGGATGGAATGGGAGGCCATATGGATCAATATGACCCATTTGGGAAAAGTAGCACAGATTACATGAAAGAAAATCCTGTTTTGCAAACCCCTAATGAGTTTTTCAAGGGGCTTTTCAGCAAGCATGTAGACAAAAGTGATCTAAATGATACAATCTATGTGATTTCCTATCAGCTCTTAGAGAAATCCTTTTAAAAATCTTTTAAGGAAATAAAGGAATGGAATAAGGGGAGAAATCCTGGACTGAATAAAGAACTGAATTCCAGATAGGAAATGCAGAACAGGGGCAAACATTTAATTCTTGCAAGGGGAGAATTGATCCCAGAAAAGTTCAATGGGGAGCTAAGCTGAAAATTCTGCCATTTAGTATGTTCACAAATGACCCAGAAAAGAGATCAGATGGTACAATGAGTAAATTGGCTTATGAGAGAATTACTTGGCAGACTAAAGATGAATGCAGTTTGTAGGAAACTGTAGGAGTACCTGAAAAGACTTTAGGATGGATCATGTAAAGCAATGTGCATAGCAAGCAAAAATCCCCTAGTTTCACATGAAGATTCATGACCTCTTGACCATTACCATACAGGAGCAAGACCTGAGGATCAGAATAGAAAGTTCTTTGAAAACGTCAGGTCATTGCTCAGCAGTGTTCAGAAGTCATGTGGAGAGTTAGGAATTGTCAGGAAAGGAATGTGAGAACAAAACAGAAAATGTCCTGCTACTGCATAAATCCACAATTTGCCCCAACCTTGAATACTGTGTGCAGTTCTCATTCCCTGGAGTGGATCTGGAAAGGAGTCAGAGCAGGGCTGCCAAGATAATTGTAGATATGAAATGACTTCTGTAATAGGAAAACAGGAACAGACAGGGACTCTTCAGCTTGAGAGAGAGAGCCCACTAATGAGACATGGCCAACACTTCACTGTGTTTACAGAGCCAGCCTAGACTGTCTTTCAGCACAAAAACCAGGGGACATCAAAGTAAAGCCAAGAAGTGGCAACTTCAGGACACTCAAAAAACAGTGATTTTGTCATACAAAGTTCATAAGCCCTGTAGGACTATTTGCCAATGGATGTTATGGACAGAAAATGCTTAGCTGTGTTGAAGGGAAAATGGGACAAATGCTTGGTAGACAGCCAGGGAGACATAGGTAAACCACTCCTGGCTCAGGAAATCCCATGAACTGAAGGTAGCCCCAGGCAAGGAGGGTAGTCAGGAGACGTCTCATAGATGCTTCTCCTGTGTTTGCTCTTCAGCATTTACTTCTGGTTAGTGCTGAGCACAGGATACTGGCCCAGATGGAGCCTTCATCTGAATCTGGGGGGGTTACTGAGGCCCTCCTTGCTTGGAATGTCAAATGATGATCTGTGCTGTGAAGGATGCAGACAGATTGCATAATGGTTTCTTACCCAGCAGAACATAAAAAGATTGATTTGAGACTGTTTATACAGCCTTTGGGTCTGGAAAAAAGCTCATCCTGCTGTTTTCTTATTTAGTCTTACATATACTCCAGATAAATGACTTGTCCAATATAATACCACACAACATGGTGTTTAAGATCCATTACCGAAAGTGCCTGGACAGTCAGCTTCTCATGAATACAACAAGCAACATATAATTCATCTGTTTGTCCATCTCTAGAACTATAACTCTCCTCCCAGCTCATGTTTTCTGCTGCTGGCCAGTAAAGTGGAAGAAAATTAATAAAGAAAGTAAAATAGATCATGTTTCTCTCCTGTCTTTCTCTCTTTTCTTCTGCATGATTATATCACTTCTTCATTCTGCAGACAAAGAAATGGAGGCTGAAATTTCAGGTCATTAACTGGGAGCATCACCTGCTAAGAATTCCATTGTGTGAGCCATCTACCCTTCATTGTTTTAATTACAGCAGGTAATAAATAAGCAAAGAGAAGCAGGGGAAATAGATGAGAACAGCACAGAGGATACCATTTGCCTGCTCCTGATAGGTCAGGCTGATGGCAATTTTGTTTAGGATGTTTTTCAGCTGACTCAGAAGCATGTGGTACTGTCACATTTTACTGCATAAAAATAATGTGATACAATAAAATAAAATAAACAATTTTTAAAAATCAATTATGAGCTGAATAAGAGCTGTAATTATAATTTCCATACAGATTTTGTGTTTAGTAATGCGTTCATTAATGACTTGAAATAATAAGTGCCTCACCACAAATCAGCAGGATGATGCATTTATGTATCATGGCTGTATCTCAGTCTAAGATCATCTAAATTTATTTATCTAAGAAATAGCAGGATCAGGATTTTGTTCATAAGATAATTTTGTGGTTTTCCAAGTCCTGCAGATCTGGGAATGTTCTGGGAACTGATCCAAAGATAACTGAGACCCATGAGGTTCTTTCTATTGATGGTAAAGGACATTGGATGACAGTGTTCTCACAACACTGCCTCTGAGGAGGTCAGCAAGACACAGCAAAGGACTTACATACATGCGTCAGGACAGGAATATTATTTTCACAGTGTGGTAATAACTCATCTAGATCTGCAATACTGATACCTTTTTGTTTCATAGTGCCTTTAATATCCCATAAAGAGTTAATTCTTAATTTTGTTTTTCAAAAATATGCTGAGAAATCAGTGGAATTATCTGTGTTTTTTCCCCCTGGAATATTAAACTTATTCATCAGACTCAGTTTATGTTACATTCATATTGCTGCCATATGTCATTTAAAGCAAAATTAAAGTCTACTCTTCTGAAATGCAGAGTTGCTTTCAACAGTTGAGTAGGTTTTTTTTTACCACACGTGTGAGAGAGACGTGTATATAAATATTTATATATGTATACTTATACATATATGTATATATAATCATACTCCTACAAAAATGCTCTTCTCATTATGCAATACTAACAAGTAAGGTTGATTTGCCTATTGCTGATTTTTTTTCCCCCCTGTAACTCAGAATAAGTAGCATCCTGTATTTAAAATTGATACTTTTTTCATCACCTGTGATACAGGAAAGAAGGTATAGGAATATATATCCTGGGCAGAGATAATTTCTAAGACTCCCAGACAACATGTGTGCCAGCAAATGAAAAAGATCTAGGACCTTTTTCCACCACTGAGTCCAGCTGACATGGAGAATCCCTTATTTGTATTCAAAATCCTGAAACGTACCTGAAAAAAGTTCTGGAGAATATGGGTGGTCCAGATGAAAAAGCTGACTGTATACCTTTGTCACTGTTCTACAGTGTGTGGGTGCCTGTGCTCCTGTGCTTGTGTCCTTCCCTGTCACTTCTCATTTTTCTAAGGTAGAGCTGTTAGTCACAGTGTACAGGGAGAAGGAAGTAATGGCCACATGGGTTCTAACCAGGGGAGAAATCAGCAAATCAGAAAAACTGCTTAGCATTCAGGGTTATGCCCCTGAAAGAGGTTTAGATAAACAAGTTGAGCACAGCCATGGTCACAGCTGGTATGGAGCTACTGGCACCACTAACTTGGGACTAGAAGGATGGAATATTAAAGGATAGAATGGTTTGGAAGGGACCGTAAAGATCATTTAGTTCCAATTTCCCTTCCATGGGCATGACACCTTTTACTAGATCAGGTTTCTCAGAGCCCCATCCAGCTTGGCTTTGAACACTTCCAGGGATGGGGAACCCACAATTTCTCTGAGCAACCTGTTCCAAAGTCTCACCACCCTCACAGTGAAGAATTTCTTCCTAACAGTTAATCTAAATCTCTCTTTAGTTTAAAACCATTTCCCCTTGTTCTATCATTATCTGCCTGGGTAAAAAAGTTGCTCTCCCTCTTTTTTATAATCCTGGGCCTTATGGGGGTGTCCTGTAGTAGAGGCGGCATCAGTGAACGTTACAGGGCTCAGCCGGATTAATACAAAGTATCTCATGTTCACAGAAATCCCCACAAGCTGCCCCCAGAACTGGGACTACCAGTTTTTCCTCTGAAGTGCACAGGTTTAAACCGATAATGGTGTATGAATACATGGCTGAATGCCTGGTAGGCTCTGGGGGACTTCAGGATGTGATGAGGCAAAAGGTTTGAATAGATGGCTCCTCCAGTCCATCCTGTCCTGTGCACTCCCATCCACAGCTCCTCCAGTCCATCCTGTCCTGGGACATAGTCCTAGCCTGTTGGATCTCTGATATACTTTATCATGTCAGTAGGAATTCCTTCCTGGAAGGCAGAAGGAGACAGGCAGGCAGTGCACCAAAGACTCTCTTTGTACTATTAATTGTACTATTGGGAGGGGCCTTCAAGTGACTCTTCAATTTTAAACTTGTTCTTCACACTGTTGCATGTTGATATCCCACTGTCTCCACAATGTGCCTGCCTCACTGCGAAAGATACTTTACTATTCATACCCAGCATCCAGTCTTCAAATAGGTTTTATTTACAGAAGTTGCCTGAGGAAGACTCTAATTTATAGCTATTGATTCTTTCCACACCTTTGTCTAACTGATGAAGAAATGCTTTATTGCCCAGTTAGTTTAGATATAGATGGTATACATATCTATTCTGTGCTTTAATCAAATAATTGAATCATCTCTCAGATTTCTATATGGTAAATTAAACACACTGAATTCTTTGCACTTTTTTCTTTAATGAATTTCAGCTTTTTCGGTGTGTCCATTTTTTCAATATCAGCAGAAAAAGGAAGGTGACCTGCATATTTCAATCTTGTATTGGTCCCCACAATGGTTTTGGTCCCTGCTCCCCCATGCCTTGTGCCTCTCCCTATCCCTTCCTATTTATGCACTGCAGGGCTGCAGAATTCCCTTATTCAACAAGATTCCTCTATGCCACCAGATTGTGATGATCTGGTACATGGTGGCCCCTAATTTCCTTTAATGTTTCCTTTTACAGGGAACATGGTCTGCAGTTACATAAACTTCATAATTTGCTCCTAGTAGGATGACTTCACAAATGATTTTTATTAAAACACATTTATTTCACAAATACAGCTATTCAATTCAGTCTGCCTCCACACTGTCACTTTGCTGGCCTTTCTGTATGCTTTTCTTCTATTTGCAAGTTTTATTTACCTCCAGACCATCAATACAACTATTAAATTAGGGCAGCAGCACTTCCCTGGGAATTCTGCTGGCAATATTGCCAGATAATGTCCCACTTGTAAACAGATCACCTGGTTTTCATCTTGCTTCCAAAACTGAATTTGGAATTATTAGAACACCCTGATGTGAGGAAAATTTCAGGTTAAGTCTGGCATAAGGGACTGCCTGAGGATCCTCTTTTTACAAACTGTGTGGATGAGTTTTCTCAGATTTGCCTTGCTCAGACCATTAGTCCAGTGCTATTCCAGCAGGCATCATGTCCCTGCATGTCTCCACAAGCCCTGGCTCAGGCTGTGCCACATAATATCATCATATAATAAAACCACTATTTTCATGGTCCTTCAGTGTCCCTGACTTTCCAAAACAGTTAGTAGCACAGGCTGTCAGACTGCTTTCTGTACTGTGAAGGATGAAAAGCTAGAGCTCACAGATCCCATAGTTTGGCTCTTTTCCCTGCCTCCTGCCTCCTTTCTGCTCCCCAGCACAGATCTTCAGACACAACCTCAGAGCACATGTCCAGGGAATGCCAGTTGGCCCTCCTGCCCTGGCAGTTCTTCTGGAATGGGACAAAATATGACTAGAGATGGAGGTAAAAAAATCCATATGAGCACAGTTCATCATGGTGTTGGGGGCCTCATGTATCTTCCCTGATAGTCACCTTAGCAGGCTTCTACTGAAGGAACAGAAGACACTGTGTGTCCTAGGGACCATGGCAGAGAAGACTGATCATGCATAGGTAGGGAATAGCGTGCCCTGATGCCAGAGAAAGGCTGATGGAAGAGGAACAGGAGGAAACAAGCCACACTCACAACAGGAGAACATCCAATAAATTAAACCGATTCAAGAGGTGTTTGCTTCCCTGCCTGCTCAAGGCCCTGGTGCTACTGGGTTGGCAGCATCCCTTCCACTCTCTGTCTTCCCTTTGCCACCAGAACCATAATGTCAGACCTGGTTACAGCCTCCTTGGATGAGTACCACAGGAAGAGGGGTGAGTCCTTGGACAAGCCTCATGAGACCCTTCTGAAAACAAATACACCCTACCTAGAAGCTTGCATAGATCCTCCTTTTCCAGTTTTCACATATTTTTCTGCTTTTGCATTTCATATACCACCAAATGCCACCAAATGCATTTCAAATGCCACCACTGGCTAAGAGTTCAAGAACATGTATGAATCTTGTTGCATGGGATCCTGCTGCAGTAGCCAGCTATGGCTGAGAGATTGTGTTTAGCTCTACCCATCACCACTGCTGTAGTTGTGGTCTAGGTCTACAACAGACCTAATGTCACTTAACCTACTTTGAATGCATGTCTTAGACCCAAGAAGATTTTTTGTTTCAATTTCCCATATTTCAGTCTAGAAACAAGGATGTCTAGGGTCATCTTCTGTCTCATCAATCCATATACAGCAGTATTCTTTAGAAACAAAAGAAGTCACTTATTTCTTCTAATTTAGTTAACTGTAACAAATTAGGTTTCCGTTTTCATAGGAACAACCAGATATGAAGCAGCCAGCTGAGGTTTGCTCTTCAGTATAACCATCCCAACCCTGACAAATCCCCTCTAAAGTGCACAGCAAGCCAGCAGCTGGGGTACCTTCCAGTGCTTCCTGATTCAAGCACAGTTTGTTCCTACCATTCTTTTGTAGATGATATTGCAGGAGGAAGTGCCTGTTGTTCCTAAATCTAACAGAGAAAAGACTCCATTCTTTTGGCTTGCTAATGATAAACCCAGCAGCTGATCTACAACTGTGTGCAGATTCTGATAATCCACCATCTCATTCTCATGTGCCTCTTTCAATGTGTACAAAGGAATACTGTCCTACACTGATCCCAGACATGTGGCAAAATCCCTTCTTTTACACCTATGACTGCAGCCACAGGGTGACAAACCATTTGTTTTTCACATGGTATACAACTCAGTGTTCACTATATTCCTCCTTGTATTTGTTTTGTAGAAGCAGCAATGAATCATGCAAGGAACTGTCATTTCTACTTCAAATGGAGCTGCCACCCAAAAAATTTATTTCTTGAACCCAAGTGTTGAAGCACATTATGTCATTTAATCATAGAAAGAACCAGTTTTGCATGCCTGATGCTGTGAATTCAGCAGCTTGCATGCCTGTGGATAACTGCTGACTGGGAATTTATCAGCAGCTGGCCCTGTTAACGCAGAACCATAGAATCGGATTGGAAAAAATATCTAAGGTTATTGAGTTCAATCATTAACCCAGCATTGCCAAGTTCACCACGAAACTATGTCCCTAAGTGCCACATCTACACTTATATGGTCCCTTATATGGTCTTTTGTCATATTCCAAAACGTATTTTGGACTGGATCAATGTTTCTATAACATTCCATAGATGTGACCCTCTGCAGGGTCCACCTGTCTCCCTGGCAGTTCTTTGTGTAAGCTATGTATTCATCTCTCCAGCCAAGGACCCGGGAACTACCAGCTGGTGGCAGTAGCAGCTTCTCCAAGATCATAATGTGAGGACTTCATCTCAGTTCCTGATGACACTGTAAGAAAGTAAGCAAATACACTCTCCTCATTTTAAAGAAACTAAGCCATTATCAGTAATTGTAACTAATTTAACTACTTTAAAAATAACTTTTCTTCTCTCATGCTTTGATGCCTTTTGAATTTTTTTTTTGCTTAGTAGTTTGGGTGTTGTAATTGGCACTGAGAAACAAGAAGATAAAACATGTCTCTCACTGTTGTGATGACTAGGCTGATGTTAAGGTCTTAGGATAAAGGAGGAAGAGTTCATTGCCCATAAATGCATGGCAAGTGACCTTTCTTATGGCTGTGTGCTGTAAAGAGGAAAATGAGATAATATGGTGAGATTAAGGGAATATGAAGATAAAGGATTGACTGGAGTCAAAGAAAAACTGTTGAGCTGGCATCAAAGAGGAGTGTGTGTTTTGAGATCCAAATGTGATCTTATATAATCTTATACAAATGTTCTAATACTTCCCCATCTTTACTCAAAATACATCACTGAGTGCCATCTTCAGTAACATCAACCTGTTCTTTTAAAGCTGCATCACTCTGGCAGCACATCTTTTTAATCCCTTCTACCAACACATCCTTCTTTTTTTATCTCTTCCTTCGTTGTTTGCTTCCATGGATTTATGTAAAAACTCCTTATCATTGGCCCCTCAGCACTTTGTACGTTGTACCATGGAACTTTATTATGTTCTTGTCACTTCAGGAGAGCAAAAGGTCTGTGATGCCATATAAAAACATCAGGATCCAAAAATTATTTCATGGCACCATAAGGTCTTTGAGACTAAATTCCAGCAATTCTGCCTTTAAAGTTTAACTAAAGTTGGTGTCTCTGTGTTAATTTTGTGTGGTTTACACCAACATCCATCTGTTGCTTGGATGATCTACAGTGCTTTTGCTGATCCAGAGGTTAATCACGTGCTCTGAGCAGGTAATAAGAGACATTTTGTGTGTCCTTTTGGTGCTGTGAACAGGGTACTGGAACACCTCGCATGCTGCTTTCAGGCTCACCCGCTGGGTGGGCACTGACAAGTGAGACAGGTCTGGCAGCAGCCCTCAGCTTCATGAGGCATGGACTGCAGCTGAGGCAGGAGAGCCCTCAGACTCTTCTTGGGGTGAAGAGCCATCCATGAACTGGATACTCTGCAGAAAAGGGACTACCTAGGGCTCAGATTCATATTGTTTGCCCGCAGTTAAAAGCAGGATTGTTGCAAGGCCTCACCCATGGCCCTGGCTCTTGGCTTATATGTAGGAGCTTAGAAAAGTTCATGATCTCAGGCCTTTAAAAATTGTAGTAATAATTGACAGAGTCACACAAACAAAAATTTTTGTATCCAGAGTAGAGGGACCATCAAATAGTTGCCATTCCTCCAACCATTCCATGGAATACAGCTTCCTCACTGAGCAGCAACAGATTTACTTCAAAGATGACATTGTAGGACAAAAATGTGGCCAGATGTCCAGGCTGAAGGTGGCATCACTCTGGCAGCACATCTTTTTAATCCCTTCTACCAACACATCCTTCTTTTTTTATCTCTTCCTTCTTTGTTTGCTTCCATGGATTTATGTAAAAACTCCTTATCATTGGCCCCTCAGCACTTTGTACGTTGTACCATGGAAATTTATTATGTTCTTGTCACTTCAGGAGAGCAAAAGGTCTGTGATGCCATATAAAAACATCAGGATCCAAAAATTATTTCATGGCACCATAAGGTCTTTGAGACTAAATTCCAGCAATTCTGCCTTTAAAGTTTAACTAAAGTTGGTGTCTCTGTGTTAATTTTGTGTGGTTTACACCAACATCCATCTGTTGCTTGGATGATCTACAGTGCTTTTGCTGATCCAGAGGTTAATCACGTGCTCTGAGCAGGTAATAAGAGACATTTTGTGTGTCCTTTTGGTGCTGTGAACAGGGTACTGGAACACCTCGCATGCTGCTTTCAGGCTCACCTCCTGGGTGGGCACTGACAAGTGAGACAGGTCTGGCAGCAGCCCTCAGCTTCATGAGGCATGGACTGCAGCTGAGGCAGGAGAGCCCTCAGACTCTTCTTGGGGTGAAGAGCCATCCATGAACTGGATACTCTGCAGAAAAGGGACTACCTAGGGCTCAGATTCATATTGTTTGCCCGCAGTTAAAAGCAGGATTGTTGCAAGGCCTCACCCATGGCCCTGGCTCTTGGCTTATATGTAGGAGCTTAGAAAAGTTCATGATCTCAGGCCTTTAAAAATTGTAGTAATAATTGACAGAGTCACACAAACAAAAATTTTTGTATCCAGAGTAGAGGGACCATCAAATAGTTGCCATTCCTCCAACCATTCCATGGAATACAGCTTCCTCACTGAGCAGCAACAGATTTACTTCAAAGATGACATTGTAGGACAAAAATGTGGCCAGATGTCCAGGCTGAAGGTGGAACAAGGTAAAACATGCATTGTACCTTTATTTGGGGAGAAATTTGTAAATGACTTCTGCCCTTTACTGGCCACATCTTGAATTTGTGTATGAGTGCAAGAATTTAAAAATACTTGTGTGTGTATGTGAGAAGGTCTCCTCTGACCCAGAGTTCTGTGATTCAGAATTGCTGGATGCAAATGTATTTTAGCCAGTAGCAATACATGGACATGAACACCCTGAACATAAAAAGCTTCTTCTGAGCATTTCCAATGCTGTGCAGACTTAAAAATCAGACAGCCAACCATATTCTCCATGGATATTGTTTACCTCACTCATTCTCAAAAGCTATCACTGTGATATAATGGCTATTCTTTTACCCAGGTATCCTTTGCATTTAGCTGGGCTTATCTTGTCCGTTGAGTAGAGGTCACCTCAAGACTGTTGTTTACCAAAGTCAGTAAATTAGATTAGCATTGACAGATGGATGTCCAACACCAAGGAGAAGGTAATTTCAAAGAATGTGTTAACAGGAAAGTAGGAATCACACATATACCTTTATAAGTTTTAATATTTCAGGAGTGAACCATTTTATGTCTTTCTTCATTCTTGCTGTTTGTTGCTGAAAATGCCTTTTTTCTGAATATCCTTCTAAAAATAAATGGTGTTGTGACTTTGGAGGATGAAAGGAGGCAAACAGAAAATGAACAGTCAAAGGTGCCCAGTGAGATACTAGTAAGCATCAGGACAACTCAGGCAAAAGAGGGAGAGATTAATAAATAGCTTGCCTGCTGAAAAAGTGTGTGTTTGCAAGTTGGCAAAGAATTAGCTAAATATAAGTCCATTTGATTCTGGGAAGAAGGGTGTGTCCCATGCTGTAAATTAAATCAATGGAGCCTACCAAGCCAACCTAAGTAAATAACTCCTTCAAAAGAATTCCAGGCCTAGAGGCTGACCTAATCCTGAGTATACCAGCAGGATAAATGAACCCAAAGATTCTAATGCCAGCTATAACAATTTATCTTCAGACCTGCAGAGGAAGGCAAAAAAAAAAAAAAAAAAAAAAGCAGTAGAGGACAAATCATGTATCAGGAAGAATAAAATAAAATCTTTCCCAACTCCAGTGGAAGCCCTGAGGCATGGAATTATTATAATGCAAATTGACAGTGATCTAATCTATTTTCTCACACACTTGGGGATACTGACACACCAGATGCCCAGGGACTCATAATATAAGCTTAATTTTCTCTCTTCAGGCATTTTCCTATTCTATTGTGTTGTACAATTATTTCCATAAACTTCTCAGGCTCCTTGCTATGAGACTGCAAGCTACTCCTTCCAGTGCTCAGGAGAGTATTCAAATGCTTCCTTCATCATATCTGGAAGCCTTTAGATTTCCCGGGCAGATGTGTTCAGGATTACTCACTGTATTGCCATTTGATCATGTGATGAAGTCAATATCCCTCTCTGACATTTACTTTTCAAATATATTTATTAAGTGTTATCACAGTCCTATTCAGTCTTTGCTGAGCTATACTAAACAAGAAAAGAATCTTTTAATTTTCCTACAAAGATAGGACTTTTGTTCCCCTAATCATTCTAGAAATGCTTCTGTGCCTTTGTTCAATTTAACATTTTCTATCACTTGGCATTAAAATTCTGCTGCATTTAAATGGAAGTAAACAATACACAATTAACTTTTTGCTGAACCACAGGTAACTCGTTTTTTGCAAACTCAGCAAAAACAAGAAAACCACTGGCCAATATTATCCTACTAGGAAACAAAAAAAAAAAACCAACAAACCCAAACAAACAAACAAAAACCTTCCTGTCAGCCCCAATATCGAACTGGTACTAGAATGGGAGTTCACTCTCCAGCTCTCCAGCTGCAGCAGATGCTTCTCCACCACAAGAAGAATCTGAGATGTCCTTCATCAGCTGCACCCTGCTCTGCATGGAGCTGAGGGCTGCTGCCAGACCTGAGCTTTGAATGCTGTCCTGTGCCACTAATAAATGGCTAAGCCTGAAAGCAGCTCTCCAGCTGAATATATAGGAGAAATATCTGCCAGGGGTCAGTCTGTTTTACATACCCAGATGCCTGTGTGATTTGAAAGTCATTGCATCAGTCTAGGATGTCTTTATGCACTGTGAGTGGATCAACCAGCCCTGCTCCAAGACAAGGACAGGAGAGTCTTGTCTAGGAGATGGCAGGTGAGTTCAGTTTGACTCCTGCACTTGGCAAACTGGTGAGAAGGTATAATAATGAACAAAGTCAATAGATATGTTTCTACTATTTAAGATACTAAGGAACAGAAATTTATTAGGAATGTGTAAAGAGAGATCATGGACCAAATTTGATTTTTTTTTTGTCATTCAGGGAATATGTGGATAAGGGCAGTCTAGATACAGGGGAAGTCTCCCCTGCAAGATGTTTTACTACCTGTTTTCCCTCATGACATTGTCACAGACAGGTAGAGAAATTAAAAAAGAAAGGCCTCATAAAATCAGGCCTGCTCTGCTAAATTAATAGCTGGCCTGCCACTTCTAAGTGGAGCTAAGTACTTTTCAAGTTGCCATGTGAAAACAATCTTGGAATGAGAATTTGTTAACACGACAGTCTATTCCTTCAGTGAAAAACAAGTGCACCTATATAAACAATAAGATCTGTCCCAGGAGAATCAGCAGAAAAAGTATGTAAACTATAGATGTGCAAAATGTCATGTACCAACCAATGTGAATGTATTGTTAACCAATTAGATCTGACACAGAGCCTTCTGATAATCTTATAAAATATGACCCATACAATAAAGATTCTGCTTTTTCCTGCATGAAGAAAATGGAGTATCAGCTGATTTATTACAACAGACTTGACTTTAAGGCATCCAGAGTCCATACTGGACAAACCTAATAACTTGCTTGCTGAGGAAGCCTGGGTATGAAAAAGAAGAGTTCGCTCCATCACTTCAGGTTTTTGGCCCTGCAGCCAGTATGGGCACAGACTGTGATGAATTTCACTACTTTCAGCACCACCAGAGCAGCACCCTGTGGCAGCAGAGCCCTGTTTGTCCAGGCACACCTATTACACCTTCCTCTTTGCTGAAACTTCTCACTTCTTCATTAATCTTGTACCATTTCAGAGAGCAGTGGTGGAAGGCCACAGAGGGGAAGCTTGCCTGTGGCACACCTTTGCAGAGACTTTGCTCTTTTCTTTTGGCTTTGCCACTAAGTAGATACCTCAGTTATGTAAGACAGGTAAGTAACTTCCTTAATGTTAAATTAATGATCACAGCTCTTGCTGCCACCTGGAACACCAGGCAGAGACCTTTCAGTTACTTTTCAGTAAAACATTAATGTAGCCGACACAAAGGCTCACATTGCTGGTTGGCAGCATGCTTCAGTTCCGTGTCTGTGCTGCACCACCCTGCCTGGCCCTAGGTATTCATCCAGAGGTGACCACTGAGCACCTTGTTCCACCTGACTGCTTGTGGGGATTGAAGCTGCAGGTGAAGATTCTGTGACTGCCAGTTTTGGCACCAGAGCAGGAACAGTCTTCCAAGCTGTCCCATCAGGTTTCTCAGTGCCCTGCTCCATATGCTGATAAGAATTTTCCATGTCTGCCTTAGCTTCTCCCCCTGCAAGTCCTGCTGGAGTCACTTTCCTGATGAAGCACAGATTACTTTGTTTCCTGGAAGCGTCACACACCACGAGATGTCTGGGTGCAGTTTGTCTGCATTTCAGAAATTTCCCAGCTCCATAGATGGGTCATCAATAGTTCAGGGGAGTGGCATTTCTGCCACACCAGAAAGCTACTAAGGGAAGGCTTGGACACAGCTTCCAATAACCTATAAACTGGAGGTTCTTTGGGCAAATGTAGGAGGTAGGAGATGAATATGGGATGAACAGAACAATCTTTGACACTTCACCCTCCACCCACTTCACTTTCGACTGGATGTCTGACCTCCAGGGAAGCAGTCTGTCAACAGTACTTCCCAGTACAGATCTCAGGGGTAGGGGATTTAGCAAACACCTCTCCTGCAACAGACCCATCTGGATATCTGCACACAGGAAAAGATCAGAGCAACTCAGGGGGTTATCGCACTGTTGGATTGGCAAGGTCAACAGCACAGAGGGCAGGAGCAAACTAGGACAGTGTTGTGGCACCTGGGCCTCCCAGGCCATCACTGACAGCTTGCTCACAGCCCTTCATCTTCTCTCTGTTCAAAGCAGGCTGATGGAGAAGCACTGGCTATCACACACAGGTCAACTCTGCCAGTATCTCCTGACATTGCTCTATGGAGTCTTCAGGGAGCAAGAGGAGATCCACCTCCAGATCCTCCACTGGGAAATGTGTTATGGAATATAATACTGCTATGTGCACACACTGCTTATTGCTTTACATCCTCCGCACAACTGATGTAATCACACTTTGGGCCCTGCCTTCACTGTTCCTCAATTCAAAGCACTTCTTGTAATTTTCTTGCTTTTCCAGTCTCTGAAGGTATAGAAGATGATGCGAACAGAGATTTTGGGAATCAGCTGCTTCTTCCTGTGCTACACAGAGTCCCAGGAGGACAGACCTACTTGGTCTGGAGGGAAGGGATGGGATATGTATATATGCTGTACTGAAAAAAGAAAGATTGTCCCATCATTCCAAACACAACAAATACCAAAATACGTGCGCACGCGCACACACACACACACATATATACACGTTATGCACTTACAAGTGTTTTTAACCATGTTTATATATCGATTTCTATACACATTAAATATGTGACTATACGTGTTTAGGCAGGTAGGTGTAACTATATACGCACATGCACTTATGTGCCATCGTCCATACATGTGTCCTTACACATGACCACAGAGCTGCTGTGTCCCTGCGTTAGCTGCAGGCTCTGTCCGTGCGCGCACACGTGCGCGGAGCTCCCGCGGTGTCGCTTCCCGGCCCTGTGGGCGCCGACACTCGCGCACACACGCACGTAAGTGTGCAACACCTGCCCCCGCACCCGCGGGTCTGTCCCGGCGCCCCTCCCTGCCGTCACCGCCCCCGGCCCGCCCGGCCGGCGGGGCCGCTGCCGCAGCGCGGGGCGGAGCGGAGCGGGACGGTCCCCCGCGCTGCCCGCCGGCCGCCGCCCCGCCGAGCCCCGCAGCGGCGGTGCCGCCAGGCGGGCGGGGGCGCGGCGGGCCCGTGGCGGCGCTGCCCGGGCGGGCGGCCCCTCTCCCGAACAAAGGGCCGAGCGCGCCGCGGGCCGGCGCGGGCACGGCGGGGGCTGCGCGGGCGGGCTCCGACCCCCCCGCCCGCCTCGGGGGGAGGCGCCCGGAGCGGCGCGGGGCCCGGCCCGCCGGGAGCCGCCGGGGATTGGCTCGGCCGAGCGCGATCCGAAGGTGCCGGGGAAGCCATCTGCAGCGCAGGCGGTTTCGCCGCCGCTGTGCGGGGGGAGGGAGGGGGCTCTCCCGTGCGGGAGGCTGGGGGATTTTTTTTTTTTTTCCTTCCTACCTTTCCCCCCCCACCACCACCACCCTCCTCCTTCTTCCTTTTCACGGGATCATGGCCACGGCGGCGGGGCCGTGATGTCCGCGGGAGCAGCCCCGCTGCGGCAATGCTGCCCGCCGCAGCTCTAGGCAGGGGAGGCGTTTGAGCGGCGGCCGCACATCCTCCGGCACCGCGGCGGCACCGCCGCCTCTCCGCGCCCCGGACCGGCGGAGAGGCGCTTCGCCGCCCGCCCGCCAACAGCACACCCGCCAAGCCGGGCTTTAAACTGATAACAACCACACTAGAGCCCCACCGGTGCTCAGAGGCGGCAGGGATCGCAGAGCCGCGCACAACATGGCCACTCTGCTGCGGAAAATCGGGCTGATCCGGCTGCACAGCCGGGACACGGAGGACCCCAAGCACCACCACCACCGCAGCAGCAGCCAGCAGGGCTCCTCGCTCCGCGGCAGAGGCAACCAGAAGAACAGCAGCAACAAGCCGCAGCCGCAGGGCCCCCCCGGGGGCGGCTGCAGCAGCAGCAGCAGCGAGGGCAGCCCCGGGGGCCACAAGAACAAGAAGGCGCCGGAGCCGGCCAAGCAGCCCCCGCAGCAGGCGCGCTCGGGAGTCGGCCGGGAGAAGCCGCGGGAGCCGGGCAGGGAGCCCGGCGCCGGCAAGGAGGCGGCGCAGCGGCCCGGCCCCGGCTCCGGCCCCGGGTGCGGGTCGGGGCCGGCGGCGCTGGTGCCCGCGGGCCGGCAGCAGCACTGCACGCAGGTGCGGACCCGGCGGCTGATGAAGGAGCTGCAGGACATCGCGCGGCTCAGCGACCGCTTCATCTCGGTGGAGCTGGTGGACGAGAGCCTCTTCGACTGGAACGTGAAGCTGCACCAGGTGGACAAGGACTCGGTGCTGTGGCAGGACATGAAGGAGACCAACACGGAGTACATCCTGCTCAACCTCACCTTCCCCGACAACTTCCCCTTCTCGCCGCCCTTCATGAGGGTGCTTAGCCCCCGCCTGGAGAACGGCTACGTCCTGGATGGCGGGGCCATCTGCATGGAGCTGCTCACCCCCCGCGGCTGGTCCAGCGCCTACACCGTGGAGGCCGTCATGAGGCAGTTCGCCGCCAGCCTGGTCAAGGGGCAGGTAGGGCTCCCTGCTCGGCGAGGAGCACACGCATCCATCGCTCGGGGTGCGGGCTGAGCGGTGTTCGGGTGGGACCCCCAAAGGTGGCCAGCCTGCTGCTGTCCGCCACCGGGCCCGCTCCTCCCCGAGTACCTGGTGTCACCGGTGGGGCGAAGGAAGGGACACACACGTGTTTGGCTCCGGGGTCCCTTCTCCGACAGGTGCGGCAGAGGTGCGGGGCAGCTTGGAGGGACGAGGAGCACATGCATCCATCGTGTCCTCCCGCCCGGCTTTTGTCCCTGTGCCTGGCTCTGCGTCCTGTGGCGCACCAAGATATCGTGCTCGTTACTCCTGATGGGCACCTCACAACAAAAGGGGGCTCTCTGGGCTCCAGTAGGGTTTGGGATTGGTGCCTCCTGCCCTTCACCAAGCAGTCGGCCATGCTCGCTGGTCCCTTGCGTGCAGTGCTGCCGCTGGCGGAGGGCGCGACGCTGGAGCTGCTGCCCCCGGGTCTTTGTCTGTGCTGTCCCGCATAGCATCCCTCGGGCAGGAGGGGCCACCCCGGCCTTGGGGCTTGGCACCCTGCGCCCAGGTGAGCCGCGGGGTCACGCCGGGAGTCCTGCCCGAGCTGCTGGCAAACTTGTACAGGTTTGTACAAATGTCCGGCCCGAAAGGAACAAGTAATTTGGGCTAGGTGCTGCAGCTGCAGCAGTCAGACGGTCCCTGCCAGCTCTCCTCTTCAAAGGAGGTGGTCGGTTCTCCCGGCAGAGGATCTCGTCTGACCTGAATCGCTGCATTTTGTGCTGCTTTTCCCCCTTTTTCTCCTGCAGAATACCCGTAGAAGAGAAATATTTCATAAGCCGTTTTTAATAAATGGGCGAATATTGCTGGTAGGCAATAGTTCTTTATGCTTTATATTAGCCTTTGTATTATAGTGGGCAGTGCACACATGGCTGTGACAGGGTGGTTTTCCTGTTCATGAATGCCCTTGAACTCGGGGGACCTGCACAGCTCCGTGTCTGTTAGTAAATTATACTAAGTAACTTAAATTTATATCTTGGCAAGGAGGTGGGGAAAGAGTAAATAATAACATACTTTTTATTTGCTGAAAAATGAGGTTACTCCTGTTGCTTCTGTAGAACTGCTTGCCTGAGCAGAAGTAAAGGTTTGTTTCTTCTTAAGACTGAAATTAATTTTGATTTTTCAACAGGCTCTTTTGTAAGTGGCATGTCCTCCCTTTAACCTATTTGGTTTGGGCCTACTGCTCCTTTTTTTTTTAATCAGATAGTATTTTTCTCTGCACTTCATTTCAAGAGGTCAAGTTTCCTAGGTCACCTTGGGATATTAAAAAAAACATCTACCAAGAAGAAAAAAAAAAGTTTTAATTAACACAGAGGCTGAGGTACGTTGAAATTCTGTAGCTGCTCTTACTGCATTACACTGTTTGTTAACCTGTCACTTTTCAGAGAGGTCATAGTTCTTATTTGTTACAAGAATTTAGATGGACAATGCTAAATTCTCTCATTTTGTAACAATTCAACCTCTTCCTGAGGTGTGAATGTTAAAGGGGTTCAATGAATATTTACTGGGATCCTAAAATGGCTCAGTGAAGAGAAACACTGTATTGTTTTCTTAGTAATAAATTTTCAGCTATATAATCTGACAATTTTCTTCCCTAAACCACTTAAGAGATTTCCAGAAAGTATTTGAGATTTTTGATTACCAGAGGATATTTATGTGTGCATCATTAATAAACACCTTTAAAAAGCAAGAGTTTCAATAACATTCTTCCAGAAGTTTGCAAAGTCAATTATGACAGAAAGAGAACTGGGATTAAAAAAAAGCAGAAATAAACTGCTGACAGTAACTTAATAGTTAAATTGATACAACATGGCAAGTGTCAACCTCTCAGATTGTTCTATCCAAGTGGAAAGGTTATTAGGCAGTACAGTCAATACATTTATTTTCTGGGTTAGAGAGATGTTGCCTGTGATGGGTTTGCTGGCCTGTCACCGTAGCTGGGCTCTGTGTCATGGGAGCCATGTTTCTGTAATTGCACTCCCCTCGTTATGTAATCCCCACTCCATTGCATAATAGGGCTCAAAATACGGCTGGCGCTCCTCTATCCCTGTTTCATTTTACAGGTGATCCACTTTAGACCAGTTAGTTCTTAAAAATAAAGATGGAGCCGATGGAGCACCGAGGGCTGAGGTGCTGCATTCCCCAGCGCCGTGTGGCTGGGTTTGGGTGACTCCTGCTGTGCTGTGGGCAGTCTTGGTGCCTGCAAGGAGCTGTCCCAAACAAATAGTCGTGGCTGTCACCAGGTTAATTGTGTAATTTCTGTAAGCTGCCTGCAACCTGCAATAGCATGAAATATTCAAGATGCAGTTCATCAGGAAGGCTGGAAGGCTGAGGGCCATTCTCCATCGCTCAGAATGAACCTGCCTGAGCAAATGGCAGCAGCCATCAGGCTGAGGGGGAGATGGTGCACTGCTGCCACCAGTGAGTCAAAGGGACCTTCCAGAGAAATGTCACTGGTTCCCAGCAGTGATTTATTAGCATGAAATCACCATGAATACTCCAGCCAGTGACGCATCCAAGAGTGCGCCTGGCTGGCACGGGTGCCAGTGTGAGTGGGCAGGGCTGGGCGTTCTGCTGGCACACCTTCCTCCTTGGGGCAGTTCAGGGGATCCAACCAAGGTGGCTCATTTTGTTGGACATTTCTTGTCTGTCCCATTTTGCTGAGCCAGCTGTGGCACTGTCATTCTCTGCTGGTTCTTCAAAGAGAAACAGCACTTCTTGGTCTCTTGGTAGAGCTAGTAGTAGCTGTGAGTATGTATGACCTTCTGTTTTTTGACAAAGCAATCCAAAAGCAGATAAAACTAACATTGAAAATGCATTTTCAGACAGTTAAGATTCTTGACAAACTCAAAAGTTTTTTTCTTGGATTTCACAGACTTTTTGCAGAGTAGAAGAGAAATTGAGCTAAGTCATTCTGACATCTCATGGGATGTCACTCAGGAGTTGTGTCTGTATAGAAACTTAAATGTGTAACAGAGAAATTAAGAGTTAGCACTTTTCTGTTACTTTTCAGCATTGCACTTGTAAGTGGCGAAACTGTGTCCAAGTTCCCAGACCTGAGCATACCTCCCAGGGTTTGGATTTTAAAGCAGGGTGGCTGTTTCTCTAGATTTCACCAAGCAGGAACCATATGCCTCAGGTGACCTTGCTTGAGAGATGGCCTGCCTTATGGGATGCCATAATGAATCTAGCATTGTATTTTTAGATTTTTTTTGTCTGTGAATAAAAATGTTCAAAGTGAAAGAGAGGTGACTTTTGTTTGAATATAACAATTCAACAGCCCCAAATTTAACTTTTTCTCCCCCTCAGTTTTCAAGGAAAAAATGTTAATTAACAAACAAGTTGGGGTTTGTTTGGTTGGTTGCTTCAGCTATTCAGCTGAGAAAATCAATTATTCACACAGCTCTAGTCAGTATCTTGAGGGGAATTCTCAGTACATCAAAGGCCAAAGACTGTTTATCTGTCTGGGATCCAGAATCCTATTTTAAAAAACTTGGTGTTGTCCTTAACTCAACTGTAGCATTGCTTTTAAAGGGATGACTTTGTACTTGCTTCCTGCACAGTCAGCTGCTCGCTGGCTCCTGTCATCACAGGCAAGAGCTTGGCCCTGCTGAACCAGCGAAACAGTCGCTGTGAGCTGCTGTGGAGCTGGGGTGCCAGCCAGGGAGGTGGGGTGATGCTAATGAAATAATTTAAATACCAGTTGTTTATCGTCCTGGAGGCAACTGTTCGACCTGTCTGTCTAGGCAGAGCTTCCCTTGCCTGGCTCTCTGTGCCTATCCAGGCCTTGGAGGTGGGCCATGGAGCGTTACTCCTTCTTAGCCCTTTAAAATGATTTATTGGTAATTTCAGAGGGAGGTTTAAAAATCAGTCGGTTGCTCACCGCTTCCAGATAATGGTGTCATTGTCACAATAATATCAATAATGGAAGGAAGGAAGGAAGGAAGGATGGATGGATGGTACTGGGTCGCAGCAGGAGGTTCACCATGGTGCTCCTTGAGTGACAGTGCACACAGATGAGACCAATGCCCGTGTTTCAGGGAAGAGTCATCTCTCTCCTTTGAAAACATGGCAGATGATGTGGTCCCAAAGGAAAAGGAGCCAACTTTGTCCAAAAGTAAGAGAGAGTTTTGTGTCTTCTAATAGATATGTTGTTTCTTGCTGGACAGAATGGTTTGGTGGATGCTTAAAAGAGGACAAAGCTCTGGACACCAGTGTCCAAGTAATGCATCAGGGTTTGGTTTTTTTTCTTTTTTTGAGAGCAAAAAAAGAGCTGCACCTGATGCCTTGGGGATTTCAGATGTAAGCTTGCAGTAGTGCTGGACCAGTAGATGCCTTGTCCTCTTTTTTACAAGTCTCTTGTTCTGTCCACGGAGGCTGGGGACCAGACTGCCAGAAAAGGCAGCTGTCAGGTAACTATCAGCTCTGCAGATTGTCATGAAAAAAGGTCTTTGTTTGAGGGAAGTACTCCCTTGTTCTTCCAGTGAATAGGAGGAACATAAAAAATTTTCCAGGATTCTTGCAGGGAATGGAAGAAACACAGAAATTTTCCCAGGACATATTACAATAGGAACAGGGTACCCCTAATTCTGAGTATTGTTGTTGTGGGCTTTTATATAATAATTTAGATAAAAATGAAAAGATAGTTTATATTTAAGCTTTAGTTTTGTATCAGAAAAGTTCCTGAATTCAAATAAAAGTTGTTGATATCTTTGATCCCTCACATTGCAGCATTAGAAATACCTCAGTGAGGCCCTGTTCATTTGCTTCAAATCTGTGTGCCCCATATGACTATTGAACGGATTTATCTTTCCATTTTAAAGATTTTAATATCTCAGCTGAGTTTTACCAGACTGAAACAGCAGAAATGGGCTTGTTTTATGACAAACAGCTACAGAAGGTAGCTGTTAATCATAGTCTAAATTACTCCCTCTTCATCCTTTCAAACAAAAGTGTGAGTGAGCAGATAGCAGATGGGACTTGCACAGTGTCCAGGAGGTCAGCAGACTCCAGGTCTTTCAAATATGTATAGCAGAAATTAATTGCAGATCCATGGGTTTTCATACTCCAGATGCTGGGTTTGAGGACTGTAGCCATGAATAAATCAGCTAATCTCAAAGGCTGCAGAAATATACGGAGAGCACAGTGGTCTCTGAATTATTTGGAGCCATTGTATCCTATTAGGCCCTTAAAAATTGAATTGTTTTACTTTTTGCTTTTGATTAGTTGCCTGAGCAAGTGATTATGGTTATCCTCAAGAGGGGAAATGTTGCTTTAGGTCCAGGGGTGAAAAACATTGACTCATATACAAGGATGACAGAGGAGACCAAGACAGTGTTAGGGGCCTTGTTTCCCATAAAAAGGTATAAATGCTTGGCCAAAGAGATAACAGAATATTGTTTGTCTACAGAGGAAAATCAGATCTATTGGCCTTCTAAGATGTCTCCTTCATTTCATTTGAGAAATGTAGGATTGGAAGCTGAAGTTTAAGTAGGAGCATATGTATTGAGATGCTGGGCCTGATTAACGGGCTGGAAAAAATAATTGTTCATGTGTACTCTGATATATTGGTGTTCTGACCATCCACTATTATTATGCAAATATATTCTGCTGAGAGGAATGAAGACAGAGGGATTCCAACTCATTGAAATAGGAGGTTGGTTTAATTATTTTAAAAAGCAGAGGGAACATAATCTCTATTTTTCTCCTTCAAAGCATAAAAATGAAAATTTTAAAATACTTTCAACTTTCCCTATTACTGTTAAAATAGTTATCAAATAAATGAAATCCCTAAATTAAGCCAAATTACTGATTTTAAAACATGCTTTTGTTCTTCTTGGCAATACTTAGCTGATCTCCTAAATAAAAATTTGAAAGAATTGTGGCTTTGGATTTTGTGAGAAAATTGAATTTTCTGAAAAGAGCAAGAGTTTTCTTCCCTGAATTATATAAGAAGTGCTCATTTTCTTCAGTGTGAGTGTACAGGCAGAGAGAACCATGTAGCACTGGGGTGCTTTGTCAGATACTTCATTGAAAATTGTATTTTTTCAGATGCAGAAAGCCTAGTCACGAAGGGTGATGTCTTGAAGGAGTAACCTAAATAACCCACTTTCTATTGTGAGGAAGATTTACTCTTCCTTTCACAGGCTAGCCTTGAAAATATGCGGCTTTCCTAGCATCCACACAATGCCCAGGGATTTCCATGCATGACCGGATACTTCCAGATTGAAGATTTGTAACTCCACAGTAATTCAGCTCCTTATATCCTGGGAGTCTGATTGCCAGGCATGATCCGTGCCATGTCCCCCTGTGGGCATCTGCTCTCACAAAGTGGGACGGTGGTTAAGTAACATAATATTTACTGCATTTCTTTTTCCAGTCTCTGCTCCTTGGGGCTGGTGAGAGAGTCAGTGAAGGGCTCTTCTTTTCCTTGACGTATTCAGTCCTTCACATGCAGTTTCCAGTTTTCTCCTGTGAATGCCAAAAAAGGTAATGCTGACATTCAGTGCAAAGGGAGTTGGGCGGTGGGAGGATTGCTGGGTGCAATTCCTCTGCAGTTAAACAGGGAGAACCTCAGATGCTGTGGTAGTTATGCTGGCTGAATGGCTCAAAATGTGTCTTAATTGTAAGGTGCACAGGATCCAGTTGTTGCGCTTGTAAATGGAATAGCAGGTTTCTTGTGGATATCATTGTATTTTTTGAAAGTGCAGGGTCTGGTCTGTGTTGTACTCCACAAGTCACTTCTGGAGGCTGCTGAGCGTTACATGGTGTTGGCCTTTAACTCCATTTGGAAACAGAAGTAACTGAGTAGGTCCTGGAAGTCTCAGGACAAGCTTTACAGGAAGGATGTGATACTGTTACCTAACCTGGCTTGCAGTGAAATAAGCACTTGACTGGGGAAAGTGCCTGAACTAGGGAGGAGCGTAGGTGTGCTTTGATGAAAGTCAATTCATAGTCCTTGCTGGTGTGCACAGAACAGGTAAGTGAGCACCACGCTTCAGATGTTCAGGTGATTCCTCTTCTGAAACAGGATCAAGGTGCCAGTCTGATTCACCCTGTTCCCATTCAAAGTCACACTGAGGAAGGATACAACAGGCATGTCCGTCCTCAACCCCACGTGGCAGATGTGTGCCTGCCTCGTGCACGTGCAGAGTCTGTCCTTGGAAAATGTCTTTTTATCTGCTTCGTGATCTTGTGCGTTTGCTTTGTTAAAATCAATGATTCTCATTGATTTAATCCTTTGCTGCACAGGCTCTCCAAAAGCCATGGAACTTCTGCAGTGACTCCTTGATAGAGTTACAAGTCAGCTATAATCCCAAACCTGCACTGAAAGATGAGTGAAAATAAACCTGAGGAAGGAAGACATAAGCCTGTGTTATGAAATGGCCCGGAGCTCAGATGCTTGTCATAGTCATGCTTTATGAGCTGTGGAATGACTTGGTATTTCTCCTGTTTCTAGGCTTGTGCTACAAAGGGTAACAAGCCACCAGCTGCAGTAAGAAGGACTCATTTCCATAATACATGTCCATTAAAAAAACAAAGCATCATTGAACAGAAGAAATTGATGTTATTAGTTTTTCAAATTTTCTATTAATTTCGAGAAATATTAAATTTTCTGTGAATTTGATAATATTATTTCCATTAAAACATACCTGGCATTGAAGTGTTCTATAATTATTTGTGGAAGGAAGTTGGAGCACTTAGCCTGAGAAAATGTGATCTGAGTTTACCTTCCAGGTTTTGCCACTAACTTCAGGTGCAGTCATATAACTTCACTATATTCCTCTTTCCCATGTGTAAAGTACAGGCAAACTTATAAATGACCCACAGGTCATTTGAGGATATGTGCTTGAAGCACTCACAGGGCTCTCTGAGTAGATGTCCATGTGCATCAGTATGAAACATACTGCAGTCAAGAGATTGGCACATTCATATAAATAGCAGTAGAAAAGCACATCCACTTGTGACTCTCATCTTACTAAATTTGGGTTCAACTCAATTAGATGTTCCCAGAGGCAACCTGTTTTTTACTACTGTTTTGCTCTTGGTTTTTTTTGGTTTTGTTTTTGTTTTAGCATTGTAAAACTTAGGGGAAGGTGAAGATAGGCATTCTGTGGTGCCTTTGTCTTTACAGCCTGTCACAGAGAATGGTTGGGTTGGCTTTGCTTTGGCTGGGTTCACACACTGTGTTTGACTGGGATAACTTCAGGTTTCTGATGTGGAGGACCTGTGGACTTGTGCAGAGTTGCTGTCATGTTCCCAACCTTCTCACCTGGACCGGCCCTCAGGAACTCTGCCAGTGCCTGATTCCACATACAGGTAGTCCAGGGAGCTCAGCAAAAGACTGAGAACACATAGGAGAGAAAGCATCCATCCCTCTGTCACCTAGACTAGCAAGTGCCCTTCTGGTGGCAGGGAACAGGGCCTGCCTCTTTTGACAGAAGCCCACCATGTTGTCGTACCTTCAGCCCTGGAGGTGCTTGAGTCACCAATAATGTAGCCAGTCACCCAAATTTTCTTATTCTTTTGCCAGCACAGGGTTTGTCCCACCCATAAAATGGAGGGAGGGAGTTTCTACACCCTCACCTGTGCTGAAATCAAGCTGCCAGCTCGGTGCTGACTTAGGGAGGGACGAGGGAGAGCAGCACAGTGCTCTGTAGCTGTCAGACAGAGATTGGGGCTGTAAGTGTTTGTATCGATTAAGAGCTACTGGCACCAGGCTACTGACACAGACAAATGAGCATGAATAATTACTCAGCTGCAACTCAGATTTCTTTTTCCTGGACAAAGAACAGTTATGCTCCCAGAAGGCACAATTTATAGGATGCTTTAAAGCCAGAACTTGCTATGTTTTCACTCCTCTTATGGATTATTCTTAAAAAGGAGACCGAAAAAGGCATGCAAATACTGCTTTGGAAATTACACATTTGCAGGAAAACCTCCTTGTTTTAATTCACTTACGCTGCAGCATTATGAGTATTTGTCTGTATCACTTTCTATACCACTTTAGCTATAGCTAATAATCATATACAGTGCAATATAAATTGTGTGCAGTTTTTGAGACATGATTAACTGTGCCTCATCAGTACATGAAGGAAAAAAATTATAAACCATGTAATTGGGGGGAGAGACTGTGTATATTGCTCTCTAACAGCGATGTTGTGACACATTGCAATCACTGCACTGAGAGCATGACAGTACTCACTTCAGCATCACTCTGCTTTTGAATGTGTCTCTAAAGCCAGTGGAAATATTTTCCTCCGAAAGCTTGTTTAAATATTCTAGGATAAGGCTGCTTCAGGCTTGAGCACTGATTGCCTGTTCCTTATCAGTAAATGTTTGAGTGTGTTTGAATAGAATAGTTGGGGCCCAAAGCCATTAGTCACTGGCACATTATGGAACATGTTACGTGCCAGAAAATCATAGCGTGCTTCAATATTTAGGAAATTCATGGATTTTGTGTCATACATGGAGAAACCTGGCACAACAGACTTAGAAAATGGGTATACTGTTGTGGATCATCTTCCTGTCCATTTAGAGATCGCCATAGATGCCATGTCTGGCATAGTGACTCTCTGCAGTCTTTTGTGGGCTTCTCTCTGTCTGCTTGTTTTCCATCTCTTAACATTTACCTAGGGTTGGGTCAGCAGAACCTGCTGTAGAGATCTGTTAAGAGATGGAGGCAGAAAAGAGAACTGCAGCCATCCATGTGTCCTTGTGCTGGCTTACATGGTGGGCCAAGGTTAGCCCCACGTGCAGAAGGCTTGTGTGATTTGCCCTTGGGAGAACAACCTGGAGTTATGTGCATTGTCAGGACTAATGAAAGTACACAGGGCTGAGGAGATTGTGTTAAGAGCTGTGCTAACAACATGAAGGTTTGCCTGCTTCTGAGTCTCTTAGCTGTGCACTACTGGAAATTTACCCAGCTTTTTGTTAGCTGATCCAGGTAAAATGCCTGGATGTGACTGAAGGTTTGCTGTGACACCTCAGAGATCCACAGCACTGGAGCTTACATTGTTTCCACAATAGCATCCTCCCTGTAAGGGCTCATGGCTGTGTACACTAAATCTCTGAAAATTTGGGACCTAATAAAGCAGGGAGTGGCATCAGGAGTGGACTGAGCACAGCCTTGAAGGGTTCAGGACCTGGCTGTGCAGTGCCACAGCTGGCCTGTGTTGGCAGTTCAGCTCCAAGTGTCTAAGCTGGACTTGGAGACCACCACAGGACCCTTCCAGACAGTACTTTTGGTGATTGTATGATCCTGTGGAAGGTTGACCTCTGTTACATAGTCCCAACCTTCTAGGGAGTGCCAACAGGACACACGTGGAAGCATACCTGGTTCTGCCCTAAAATCAGCGGGTTGGGATCTGGGAGCTACTATCATTTATTTGACAAGAGAGGGAACTCTGTTTGTCCAGAGAAATCTTTCTCTTGAGGCTGTCCTGACTGTGGAAGGACCAGAAGAAATGGCAAGACTGCTTTTTATGACACCATAGGCCGGCTGTGGGAAATATATGGTCATGGCGGACTCAAGAGTTTCAGGCTTCATATTTGGCTCCTGTACAGGATGTAACTCTGTCTTTGGACTACTTTGTGATCTGGTGATGCTGGGGAAGAATTGACATGGCACATTGCTGACAGTGGTACTGACAGATTTTAGAGAGCTAATAGTTCCTGAGCTGGATGTTTTTCAGGATATGCTTCAGTGTCACAGAGCATTATGAAGGGGAGATGTGTTCACAGAGACTACTGTGGCATCACTTGGAAGTAGAGAAGCTGCCAGATTTGCCCACAGAGGTCTGTAGATGTGAATGTGTCATGTTTTAACCTCAGCTGCCAACCAAATGCTACACAGTCACTCCCTCACCTCATCCCCCGGCTGGCTGGGGAGGAGAATAAGAAAAAAGCATAAAAACTTGTGGGTTGAGTTAAGGAGTTTAATAATTAAAACTAAGTAAAATATAATACTAATAATTATAATAATAACAAAAAATTGTAATTAAAGACAGACAAAAAACCCACAAGAAAACCTAGTGGTGCGCAATACCATTACTCACCAGCCACTGACAGATGCCCAGCCCCATCCCCAAGCAGTGATTGGCCCCTCCCAGCCAGCTCTCCCCAGTTAATATACTGGGCATGATGTTCTGTGATGTGGAACGTCCCTTTGGCCAGTTCAGCTTGCTGTCCTGGCCATGTTCCCTCTTGGCTTCTTGGGTGCCTGCTCACTGGTAAAGCACAAGGCACTGTGAAAAATCCTTGGCTTAGTGTGAGCACTGCTCAGCATCAACTAAAAACATCAGGGTGTTATCAACATCATTCTCATGCTGAATCCAAACCACCACTTCTACCAGAAAGAAAATGAACTCTATTACAACTGAAACCAGGACAGGGGGACAAATCATACATGAGATTCACCTTGGGTCTTTTGCTGAGCATGGCAGGAGGGAGTGGTTGGTCCCTTGGTGTGGCGAGGGTACTGAGGAGAAGGCTGCCCACAGCAGATCATGTTCAGGGAGGTCTTTCTGCCTGCCATTATCAGGGTTATAGACTGGATGCTCATCAGCTGTTTGTGCCGGCTCATTAGTTTGGGCAAAGCCTGGATGAGTGGCATGCAATTGCTGTGGCATGCAATTGCAGGCTGGCTGCAACAGGAGCGCAAGCGAGGGAGGAGGCAGAGCGCTGCACACGTCCCCTGCGCCTCAGCACGGCTGCATAAAAACCAGTTGGGTGCTGTGGCATTGCTTTCACCTTTCATATGTTTCTAGCTTGTTAAAATTATATCTTGATAAGTACATGAAGTCACAGCAGATGGCAAAATCTGAAACATTCTCTCCAACTCTTTAATTAGGTTTTCAGTTATCCCCTTATGAAAGGCGCTCTGCGAGTGTCTGAAAGTATTGCAAGTATTTAAATAAGCTCCTGGTGTGACTTCTCAGAGCTGAAGTCGACAGTGATATCTTTATGAAAGGCTTTCTTGGGGTTTTGCTGTTGTTTTTAACCTCTTGTGGAATGTTTTGATCTTGTTCAGATACCAGTTTGATATCTTTCCTTGATGTGGTGCTGGACACATCAAAAAGTCAGCCATGCAAATGATCTGTATTCCTCACCCTGGCTGCAGTGACACATGTGGTTTGGGGATTGGTCAAAATGCAGTTGTGCCTGACAGAGCTGTGGACAGCACATATTTACATACTGTATTTACCATCATTGCCATGTTTACAGAATGCAGCAGCTCACAGGCTCCTGCCCAAAGTTAAAATGACTGCATGTTTTAAGCAGCAGGCTGAAAATAAACTGTAGTCAGGGCTGGTAGTGGTACCTGGTAAAACACTTGACACTTTCTTCTATAATTGCATCAAAAATGACACTTTTTACTTAAATTTGGGAAGAATTTTTGGGAATGGCAAAAAAATAAAAACCAGTAAGACAGTAGATACCACCCAAGTATAGGCTTGAAAACATCTGAAGTTGGTCCAGCCTTCTTTCTTTTTACCCGAGGTTTACTTGAGGCACCAAATAGGAAAACTTTCAGTCTAGGAGGTTAAATTTTATCCAGATTATAAACAGCTGACAGGATATTGGTTAATAAGAGACAGTGCTGACCATGCCACCCATAGTTCCTGTATAAGCATAGAAATACATGGACTGCAGCAGGGTAGAATTAGCTGGCCTTTGATGGTGCAGTTCACATACAACCTGTATATGGTGCCAGAGTGGAAGTGGATTTAATGATCCCTTGAATTAATAACAGAAAGGTTTCAGAATAAACTCATGAAATGGTGCTCCTTTCATCTGATATGGCTCCAGTAACATTTTATATGATGTGATGATCCTTACCACATCATTACGACACCAGAGAATTCTTACATTCCTGCTTTGAAAGCTGTACATAATCAACACTAAACATGAGCTGTTCACAATGCAAAGGTCCTACTTCTAGGTACAGCTTAGTATTATTACTTTGTAAAAGCTGGGCAAGATGTGAATCATACTGTCCTAGTGCTATGCATATAATTCAGCAAGGTATCAAAGCCTTAAAGGATAAAAATAATGTGCAAAACACAGGAGATGACAAATGGATCTAATCCTGAAATTAAGTTTATATTTACTTTCAAAAGGATTTTATTGGTGAGATTTTGAGGACAGCATTTTCTGTGCTGATTTAATCTTCTGTTGCACTTTGGTTTTTCTTTTCCTATGTTCCTCTGAGTGTGCTTCCAACGAAACCTCAGATTAGGAAGAAATTACACAATGTTTTGTAACAACAAAAATACTCCTGCAGAATAATTATGATTGATAATTATATATGATATAATTATATATTATAATTATTGAATAAGATTTTTAAAATATGTTACCCAGCTTTATTTAATTATTCCATCTGTCACAACTAAAAATGAGCATTTTCTAAGAAGATTTATGATCAGGACTCAATTGAGAACCATTTAGATCATCCTTATTTGGGACATATTAATTGCTGAATTTATGTGGAGATGTATAAGGTGTCTTGCTGTTTGGTCTGTCAAGAAGGTTTAAAGAAGAAATAGATTTCTAGTCTGTAAATGGCAGCTAGGGAGAAAGGTGAGGAAAAGCACTGACAGGTAAAACAGATGTTCTGGGGAAAAACAAATGTGTATAAATTGATTGTGAGTAAATGGAGGTGGGAATTGGAGGGTGTTCGTAATCTTTGGTTAAGGTGTGCTCTTAGAGACCGCTCAAACTGCGCCGAAAAACTATTTGTTAAAACAGGAGTAGGAAACAGCTTTTTCTTTCGTGTGTCCATAGTTTTGCTGTAGCAGGACCAGTGCTGAACACAAAAGAGCCTCTGCAATATTGTGGCAGCTTTCTATAAAGAACTTGTTTGTCCACACTGCAGACTAATCTTACTCATTTTAGTCTGTAAAAGCAAATTTGATACTCGGAGGACAGATTCTGTTTTCTTTTTTCCCATTTCCCCCCTTTTCTTCCCTTAATATACCTGACTATTTTCTCAGTATTTGTTGCATGCAATGCCAATTTTTGGTTTAATTTCCAAATTGACAATAAAATCAGAGAAGCAAAAGATGATTTTGAGCTAAAAAACAGGAAAAAAAGAGATCATACTAAGTTGAACAGAAAAAATGATAACCTACTAACTTGGTTCTTAATAATTGTAACACTGTAATATGGTATCCACTCATCAAATACAATTTGTTGTTAAAAAGGCTTTCAGTGCAATCTGTCAAACAATTACTAGAATTACTAGACTAGTGACTTTAATAAACTTCTATTTTGTAACAAATCCAGTAGGCATAAATACTTTAAAGGTATTCATTGTTGTAGAGTGGTGTTAATCTGTAGCTATAATTCTTTTTCTTTTATCTCTGTTGGTTGGTAATTGACACAGACCAGTGTGAAAAATAAAGTAAGATATTGATAACTCAGTAAAAGTCTCCACTGCCAAGCAAAGATTTGAATTTTCATACAGCTGTGCAGTTAGAGGTAATATAATAATAGCAGGGTAATAAAAATACAGTATATGCAAATGAAAGCATTTTCTTTCATTGCCAAACTTGGCGTGAAGTGTAATAAACAAATTATAACTTCAGATTTAAGATGGAAGCAAGGTGGTTTACTGCCCTCCTTTTAGAAAGGGCAGAGCTGTCCGTTTCTCACGGGTAGGTAGGTGGCAGGAAGAAGGATGGGTGTGTGTCCCGCGGGATGGATGTGATCTCGGGCAGCCCTGAGCGCAGCCGTGCCCGGGCGGTGGCTGTCTGCCAGGAGGGGTGGGCAGGAGGGGTCTCACGCCGAGCACGGGATGCGGGGGTGTCCGGGAGCAGCCGAGAGGGAGGCACGGCCGCGGCAGCCGCCACGGGGCAGCGTGCCAGCCAGGGGCTCGCCGGCAAGGAACAGCCCCGCAGATGCTTTTCTTTCCTTTCTTTCTTTTTCCTTCCTTCCTTCCTTCCTTCCTTCCTTCCTTCCTTCCTTCCTTCCTTCCTTCCTTCCTTCCTTCCTTCCTTCCTTCCTTCCTTCCTTCCTTCCTTCCTTCCTTCCTTCCTTCCTTCCTTCCTTCCTTCCTTCCTTCCTTCCTTCCTTCCTTCCTTCCTTCCTTCCTTCCTTCCTTCCTTCCTTCCTTCCTTCCTTCCTTCCTTCCTTCCTTCCTTCCTTCCTTCCTTCCTTCCTTCCTTCCTCCCCCTCCCTCCCTCCCTCCCTCCTTCCTCCTCCCCCTTCCTTCCTTCCCTCCTTCCTTCCCTCCTTCCTTCCCTCCTTCCTTCCTTCCTTTTTCCCTCCTTTTTACCCATTCACTGAACATCATTGTAAATAATCTCTGATAATGCGTTTATGTTTGGGAACCATGCTGGCTGGCACCCATAAGTGAATGCCTGTTGTCCTGACGAGTTGAAAAGTTAAGCTGTGGTTTCCACATGCATGTTCACGTCTTTAATGAAGGTTTTCTTTTTGTGTTTGGCGCAGGGCCGTATCTGCAGAAAAGCTGGCAAATCAAAAAAGTCGTTCAGTCGAAAGGAAGCTGAAGCAACATTTAAGAGTTTGGTGAAGACCCATGAAAAATATGGGTGGGTCACCCCGCCTGTCTCTGATGGCTGATGTTAGCAACCTGCACTTGACAAAAATGCTGAACAAAAGTACTGTGACATCTCCTCAGTGCTGTACACCGCCCATCCTTTTCTACTTCAGCTTCAGTTACATACCATGAATGTCAAGGAGACATCTAAGTTATTTATGAACAGATGTGTTTACAGAGGGAGAGAAAAAAAAATGCTGTGTAGGATTATATTTCAAGACTGGAGAATGGTCATCATTGAAGTCATTTGAGCGGATGCTGAGATTGCGTCATTTGCCCCCATACAGCCCACATTGTCTTCAGCTTCTTTCCATGACAGCAGCACCAAACAGCAGTACTGGAAAGTCTATCCATTACTGCTCAGTTCATTTAAATGTAAATGAAACAGTTAATATTTAATAGGGAAGCAGTGCATTGCAGGTACATGTTTGCTGTGCTGTTTATCTTTGTCTCCTAGCAGGTCAACATAACTTGAAGATTTGTCTTTATGTGGAACTGTGGTCTGCTGTGACTAAATTTAGACCTCATTTGTGCTCTATATATGACCTTTAATTCATAAATGAAACCAGAATTAAAATGCTGAAAGGTCCTAGTGTTGAAAAATTATTAAGTGGAATCACCCAACCGGTTACAATGTGCTCTCTGTGCTGATATTGTGATGTGCTGTTCAGAAATAAACCAGTGCAGTTAGCTGAAGGTTAGGTGGTTTTTTAAAACACGTCCACACCAGGGCTCAGAGGCGTTGGTCGGTGGTAGCAGAAAAACAATTACCCTGGCAGTACCTTCTGCAGTAGCATGTGGCCTGTCAGCTCTTCAAAGCAGCAAAACAAATGAGTGGAAATGGACAAAGCAACCTTAAAATTTTATCTGTTTAATTTTGAAATGATATGCCAGTAACAGAGTAAAAATTTTCGAGTCAAATGGAACATGGTTTGTAAGATGATTTGCATGACTGGAATTTTTCTTTTTTATTTTTACTCAATAGACATTGTATGTACTTAGAGCCCAGTATCTGAGAAAACCCACTGATGTATATAAATGTCCTATTATTTAATCATTACAATTTAAGTTTTCTGGTAAACAAATTGAAAAAAACAACTTTCTAAGGGACTCCATTAAAGCTGAAGGTAATGTTAAGAATGGTATAGAAAAGCATTAAAAATGTGGATTCCAAATGGAAAATCGTATTGGACACGTGCTGAATAAAATCACCAGTATCATTTCTGCTGCCTCAGGAATTCAATCATTTTGGCCAGCTTTTGTATTCAAAGTAATGGGTTTTCTGTTGTGAGATTCTAAGCACCATATTAGATGTATCTGTTGTGGTGGTATTTTAATTGAAAGTAGGACAGTATTGATTGTAAGACTGATTTGGAGGGGGAAGGCAGTGTGTATTTGGAAGCACTTTCCATTATACGGCTAACACAAGAACAAATCAAAATGGTTGACCAGTTTCTGTTTGTATTACAGCAACATTGGAGACTATACAGAGAGCTTGGGGGTCTGGAGGTTGATTTAAAACCACATGCAGCATAGAAGAACAAAAGGAGTACAATGGAGTTCAAACACAAGAGAAGAAGAAGCGGAGCAGATATTCTTGCAGTGCTGGTGCAAAAATGCTGTTCAGTGAGGCTGTTGAACTTTGTCAGCTAGATAGAGAGAAAAATAATCAAAGCCTTCACCAAAAGGAATATGCAGGTCCAAGCCACTCAGTTTTGTGGGCACTGCAAGAACCTGGTTTTTTGCCCTTCTGATCTCCATCAGTAGTCACTTCTCTTTCTCCTCTGATCATTTGTGGTGTGCCTTAACTCAGCTACAAAGAGAAATGCTTGGTACCACAAATCTGCCCAGATCTTGCTGCCATTTATCTCACTCTGCTGAATACTTGGAGACAAGGCTATAAACAGTGTATATATGTACTTTTCCTCTCAAACTGCATATCAGTTCTGTGCATCCAGCAGCAGAATGTGTCTTTTGAGTGAGGAATAACATTTCAAGTAATTAACTTTCTCAATATTTATAAACTTTCTTTGCTCTCCCTTGTGGAAGAGGAAACTGGTATGTTTAGTTAAGCATGAAATTATTTGTAATTCCTAGCAGGACTCCCTGAGAACATAGAGAGTGATCTAGCACTGGAAATCATAAGGTTTGTTATTTCCCTTCAGAAAAGCTCTTCCCTCATCAGCACAGTAAAATAATGTTAAAAGCAGCATGAAGGTGTGGTAAGTCTTTGGGGGGGAGATTATTTCATTTTCTGCTGTTTTTTAATCTGTCTCTTTTTTTCTGTCAGTGGGTTATTTTAAATCTTCCTGAGAACCATATCTTTAATATTTAATTAAAGGGTTAGCTAAAAGGAACGTAGTGGGTGGATTGCTACCACTTCCCTCAAACCTACTTATTATGTGTCTTCTTAAGTGTGCTTTAAATAGTTAGAGCAAACATCATCGCTAAAAATCACAGTTACTTTCTGGCTGTAGGAGGTTCTCTGCATCACTCAGTGTCTTGGAGCAGTAGGAGAGGCAAATCAAAAAATCTGGAGTGCTTTGAAGCTGTAGCAGAAGGGGAGCAGAGTGCGTGTGATGATAAGCTGCGGCAACAACTCGTGCGAGGAGGAAAGAAGGCAAAGTACACTGCATGAACTAGGGCAGGATGAAGTTCCTGTTGCACCAAAAATAATCCTGCTGCTATTAAAGAGACGATGGCTTATGGCAGGAGCAGCCTGTGCTGGGGGCATGCAGGAAAAAGGGGACAGCAGGGAGTGCAGAAGCTTTGTGCTTCTGAGCAGGAGGAGGGAGGGAGATGGCTAGGAGAGTGGTTAATTAAGAGATCTATAAAGAGAGTTTATCTATTTTAGGGAAAATTAGTTCATGGGTTTTGTCTAGCTGTATGCTAGACCAGTTCTACTTTCTCTGCTACAGACAAGCCTAAAAGAAAAGTGAAGGAGAAATTGGGAAAGATGTTTGAGGGGAAGGAAAAGAGGAAGACCTGAGAAGAGAGAGAAAGAGAGAGAGGGAGAAAGTATGGTCTTGAGAAAATAGAACTGGGCAAGTAAAACACATGATAATAAAAAAAGGCTGATAATGGAAGGGTATAAAATGAGGAAGGCAGCACAGCATCAAAAAAAGCATTTTAGGTAGGACATACTGCAGGAACATATTGCAGAGCTGCTCCAGGTACCTAAGATCCAATAATGTCTTTTTTGTTTGTATCCCAGAAAGTGAGAGCTTCTCCCATGTTCTATCTATCTGGCAGCTGAGAAGAAGGATGTTAGGTTTTGGAGCTGTGTTGTGGAACTCAAATCAGGCCATCACGTCTCTTCTGTGACTGAGAAATAAACCCAAGTGTCATTCCCAGATTCTAAATTCCAGGAGGCCAAAATGAAAACAGATTGGACAGTCATCTGCTTGGTCAAAGTTCCTCAAAATCAGCAAAGTGGGAGGATTTCTTTTGCAGACGGCAAACCTCAATATTCCCCATTTATCCAATCAAAAGTCTCCTTAGGATTTCTTGTAAAATTAGCAGTCAGCACAGGTCCTCCGGCTCTCATTAGACCCATTTTATCAGGAACATTATTTTCCATCTGCTGTCCCCAGAACAGATGATTAATTTGAACCTATCATCTGGGGAGGTGTGAAGCTGTATTGGGAAGTTACTTCCTGGCTTCTTTAGAACATATCCTTTTGGAGGATCTTCTTTGAGACTGAGAAAGCTATTTGAATGAATATAGGCACTGAGAAAAGCAAGCTTATGATAAGGGAAGAAAGCTGTCCTTGAATACCTAAATGCTGAAAGATTTCCACAAAGAACAGAATTGATGATTTATATGGGAATGTATTTCTGTGTCATTAGAAATTGGTCCTAAAAATTCAACTATTGAAACCTTAGTAGTCAAAGACCTCTTGAACTTACGTTGTTTTCTGTCCCAAACACAGTGTGTCTCCTTCATTCCAGCCTAAACTTCAGTCCTGAGCCCAGAGAAAGATCATAGGTATGATCTGTTTATTTGGTGCTGTAATACTGTATTATGTTTAAAAAAGAGACTTGTTCCATTATCCTTGTCGAAAGCAGTGCATAAGATCCTAAAATGAAACTTCTTTAGTGAACATCAGGGTTGGAACAAAGCCCTTCTAGTATGACAAATGCATGTGATATAACAATGTCACATATATATATATATACTTTTAGAAAACTCAGTTGGAAAGACACTGGGAGTCACAGCTGCCAAGCTGTGATGGCTGTGATGGCCATTGCTCCGATGTGCTTGCGATTTCCATTCCATGGGAACTTGCAGGAGAGAGAAATAGCTTCTCGATAGGCTGACTGTACAGAGAAAAATAGTGTAGAATTAACTGGCTTTGGGGCTTAAAGAATTAATTTAAAGTAAATGGTTTTTATTTTCCACTTATTAATTTATTTTTCTTTCAAGATTTTCAGGCACCCACATGGAGCCACAGGTGTCTTCATCTTGCACTGGCAGTATGATCAGCGTGGTAATTTACATGACTCTGGTGAGGTGGCTGATTATGAACATACTTTTTGTTGGAGAAGTTTTTAGAGGATAACTGACTTCCAGCTGAATGCCTGGGTGTGGAGCTTGGCAGACGCACTGAGGATTTACTTGTCAGTGTTACGTAGGCAGATGTGATGCATGCATAGGCATCCCAAAGCTTAGCTGAAATCATGAGGAAGCGTTTGCATAGAGTCAGAGTGAAAATTTTGTCTTTTCCATGCAGTAACTTCTGGTGAAGGAGTTCCTCTGCACCTGTGCTATGATCTATACAATAGAATTAAGTAGACCAACCCACTGGCACAATCTAATTTTCCAGTTATGTTTTCCCTCCCTGACAAGCACCAACTCAAATAGTCTGCTACAGACAACACATTTCAGAGGATGACAATTAGTAGCAATGCTGAAGTAAAACTCCTGGATATTACCTCCTCCAGCCTTCCCAGTGCATTCCTGAGGGGAAGATGTAGCCTTGATCTAAGTGAACAAGAGAGACAGAGAGGGCTGTGCACATGCACTGAGACCATGCACTGCCCTACAAAGTGCCAGCTGTGGGATGAGGGGGGCAGCAAGCCTCTGAGCTTACCTAGACAGTGTGCATCCTGTCTCGTTGTCAAGTACTGACCCTGCAAACACTTCAAAAACATGCACATTACTTGGATTGAATAGAAGGGTTCAGTGCCCGTCTGACCCAAGTTCCTGCTAGCAGAGCAGATGGGTTACTAAATACACACTGTGGGTTTCCGTATAAGTTAGCAACACAGTTAAAGTTTGCTATGCTGGCTCTGAAGAATAAAGTGGCTTTCAAACTAGGTCTGAGCATAAATAGGTTGGAAGTGAGTCACCTGCTATTATCAGAACAGTTGCACTGTAGAGGTGGTTTCGTCCTTACATCAAAGGGTGGAGGTGAGGTACTGCAGGGAGAGTCACTCTAGAACATTGCAAGACGTTAAAAAGACAGCCTTCCTCTGTCATGTGTGTGGGTCCCACGTTACTGACTACTTGATTGCATCCTCTTAAGTGTGCATTGCTCAGCTTTGTAAATTTTAGCCCCTTCAAAGTTTTATTCATGCTAAGGAAACATTAAGCAAGTCATGTACATGTACATGAAAAGCCTTCATTTGAATTTGGAAGCATGCAAATGCCATGCTGACGCCTGTCAAATTTCACCAGCAGCTTCCTCTCACAAGTCATGGACAAATCAGCGATGACGGTGGTTAACGCAAAAATAGAACCTCTGCAATTTGGATGTTTGACTTTGTCTTTTCGCTGATTGCTTTGTCTTTCGGTTTGACTGACTGCAGACGAGAACGTCAAGCTAACAGCAGTGGAACTGTCATAGCATTTGTTTATTTATAACAGCTCCTTTTGTTCATGCTGCTAAATAAGGTGGCAATAAATATTCATTGCAGTTGTGCTTCACCAAACGGGAATTCAGAGATAACTCCTCGAACTCTGAAAACTTTGCATTTTATACCCAATGTTTGACTACACATAGCCTTCATTATCTTCTGCTGTCAAATATTCTTGTATTTTTTATTCAGTGACCTCTTGTGTTTTAAATTATTTTTGGTTCACTAACAGAAATATGAGAAGTATGTTGCAGGTCCTCTTGGCACAAATCAATGAAATGTAACTGAACCAATTCTAGTTGCCTGGGTGATTTAGAAGTGTACTTCACTTGCCATTTGCATTAGCAGGATCTGCAGACTTTTACTAAATATTCCTCAACAAAACCAAGACTTCAGTTTCAGCACAAAATCCATGCTGACATGGATTAGCATGTGTCTCAGGAATGAAAGCAGACCATCCTTACAAGAAATTTAAACCATTTATGCCAGGATCATTTAGTTCTGAAAATGGTAATGGTAACAGGCAATGCCTTATACTGGATGAGGTTTTAATTATTTGATTATTACATAAACATGTTTTTGCAATGTATTAATAGAATTTATGATAATCCCACCAAACTGGGAGGAGTGATTGATATTCCTGGAAGGCAGGGCTCACATTCTGAGGGACCCAGAGAAGCTGAAGGAATGGGCCAACAGGACTTCATGAAGTTTGACAGGCATTAGACCCTCTATTCAAATGGAGCCACCCAACTGACCAGGACAGGCTGGGGCTGTCTGGCAGCACTGCAGGAAAGAGCCTGGAGTCCTGGGAAGACAGGATTTACAAGGGATCAGCACTGCACCCCTGTCTCAAGGGCTGAAGGAAGACCAGCCACACACTGGGCTGCCCTGGCAAAGGCATTGCCAGCTGGTCAAGGAGCGTGATTCTTTCCCTCACTTGTGAGTTGACATCCAGAGTACTTTATCCAGTTTTGGCCCCCAGAACATAGCACATTTTGACAAAGTGAAGGGGCACCAAGAGGATTCAGGGTCTGGAGCCTATGATGTGCAGGAAGAGGCTGAGAGAGCAGCTTCTGCTTAGACTGGGGAGAGAAGGCTGAGAGGGAGCTGACAGCAGTCTTGCACTACCTAGAAAGGGATTACAGAGAAGATGCAAGAAGCCACTTCTCTGAGGTGAACAAAGAGCAAGAGGTAGTAAATGCAAATTGCAGGAAGCAAGGTCCCAGGTGGATGAAGGGAAGAACATTTTCCAAGCCTGCAAGCAGGCAAGCACTAGAGTAGGTTGCCCAGCAATAATGGAATCTCCACTGTGGGAAATTTTTGGGACTCAGCTGCAATAATGTGCTGAGTAACCTGATCCATGCTTGAAGCAGGCGTTTTGACTAGAGATCTCTATAGGTCTTTTCCAAACTAAATGTTTTCATTATTCTGTTATGTGTATTATAAAATTCTGCTCTTCTGAGGTATTGGGAAAACAAAATTTATAGCCAAAAATATGCTTGATTCATAAAGCTGCTAACGTCCAGGAAGGATAAGGTATCTCTTTCCAAGCACCCTGTGCTCCAGCTTCCCTGCATGGATGTTGGAGTATGAAGTTGTCCAAACACCTGCTGAAGGTGTCCCTAATTCACACTAAAACTCTTGCATACCTATACCAGCTACAACTCCACTGTTACAAATATTTCTCTGTAAATGGGTGTTTTGAGACAACTTTTAATTCTGCTTTCCCTGAAGAACTTTAAGCTTAAGGGGTTTGTCATGTTGTCTGTTTTCCTGCAATGCAAGATTGAAAAATACTTCCCTCAGTAGAAGTCATGGAAAGCAAGCCTGGAGCTTACAGAGGGGATCTCCTGCAAGAAAGATGTTTTAAGTTACAGAAAGCAAGCTACTCCAATTGAAGTTGTGTCACAGTGCAAGTCTTTCATGATTGCTAAGGTGAGCTATCCTTGAGTTCTTAGGGCCAAAGTCTCTGTTCTCAATATTGCTCTAGTTTTACCTCCTCTAAATATTCTGCAGATTAACATTAGAGGATAAAAGGATTTTGGTAACATTTCTGACAGGGACTTTCTCCTGTAGCCTGTCATGTCATAGAATCATAGAACGTGCTGAGTTGGAGTGGACCCACCAGGATCATCAAGTCCAGCATTTCGGTCTGCACAGGACACCCCAAGAGTCACACCATGTGCCTGAGAGTGTTGTCCAAAGACTGCTTGAACTCAGTCAGGCTGGTGCTGTGACCACTTCCCTGGGGAGCCTGTTCTCAGGCCTGGTCACCCTCTTGGTAACGAATATTTCTCTAACATCCAACTTAAACCTCCCCTGACACAACTTTGGGCCATTCTCTCAGGTCCTGTCACTGATCACCACAGAGAAGAGATCAGTGCCTGCCCCTCCTCTTCCCCTTGCGAGGAAGCTGTACTTGCAATGAGGTTTCCCTTCAGTCTCCCCCAGGCTGAAAGTGCCCTGAGCTGCTCCTCATATGACTTCCTCTCAAGGCCCTTCACCATTTTTATTATCCTCCTTTGGATGCTCCTAATAGTTTAATGTCTTTCTTATGTTGTGGCACCCAGAACTGCCCCCAGCACTTGAGGAGAGGCCATCCCAGCTCAGAGCAGAGCAGGACAATCCCCTCCCTTGCCTGGCTGTGATGCTGTGCCTGATGCCCCCCAGGACAGGGTTGGCTCTCCTGGCTGCCAGGGAACTGCTGGCTCGTGTTCAACATTTCATCAACCAGGACCCCCAGCTCCCTTTCTGTAGCACTGCTTCCCAGCATCTCATTCCCCAGTCTGTCCACTCATCCAGGATTGCTCCATTCCAGGTGCAGAATCAGTGGGTGATTGCCCGTCTCTCTAATTTTTCAAGGTCTCTCTGTAGGGCCTCTGTGCCCTTGAGGGAGTTCCTCCCAGTTTAGTGTTGTTGCAAACTGTCTTAGTGTTTCCTCACGTCCTGCATCCAGGTCATGTCACAGCACAGTTCTTCTGCTTTCCATTTGATGTCCACATTCAGCTGCACAACAGAGCCCAGCTGGGCCAATACATGTACTTCCCCTGTCCAGCTAATAGGGTCAAAGGCTGTACAGGCAATATGAGGACCTGGATTTACCTTTCCTTCCATGCTCCCTTGTATGATTTACATAACTGCACCTGAATACAAAAACCTTCTCTGATTTCCCTTATTTTGACCCCATTTCTGAAATAAAATTGTGTTGTCAATTACCCCTCCCTCACAAGGACAGTCAGAGCACTTGGAAAAACAAAGGGATGGAACAAAGGGCTCATATATTCCAAGTGAGTCGTCCTAGAGCATAGCTGGGAACATTGCCAGAGTGAATAGTGCTGTGATTCAGCTCCCTCATCCTCTGCATCCCGCAAAATGGAGTCACACTGGAAGTGCCACCAGTCTGAATGTTGGGCACTGCAAGAGCAGTTTTGCTGCTCTCAGTGAGCACAGGTGGTGCCCACCCTTTACAGGGCTCTTGCAAACAAGGTGCACCTGTGCTGAGCTGCTTCTCCCCTCTCCCCATCGCCAAGCAGAAAAATCTGACACTCGTCCTGACCTCCTGAACAGTTACTCTGTGGGCAGTCAGCTATTCCTGGTGTGCTTTTAATTCATATATATATATATATTTATTTGCTATTTACTTATATATATATATATATACATACATACATACACACACACACTATATGCATACATACATACATTCACATATATATAGGTGAACCCTGGACCCAAATCAAGACCAGAAATGAAATAGACTCTTTTCCGGTATTCTTTTGACCATAATGCCCATGAGGTTTGCACACCTGGGGCATAACTACACAGACATCTTCTGCAGGACTTGGGGTAGGAATAACAACTTTATCTAGGGCCATTTCTGCTCTTCTTTCTGTATTGTCAGTAATACATTTAAAGGTTCCTGCCCACTGGAAGGGACCTGAACAGTCCAAGTATTTTGTGACATGAATTTCATGGACAGATGATGTGATCCATCCATTGCTAGTTGGAGCTGTCTACAGCCCTCAAAAAGTCACAGCTGGATGCTGCCCATAATACCCATGGTAAATTCTTTATGGAAGAAACATAAATGTAACTAGGCAAACCAGGGCATGAGTGGTGAGGATGCACCATGGTGAAGCTGGCAGAGAAGGAGGCAGAAACACCCTTCACCAGTACACCTACTGACTGTGTTCCTGGAAGAGCTTACAGGTTCTTTGGAAGGAAAAGAACCAGAAGTTATTGCAGCCTCCTGAGGGAGAAGCTTCAGTTTATGCTGTTGGCTTCTCTCGAAATCTTCTTTTAACCGAGAAGAACATTCATTCCTGCCAGTAAACAAAGCCAAAGAGGGATGGATGAGACGTCAGGGGTTGCCTAGATATTTGAAAGATGACCAGAAAATTCTTCTTTATAGCTCTTTGTCCTATATTACTTAAAATGCCTTGAGCAGCTATTCTGTTAAATATGCCTTTCCACCTTCCCAGTGTTTTCCCAAGTGATTAGAAAAACATGTGGATTGTACTCAAGGGGTCCTGTCAGTGACACCATCAAAGGCCAGACTCCTTTTAAATGTAAAATTACTGGTAGGAGGGAGAGCACTCAGAAATGTTAGTGTATTCCCTGCATCCTCAGCTAGCAAGCAGAGGTTGCGACTGCAGAGCTATACTTAATTTGATATGTTCTTTGGGGAGTTGTGTGCAATGTACCAGCTGGAATGAGAGAGGAAAGTTATCCTTAAAAAGTAAATTGAAGCGTGTGTTTCGCTTAATGACCACAAAGAAACATGCTGCAGCCTTTGTGTGGCTTCAAACTATGATTTGCTGGATCAAAGCAATTCTGGCAGCCATTTCCTCTTAGAACTAGATGTATGAATCTCAGAGTCCTGGCTTATAACAAGGTCATCTCATCTCTGTCACTGAAATTAATTTCAAGAAATAGATTCTCTCTTCAGGACACTTTGTCAAGTGATCTGAGATTTTGCCACATGACGTGCAACGAGCTCTAATGCAATGGAGAAATTGAAGCAGCATTTTGATTTCCCAGTACCAACATCCCTTTGTCCTCTAATGCTGATGCTCTTAAATGAATAAGGAAAGCTTAAGAATACTCATTAACTCATGAAAGTAAACAGCTGGCACATGCAGCTTAAACTGACCTGAGCAAAGCACAGAAGGCTTTTTAAACATTTAGCCAAATTTTTCTCTACATAAGCAGAAACAAGTAAAAGGATAGGACCTCCCTGTTTCCAATAAAAAAATGTCTTCATAGGATCTTTAGGAATGTCCTTACCTTTTTACACTAAGGGCAAAAAAAAACTCTTTTAAACAGACCCCCCTGCCACTGTGCATTGCTTCCAGCTCCACAGAAATGTTCCTGCCCCTGGTTCCCTCATAGCCTGCCAAACCAGGAACACCATTGCTCACTAGATTACAACTGGCAAAGTTTATTCAACTTAGTGTAATGCAAAGAGATTATCCTCTGTGACTCAAACAACTAGTCAAAATGTAATACTCTGTAGCAAATTATTTCAACAAGATTAATTTTTTTTACTCTTGAAAAGAAGCATTTAGGTGTCTTTGATGGAATCCACCCTCTTGTAAGAAAATGTGAAGTCTCAGCTTCTCCATCTAAGAAGGAAAGATGCAATAGGAGACTGCTTCTTGTTTCACAGCTCCTTGAACAGAGACATCTCTTTGTCTACAGGCTACCTAGGGAAAAGATACATTTTTTCCCTTCCCCTTTTTTTTTTAACTTCTCTAAATGAATCATCTGCTGGTGTCTGAGGATAAATCTATCAGATTCCTTGTGCTGGGGTAGAAATGGAGGAGAAGAGTAGGGCAGGGTAAGGGAGAAGAAAGGAAAACAAAGTTAACACAGACCAACCTGCAAAGATGTTAGTGATCTAGCCAAAGGGAGCAAATTCAGAGAGTCAGCTACAAGAGAATGAATTGAGCTGAGACAGACAGCCACCCTCATGTCACTCCTTCTGCACTTTCTCTTTTTGTCACTCTCTATCAGTAAGGCAAGCACACATAAAAGGGACTCACACAATTAAATATCAGTTGCCAGGAAATTCCTTGCCCTCCCTTCATGCATCCATTCCTTCCTTCCTGAGCAACATAACACTTTAAATCACTTAAAAGGAAGCTTCACCTTTTCAGAGACAAATATAGTTAACACCCCTACCCCCAAAGAAGACAAAAATCCTATCCATTTTATCAGCACTAGTTACAAGCATGTTTTTTACTCAAATAAAAATAACTTTTAACTGAGTGTAAAGGGACCCAACTATTTCAGAAAGTGGAAGGTGACCTTATGGAAATCAGTAAGAGCTGGTGTCAACTTCAGCGTGATCCGTGTGTCATTCTGAAGAGAAGATGGCATCTCCAGATTGCTCCAAATGACTCAGCACTGGCTGTGGCACTGAAGGATGCCAGGAGGCACAGCATTGCCTCAGAGCTGTGAATGCCCTCAGGGAGCAACTGAAAAGGATGGGAATCACAGAATCACAGAATCACAGAATGGGGTGACCAGTTTGGAAGGGACCTTTAAAGGTCAGTTAGTCCAAGCCCCTGGCAGTGATCAGGGTCATCTTCAGCTTGATCAGGTTGGTCAAAGTCCAGCCTGACCTTGACCATTTCCAGGGATGAGGCATCCACAGGCAACCTGTGCCAGTGTTTTCTCTGGGCAACCTGTGCCAGTGTTTCACTACCCTCATAGTAAAAAATGTCTTCCTTACGTCTGGATTGACTCTCTGTTGGAAGCTGTTCCCCCTTGTCCAATCACTTCATGTTCTTGTGAAAAATCCCTCGCCTGCTTTCTTGTTGGCCCACTTCAGGTGCTGGAAGGCTTCTAAAAGGTGTCCCTGGAGTCTTCTCTTCTCCAGGCTGAACCACGAACCTCTCTGCCTTTCCTCACAGGAAAGGTTCTCCATTCCTTTGATCATCTTTGCGTCCCTCCTCTGGACTTGCTCCAGCAGTTCCCTGTCCTTCCTGTGCTGTGGCCCCAGAGCTGACACAGCACTGCAGGTGGGGTCCCACCAGAGCAGAACAGAGGGGCAGAATCCCCTCCCTCCCCTGCTGGCCACGCTGCTTTGGATGCAGCCCAGGACACGTTTGGATGCAGTTTGGCATTCTGGGCTGTGAGTGCACATTGCCAGGTCACATCCATCTTTACATTCATCAAAGCTTCTCAGTTTGCAGTTAGAGCTTTGATTTTGTCTATTATTGTACCTGATCCCTCTGCTCAAAGCTGATCAAAAAGGAGTCTCAGTTTTCACATGGTTACATGCGGGGCAGCTTTGGCTATTTGGTAACTTTATTGCCAGGATATTTGAAGGCTCAGAACATGCTCTACAAACATACAGGCTTTTCCTAAAGAATGCCTAATGATATTTATATATTTTATCTTAAAATCTTTCAACATTACTTGCAAATTCGAGCCTGTATGCATGATGTGCAAGAAAAACAGCTGCTTTATGTTGTGCTAGGCAAGATTTGAAAGAGGCATCTGGCTTTATTTTTGGTGTAATATAGAAATGTTGAGATTGGTACAAATTAATTGTCCAGCTGGATGAGAAAGTCATCTAATTCTGTGTCCTGATGGCTCAGAGGGAAGAGTCTGAATCTTGTCCTGGGGATCAGAATGATTCGGTTTGGAATGGAGATGATCTCATTCAACCCTTTGCTCCAAAAAAGGTCATCTGGGACATTAGATCAGATTCCTCAGAGCATTGTCCTCCTGAATTTCAAATATCTCACAAGGTAGACACTTCCCCACTCCTCTGGGCAGCCAGTTACCTGAGGTTTTATTATTAGTTACCCTCTGGGAGTTTCCCATTTTCCTTATGTCCAGTTAGCAGCACGGCTGCTGGCTCTTGTCTTCTTTACAGCAACCTCTGAAAGAGGCTTGCATTGCTGAGAACTGAATAAAACCAGTTCAAAAAGAAAGAGAAGAATGGCTAAATTTCCCCAGTTTGTGTCTCAAGGTGACCTTCCAGTGTTTTATCCCCATGGAATCTCCCACCAAGCAGAGGTCTCCATGAGCTGCCCACAGCAGTGCCCAAATGTCACCACCATGTTGGTATTCTCCCTCTAAAATTCAAGTGTTTGAAGTGGTTTATCTTCTCCTTCCACTTCTCTTTCCTTTGTGTTGACTATGGAGGGCCATTTGTCATGGAACTTGTCTCTCATTAGGTTCTTCTTCATTCAACTTGCCTTGTAATAGTCTCAGGCTTTAACCAAAACAAATAGTTTGAAGTCTCCACAAATTTTGCTGACTCACTGTTCACACACCCTTTCCAAATGTCCACATATTTAATGTTATGTAGATCACCTGTTGAAGCTTAATGTTTTTAAACCTTTTGATGTTTCTAATCTTTTGCCACCCTGAAAATTGATGTGTCTGTTCTACTCTGCTTGTTGTATCATGGCCAGATTTGTAGCCATAAGAAAATTCTGCAATTTTACAGCTACTGAGAAAGGACTTCCTCAAAGGCTTTTGAATGATTGATTGCATTATGTTGTCCTTCATATATGTTTTTATTATTATTTTTTGGCTGGTTGGTTGGTTGGTTGGTTGGTTGGTTGGTTGGTTGGTTGGTTGGTTGGTTGGTTAGTTGGTTAGTTGGTTTTTTTTGTTTGTTTCGGTTGGTTGGTTGGTTGGTTGGTTGGTTGGTTGGATTTTTTTGTTTGTGTTTTTTTTGTTTGTTTCAAATGATCAGTTAAACCTATTTGCCAGCTGCAGGCATAAGTTTTACTGGCTTTTGATTCTGAGGATCACCCAGAAATCTTGGCTTTTATCTGGAAAATAAAATAAAAAAAAACCAAAACAGAACAAGACAGACACTCAGCATTTTGTGTCTCCTTAACCTTCTAGCATAAAATGAGGATTCAATAAGAAAGTAATGTCTAATATGTAATAGATGCTATTTTATATATTGCGTAATATTATTTATATGCATAGACTATATAATGTAAAACTATACATATATTTTATACATTCTACAATGTAAATAGAACTGCTTACATTGTTTTATGTAATAAATCATAATAAATCAAAAAAGCTTCAGGATGGCCTAATTGCAGGCTTCCAGAAACTGAAAGGAGGTTACAAGGAAGATGGAGAGGAACTAGTTACAAGAGCAGGACAGGGCAACATGACTTCAGACTGAAAGAGAGTAGGTTTAGACTAGATATTAGGAAGAAACTCTTTCCTGTGAGGGTGATGAGGCTCTGGAACAGATTGCCTGGAGAAGCTGTGGATGTCCCATCCCTGGAAGTGTTCAAAGTTAGGTTTGGATGGAGCTCTGAGGAATCTGGTCTACTGAAAGGTGTCCCAGCACACGGCAAGGGGTTTGGAACAAGATGGCCTTTGGGGTCCCTTCCAACCCAGAGATAATTCTGTGAAATAATACATGGCATAATATCGTGTGATCTGATATCACACAGTGTATTATATAATTATACTAATATGTGCATATATTATACACCCTCTGTTAAATAAACCTATAACACACATATGGAATATACACTGTATGTAATATAGTTTATAATATAAAATACATATAATTTATCAGTAATCAGTAAAATTTTAAAATAAAAGATTTAAAGTGTAAATAAATGTACACATTTTACACAAAGTAAATAAATTAAGGTAATCCGAGTATATACACATTTAATAAACATTGAATATAGGGTATGCATAGAGATTTACCATGTGTTATATACTATGACATAACTTCATGTGCCCAGTGATTCGGTGTCCCTTCAGTGTCCAGTTTATGCCCCTTCCAAACTCTGGAGCACATTGGTTTGGTGCCTCCTATTTTGTTCACCAGTTTGTTCCAGTACTTCCCATCCTCAGAAGGCTTTACCATCATTCCTGAGCCCAGAGCTGGCATTTCTCCTGGCGTGTTGCCTCCACAGGCGGTTGCTGTTGGGAAGTCGCGTTGCTTGCCTCGCAATGGCCTCAATTGTTCCCTTGAAGCACCAGAGAGAGCAGCTCTTGCTGGGGCACATTTCCCTCAGGAGCTGGAGCCAGTAAGTGCATCAGTGCTTCATCACGTTGCTCAGTCCTGGAAAGCAGCAGTTCCAGTGCTGTGCATACACACAATTCCCCAGAGGCATCTTTTCCTTTTAACATCAGATGTTTGACCTTCAAAATCCTTCCACATTCCTTCTCACCCACAGCCAGCTGCAATACTTTAAATTGCTTGTTATTCCTAATGTTGCAGGATTCCTCTGGCTCCCAGCAATCTTTTCCAGCTTCCCAAGTTTATCCTCGTGCTTATCCTCTGCTCTCCCACTTCCCTTCCTGTTCATCCCTTCTCCCTGGAGCTTCCCCTGCCTCACAGCCTCCCTGGGGGCTGGCTGCCTGTGTCACCTCCCTGCTAGGCAGCCCTTTGTGAATGGATGCCTCCTTCTGGGAACAAGGAGGCACACAGCATTTAGGAGCACATCCACAGCCAGGCCCCACGAGCTTTTCCCCATGCCAGGAAAGCTCTGCGGGGGCGCAGCGCTCATGGAAACGGGAAGCTTTAACTCGGCATTTGCAATGGTTCCGCTCGCCTGCTTCAGAGGCAGCACTGCTCAGGCACACTGCTCTACTCAGGGCTTCTTCAGCACCCTGGGCTCCTCCAGACACATCCCACATCCTCCAGGGCTGCAGGGAGCCAGAGGCTTTGAGCAGTTTCTTGAGCAGGTTCATGCCGCTCTGAAGAACACTGGCACAACGAGAGCTTGTGAAGCTGCTCTCAGAGGCTGCCTTTGCTTTGGCTTCTTTTGGGAGGCTGTTTCTGGGCATCCCTGACCTGGGCCATACATGAGAGCAGCTTGGTGCTGGTAGCACTCATCTTCCTGATGGGAGGGGGTCAGCAGCTCTAGAGCCAAAGCCAGTCTTGCTGCCAGAGACCCTCAGTCCCAGTCAGGGGTCTGGAGGCAAGCACGGTGATTTCCAGTAATCACAATGCATTTGCCAGATTCTTGGTCTCAGGTCTTCTCAGAAACAGCAGTTGGCATCTGTGCTGGTGCAGCCAGCCATAAACACAAGTGTTGTCCTTACCAGCTGTTTCAGATTTTTATAATAATCTTATGACTAGCATCTACTGTTCATTCTTTCACAGTAGGGTTCCTCTATTGGCAGTTTCAGCAGTGAGCCTGACAAAAGTTATCATCTGTATATTCCCTCTCTAAATCAATGGTAATTTGTTGGTAATCAGTCATCTCCCACTGAGACCTCTCTGTCATCCTGTGTACTGTGCTTTTTTGTGTGTGTGTGTTAAAACACATCTACAGTATTTCAGGAAAACACAGTGTTTCAGTACAGCTGTATAAAGTATTATTCCACAGAGCTCTACAGGACTGGGGCAGAGTGTCTGGGAAGCTGCCCATTGGAAAAGAACCTGGGGGTGCTGGTTCACAGCCAGCTGAACATGAGCCAGCATGTGCCCAGGTGGCTTGTGTCAGAACCACTGTGGCCAGCAGGACCAGGGCAGTGATTGTCACCCTGTGTTCCGTGCTGGAGAGGCCACACCTCGAGTGCTGCATCCACTTCTGGGCCTCTCTCTACAGCAAGGAGCTGGAGCATGTCCAGAAACAGGCAAGGAAGCTGGGGAAGGGTCTGGAGCACAGGTCCTGTGAGGAGTAGCTGAGGGAACTGGGGGTGTTTAGCCTGGAGAAAAGGAGGCTTGGGGTGACCTCTACACTCTGTACAACTACCTGAAAAAAGGTTATAGTGAGGTGAGGGTCAGCCCCTTCACCCAAAGTAGCAAGTGATAGGACAAGAAGAAATGGCTTCAAGTTGTTCTAGGGAAGGTCTGGACTGGTTATTAGAAAAAAAAGTCTTCACTGAAGGAGTTGTCAGCATTGGAAGGGACTGGCCAGGGAAGTAGTGGTGGGGTCACTGTCCTTAGAAGTACTGAAAAGGTATGTGAATGTGGCACTTGGGGACTTGGTTTAGTGGTGCCCCTAAGTGGGGCTGGGTTGACAGCCGGACTCACGATCATAGAGGTCTTTTCCAATCTGAATTATTCCATGCTTCTATGACAGGGTCAGGTGCCTGGTTATTTTTTGCCATATTTTCTGGATGGCCTCCATACAGGAGCAGGAAAGCACTGAAGCAGCTGCCCAGCAAGGCAGTCCCCCCTGGGACATAGCCAAGACTCACCTAGACCCTGAACAACCAGAGAAGCTGGCCCTTAATGGTGCAGGGGGCTCAGTGCACCACCTCCCAAGTCCCTTCCAAGCCAGCCTGTTCTCCTGTTTGCACAGTCCTGCATCCTCAGTTTAGGGGACAGAGTTGATTTGAAACACAATCTCGTTCGCTTCAAGAACAGAGCCCGGAAATTAATCTAGAGAGACGGAAAATGACATCAGTTTCTTGGAGATGGCTGGCATGCTACAAAGAATATAGCAGGGAAATACCCTGTTCCGTGATGTTTACTTTTTCAGATTAAATCTGATTTAATGTGCTTTTCTATAAACTTCAGGAAGAATCAGGCTGAGTTTGACTTTCCTTTCAATGTAGGTCATGGAGGTCAACAGCATCACCCTGTTATCACAGCCCTGTACCAAGGCAGCCTGCAGTACAAAATGTTAATGTTATTCCCTCTGTTCAGACACACCATTTGTACCACATTATCCCTCCTATTTCTTCTCCAAGGAAACAGCACAGTCTCTGCAATAGCATGATCAGCAATTTCATATTATTTTAACCCTGTAAACCCTCTTGTATGATATCAGTCCTTAACAAAGTGTGTCACATCCATGACCTGTTGCAATTTGTCACAGGAAGGAACACATTAAAGAATTAGTTCTTTTATGAGGCTTTTGAGTAAGGTATTATGCAAGTTTTCCAAACACTGGATGTCAATTCAAATCCTGTTTGGATGTGAAAAGCAGAATAACTGGATTCTCCATAGAAATCAAAAAAAATTGTTCATCAGTTGTGATGACTGCTTTTGTTATTTGCCACACATTTTTTAGGTTTCTCCTTCTCTCCCCTTTTTTGCCAGTCTTGCTTGAGAATGCTTTGATGAGAAAACAAAACAGTACAAAACAAAAGGCCAAAGACCAACCAAAAACCACCCCACAAAACAACTTTTTTTATCAGAAAGAATTCAGTTAAAACCTGAAGTCCCACCCACAGGGAAGTAAGGCTCAGATGCTCAGTTGCCTTAATGTTGTCTCTGACCGCCTTTAAGATGTTCCAGAGCACCAGAAATGTCTCCATGGACTGGCTGACATCCTGTATGACCTACAGGAGACCATCAGCACACACACGTGTTACTTCTCTCCACAGAACAATTCTTTTTAAGACAGTCAAACCACCTGCCTGCTATCAACACCTTCCACTGGTATTTCTTCCCTAGAGAGGCACTTTCCAACTTCCTTGGAACATCCTGTAGTCCCACCAGGACAAGTGACTCACAGCTGCCATTCCTTTTGTACCATCACTTCCTTTTGAGATCATGAACAAACTGAATTTCCTGCACCATCTGAATTTACCACACACCACTGAGCAGTGTGTACATTCCCCCTGGTCAGAGGAAGAGCTCAGGCCTGGGCTGGTGCTTGTTGGGGTGAGTGGCCATCTCTCAACCAAAATTAAAGGGGGCATGGGTTCTCCTGTGCTGTCTAGTAATCAAATAACCATGCCCACTTTTTCTTTTTTGAGGGAGTATAATAGTTCTAAAACTGCTCAGATCTGCCCTTTCTATCTGAAATTCACAGTCATTATGTACAACTCATCCTCTGCCTCTAGAGACAACGTAACATTTACAGCTGAACATACGACTTAATGAAAACAGGAACAATTCAGATCTGTAGATGCCTCACATTATTCATCTGCTGCAGCTCTCCTCAGCCAGCAATGCAGCATTTTGGAACACAGGACACAATTCCCCAGCCTTGTACTTCTGCAGTGTTCCTGAAGTAACAGAACAGTGGTAGTGGTACAAAATGCCACCCTGGAGATTCATTTCTACCACAGCAATCTAGCATTAACAATTTCATCAGCAGTTTCAACTCCTTTATCCTCTGATTCATGATGTAGTTGAAAGAACCATGAAGTTATTCCTGCTGCATGTTGACAGATTCCACTGAATCAGCTTGAATTACAGAAAACGAAAAGCACTGGCAATACCAACCTACTGTAGGTAGCCACTAGGGGATCCACTAAATGCAGTATTAGACCATTGCAGGCTGGTTTAACTCAAGTTAGACAGGTGCAGGTCTTTCCCCAGTCACTAAATGCAACATTTCCACATCTGAAGAGCCAGAGGGTGGGTGAAGGTGCGCTCAGCAAAAAGTCTCAGGGGGCTGTGTCTGCCTGTGCTTGGCTGAAGGCATTCACCTGGGAGGTGATCCTAGAATCAGAAAAAGAATGAGGTTTGAATCAGCTCTGGAGGAGAGCTGCTCCAACCCCCTTCTCAAAGAAGAGCTGGCTGCCTGGCTAGGTCTGCTTGTTCAGGGCCTCACTCAGACAAGTTCTGAAGATCTCCAAGGATGGAGATCCATATCTCTCTGGGCCACTTGCCTCAGTGTTCCGTTCCTTTTGTGGGGAATAATTTTTTCCTCATGTCCCACTGAAGCCTCCCTTGCTGCATTTTTGTATCCTTTGCTGTGAGTCACATCACTTTGCCCTGAGAAGTTCCTTTGCAAAATAAGATTCCACTTAGCAAGAGAATTTCAGGATAACAAGATACCATTCTCTGCAGTTTGCTTTTACCTTGATGAATGGCCCAAGGAAAATGCTGATAAATATATTCAAGAAAAAAGGATGAAGAGATGATTTCAAACAGAGTTACCTGTTATCTCTTTTGGACCTGCATTCTCTATATAGTAATTAATGTATCTAGTATGATGACCTAGCCCTTAACAAGGTGGGTTATGCACATAACTTCAATGAATGTTCTTCCTCTTGGGGACCAGAGGTAGGACAAGAGAGAGTAATGAAATAAGTTACACCAAACCAAATTAGACAGCTTCACCAAATTAGACAAGCCTGATAAACCTCATCAAAGGATACCTAGAGAGGTGGCTTTCACTGACTCAGAAGACTTAGCAGTCATCTGAAAAACTGAGTATGAGAGATTAGAAAAGAGCAGATGTCTTTAAAAGGCTGAGAGAGGTTGGGAAATAATGGAACAATCAGCTTAACTTCAAGGCTGTCAATCTGCCACCTTTCACAAGCTCTACAGTATTTTCACCAATAAAAAATATAAATCCAGATAACCTAAGCTGATTTTGCAGCAATGAATTTAAACACCACCATAAAAATATATTACTAAGGTGTAAAAGAAAAACAGTTCTAAGGTGAAGACCATTTCGGATCAGCTGAGTGCACTTGTCTCTCTATATTGAGATTCAAAGTTAGGAAATTTTAAGATGGAGAAAATGCAAAGTTTTCTACAGGGTAAAATGGCTTTCAAAGTCACTTGGGGCAAATGACACAGACAATTTAGTATTTGAGGTTGTTTCCATCTCCTCCTTCACTGCCCTGAATTATCAGCTGAAAATATGGACACACAGTTGGACAGTGTACCAGACTAACAGCTGGCCAGGGAGACATCCAGACCCACAAGGGCAAGAAATCCTGGTAACACAATGTACAGAATATCACCCTGCTACACAGCAAGTTAGTTGGTGAATCTGAAGCCTGACAAGACACAGAGGAGTTTAGGGGGTGGTTCTCAAGACCCTCCTTGGTAGTTTTCTAGGTTGATGAACCCTGGAAAAGATTCAGGAGAAACTGTCAGAAGTTTTGCTGTGCTCCTAAGGACCCCTTTTTCCCTCCAATAAGTTGCTATTTTCCAGACAACAGACATTTTATGAGAGTTTTTTATGGATGTATATTTAATTACTCAAATGTTAGAAAGAAAATACTATAGTCTGTTTGGGCTTGATTATCCTCCTCATCAGCATTTTGAAAAATTCCTTTTCTGTGACCTAGCCATAAAGAAATAACAAGCTTAGGATCCATTCAGAGCAACTAAGGATCTGCAGACTCCCAGAAAAATATTCTGGGAGGGATACAATTCAGTCAGCAACTACTGGTTTAGCTCCAGCTTCAGAGAACTGCAGAAGGACCTTACAAGACCAAGGTAATTGAGTGATGAAACAACAAATCTCAATGCAGACAAAAGTGATTTATGTGGGGAAAAATAATGCTATCAACACATGTAAAAAAACCCCAGGTACTGACTCAGAAAATAATGAGGCTATGACAAGCAATTCCAGTGAAAACTCAGCTTGATATTTAGTAGCATGAAGAATCACCAAGCAGTGTACTGGAGGACAGAAGAGTGAGCACATACTTCTACAAACACCACATCCTCAGCACCATGTACAGTTATTCCCCCTGGAAAAGGACATAAAAAATGAGAAACGTTCAGAAACATTTGATAAAGATGACAAAAGATCTGGAGTAGTCTCCACAGAGGGAATAAACAAGTCAGCTAGGACACTTCAGCTTGGAAAAAAAGAGGACTCATAAAGGATATGACAGAAGACAATAAAATCATAAGCATCCTGAAAAAAACTACTCAGCAATCAGTTGCTTGTTGTGGCTTTCAGTGCAAGAAATGGGGATCACTGAACAAAACTATTAGATGTTAAAATAATTCTTCACACAACAGGAGGTAGGATTCTAGGGCTCCCCGTTACAGGATGTCATGAGAGCTAAAAGTCCACATGGTCTCAGGAAGCAGATTTACAGAGGACAAATACATAAAGGACCATTAAACCCAAAGATATAATCTCTGGTCCAAGAAACTCTTGGAGTCTGGAAGAATATTCTGGGCAAGGATCATTGTATGTTTACCCCATTCTTACATAAATTGTAAGAACTGTTTTGGCCACCAGTCATATTGGTTCTCCCTTTGAGAACAGGCAAAATCTGTTATTGAACACACCTGAAATCATCTGAGTGACACCAAAAAAAACACCAGTTAGGGAGAAGTCTGTAATTTCAAGGGATGACAAGCACAAAATGGGAAGAGAGAGGCAAAACATCAGAAATACAAGGAGGTATTCAGGTGAGGCAGGAGTGTACAGGCATATTCTGAAGTGATGGTTTGGAGTTACCCATCCTGCCAAAAGCACGCATGGATAAATCATTTAAAGAAAACATTTGGCTACCTGGGCAAGCACCTATGCAGCCAACAGCTTGCTTAAATGTTAATAGAAATACTGAGTGCCGAAGAAACTTAAATCCGTCACACAAGCAGCCCCACCTTAGAAAAAAACAGATTTTATTAAAAAACAACACTTAGGTTTAAGAAACACAGAGAAACAAATGAAATGACAATGAAATACAACCACATGTGGCACAAGGGTGAGCCACAGGTGTGGCATATCCCCCTGGAGGGAAAAAGCTGCGGGCAGGGTGCGCATCCCGGTGCGTGTTGGGTGCTGCGGGCAGGGTGCGCATCCCGGTGCGTGTTGGGTGCTATGGGCAGGGTGCGCATCCCGGTGCATGTTGGGTGCCGTGGGCAGGGTGCGCATCCCGGTGCGTGTTTGGTGCTATGGGCAGGGTGCGCATCCCGGTGCGTGTTTGGTGCTATGGGCAGGGTGTGCATCCCGGTGCGTGTTGGGTGCTATGGGCAGGGTGCGCATCCCGGTGCGTGTTGGGCGCCACGGGCAGGGTGCGCATCCCAGTGCGTGTTTGGTGCTATGGGCAGGGTGCGCATCCCGGTGCGTGTTGGGTGCTGCGGGCAGGGTGCGCATCCCGGTGCGTGTCTGGTGCTATGGGCAGGGTGCGCATCCCGGTGCGTGTCTGGTGCTATGGGCAGGGTGCGCATCCTGGTGGGTGTTGGGTGCTACGGGCAGGGTGCGCATCCCGGTGCGTGTTGGTGCTATGGGCAGGTGCGCATCCTGGGGGTGTTGGGTGCTATGGGCAGGGGTGAGCATCCTGGTGGGTGTTATGGGGTGTGCATGGGAGTGTTGGGTGCATGGGCATCCTGGTGGGTGTTGGGTTGGGCAGGGGCGCATCCCGGTGCGTGTTGGGGGCGGGCAGTGCGCATCCCGGTGCGTGTTGGTGCTATGGGCAGGGGTGCGCATCCCGGTGCATGTTGGGTGCTATGGGTGGGCGCATCCCGGTGCGTGTTGGGTGCCGTGGGCATCCCGGTGCGTGTTGGGTGCTGTGGGCAGGGTGCGCATCCCGGTGCGTGTTTGGTGCTATGGGCAGGGTGCGCATCCCGGTGCGTGTTGGGTGCTATGGGCAGGGTGCGCATCCCGGTGCGGGCGCCACGGGCAGGGCGCGATCCTGGTGTTTGGTGCTATGGGCAGGGTGCGCATCCCGGTGCGGTTGGGTGCTGCGGGCAGGGTGCGTGCGTGTCTGGTGCGTGATCCTGGTGGGTGTTGGGTGCTACGGGCAGGGTGCGCATCCCGGTGCGTGTTTGGTGCTATGGGCAGGGTGCGCATCCTGGTGGGTGTTGGGTGCTATGGGCAGGGTGAGCATCCCGGTGGGTGTTGGGTGCTATGGGCAGGGTGTGCATCCCGGTGAGTGTTGGGTGCTATGGGCAGGGTGCGCATCCTGGTGGGTGTTGGGTGCTATGGGCAGGGTGCGCATCCCGGTGCGTGTTGGGTGCCGTGGACAGGGTGCGCATCCCGGTGCGTGTTGGGTGCTATGGGCAGGGTGTGCATCCCGGTGCGTGTGCGGGCGTGTGCGCATCCCGGTGCGTGTTGGGTGCTATGGGCAGGGTGTGCATCCCGGGGCTGGGTGCAGCGGGGTGCGCATCGTGTTAGGGGTGCGATCCCGGTGCGGTTGGGTGCTATGGGCAGGGTGCGCATCCCGCAGCCGGGTGCATCCCGTGCGTGGTGCCGCGGGCAGGGTGTGCATCCCGGTGCATGTGGGTGCCGTGGGCAGGGTGCGCATCCCGGTGCGCGTGGGTGCTGGGTGCCGCGGGCAGGTGTTGGGTGCGATCCCGGTGCGGCTGGGTGCCGCGGGCAGGGTGCGCATCGGTGCGTGTTGGGTGTGGGCGTGTTGGGTGCGATATGGGCATGGGCAGGGTGCGCATCCCGGTGCGTGCCCGGTGCCGCGGGCCGGGTGCGCATCCTGGTGCATGTCCGGTGCTGCAGGCAGGGTGCGCATCCCGGTGCATGTCCGGTGCTGCGGTCCCCGCGGTCCGGCCCACGCTGGATGCGGGCACCGCAGGTGCGGAGCGCCCTCGCCGGCCGCAGCTGCACGGCCTGGCCGAGGCGTGCGGGTGGGGACATTTGCTGGGAATAACAGAGCTGCTGTTGTGTCCGCCTCGCTTGGCTGGGGGTTGTTTACAGGGCTTGTCCTGGGCACAGCCAGTGTGCCGAGCTCAGCTCCGGCAGCCGTGCAGCGTGAGCACGCTGCCGATTGTTCTCCGGCACGGAGTTTTCCCACTGGAAAGAAGAAATGCGCTGATTTTCCTTCGCCGCAGCTCCAAAAAGGGGTTGTTACACAAGCTAAATGCCTTTCTTTCACTGTTTAATCTAAATTTGAAAATCATGGGCCGGATTTTTTGACGGGGTCTGTACACTTTGAGAAGCCTCATTGACTTTTGATAGGATTCAGACCTTTAAGAAAAAAGAATAAATCACCTCAGTGGCACTAGGCCATGGTATATTAATTTTTTGGCAAACTAAAATAAGAAAATTCTAAAAAAATGTCCCAAAGTAACAAATTACTAACATCAGGTAAATGCTGAAGAAAAGCATCCCATATGGTGAGTTCCCTTTGTTCTCTCCTTAGCTTTCTAGACTTTTCAGTCAGCAGATTTTCTTAAGGATCCAGCAGTCATTACTGAGGACTTCTCTGAGCAGCACACCATCAGACTATTCATTTAGATGCCTGAATTTTTTTCTGTTTTCCCCTCTATCACATATAAAACCCTCTGCCATCAGTGCAGGCATTTACAGTCCTGTGTTTCTAAAAACCAGCGATGCTAACTAGAGAAATCTCACAAAATTTAATAGGGACTACTTACAAGGACAGACTTCATAATTTGTGTTCAAGCTTAATGTGTTCAAGCTCAATGTGATTGCTTATCACTTTTCTTTTGTCTCCCTTTCAAATTATTTGTGGCAACCACCTGGGCAAACAGAACACACCCATTTCATCAGGCTCCCAGCCTGGGAAACTGGGACAGTGCTTTCAGCCACGACCTACACAATTTTGTGCATCTTCCTTTCTGCCTATCAAGGCAAGATCAACTGGGACAGAGCAATTGGTGTAAGGAAAATCACAGTATTAAAAAAAAAAATACAATAAATCTGCAATCTCTGGATTTGCTTGGAGATATAGAAACTGCTGAACAGCACAAGTAAGACCCCTACTTTCTTTGCTTTCTCCCACTTGACAGCAAAAAAATACACCTCCAAAAAACCAAGGACAAAGCAAAAAAAAAAAAATCATAGATAACACAGGAAAATGGGACTTCTGAGACAATTTAAAATCATGGACTCTTACTCTATTAGAAGTCTAAGAAGTTATACCAAATTGCAGTCAGTTTATGACACAAGAACCTACTTTTCTTTAGCCCCCAAATAAAAGCTTCCTACTCTCATTTTAGTCTGCCAGTCATAAGCTCAGTCAAAAAAACTAACCAGGACAGTTCATTTTCTGTTTCAAGTTTGCTTTCTGCTGGATCATCTATATCAACAGGTATTCTTCTCAGCTTAACCTGTCAAACTTGTATGCTTAGCAGAGCCACTGACTGAAAAGAAGCTGAAGCTGCTGCTCAGGAACATCAGTAGATACAGTAACAGCAGATATAATTCAAAACAAATTTTCATTTCTTCACCTAAGTTTTAACACTTAACCTTTTTATAATTTATGGAGATCATCAGAACATAGAGATTAGATGGATTCAAATCATCCTCAGGGCTGAGAACTGCAGAATACAATGATGACTTGTCAGAGACATTGGTCTTTCCACCCATCCATTTCAAATGCCCAATATGCTAGAAAAAATGCAAAGATATGAAAAGATGCTTGAAATTTCAAGTTGCAAAATCTTTTTCCTCATATTCTTTAAGGATTAAAAATATACTTTGCACACATCTTTGCTCAAAATAAAATTCTGCTATGCTGTTCTTCAGCCTAAGGAGCTGCCAGAACAGAAGCTGTCCCATCACAGCTCTCTACTCAAATAACAAACTCAAACCTTAGCAAAATACAAGGGCAAGAACTGATTTTTTATTAACCTATTTTATGGACTCTCAAGAGGAAAATTAGTCCTGTCAATGGTTCCTCACTGCATGAGACTAATATCTCATCAGAGGACATGGCATTATTTCACTTTTATGTCTGTCCCTCAAGAATTCTCCCTTTGATGAAGTAGTTCAAGGGCAGACATCAAAAAGTCTGTTGTAGCAAGGTACAGCAAATGGATCCAAGCCACATAAGACTTCATCAATAAAAACAGACATGGTAAAATTCTGCTTGACAAGCATAACAAGTATCTGCATCACTATGGTCCTAGAGGACAATAACTTGTACTGCTGGGCATTTTCCTTTCAGACCAACTTGACAGAAGTAGAGTACTGCTGAAACTAAGCCACAAAGGACAGAATTTATATTCCAAGTCTCTGAGGTAGCCAATTTTTTTTAAAAAGTCAGATTAAATAAATTACCCTTCTAGACCTAAATAACCTTTTAAACATCTACTATACAAAAACATATATACCACTATGCTTTTTCTTTAAAACTATTATTTCAGTGTAACAAGTTATCTTTTCTAACAAGTTATCTTACAAAAATTAGAGATGACTCCCACTTGAAGAACTGACAGAGGAACAAATGACCACAGCAGATTTGAGAGATGCTCACAGATTTGAGTGATGGTCACAGAAGGGCACATTTCAAGACAGGAGTCTGAGGCACTCTCAGCACACCTGAAGATCTAGCTAACAGTATTTACTGGTTGGGTCTGTCAAGCAATTAATCACTCTGAAGAAGAACCTCAGACATCAGTCTGATAAAGTGCATTTTTTTTTTCCCCCAGGATGCTGGACATGGTTTTCTTCTGAATAACCATGCACCAGGTTGTCCATCAGATACCCTGTATGTGCCCTTGTATGGATACACTGATTCTCTTACCCTTTAAAGAACCTGCAGTTATCAACAGTAACAAGATTGGTGGTAGGTGAGATAAGCAATCATAGGAGAAAAAATGTTTTTGGAATCTATGTGCTTTGAATGGAACCCCAGGTTTTTCTTCTGAAGGAATTTTTGACCAGTTACATACGTGCAGTGCATTTGTGAATACCATTGTTCCATTAAAAATACAAACTTGAGATTTTACTGATTCCCAGTCTGCTGCCAGCAACAGACACACAAACCCACCAATAAAAAGGAATTTAAAATGGTGAAAAGAAGACACACTTGAAGAGAAATCTCTTTATAGCTTTCATTTAAAATATAAAATAGGTGAAACTTTAAAAGAAGAACATCCCATTCTGACCAAATTTTAAAATACAGTTTCATGCTAAAAGCAAAAGTCTGGATGTGAGCCTCATGGAAGCTGCCAAGCAATACAGAAAGAAACCTAATCTTTCACATTACTCGCATCCGTGTCTTTGCCTTCCTGGCTTACATGACTGTTGGCATTTTTACTAGATTGATCTAAATCTTCAATTTTATTTTCTATTTCCATAGCACTGCTTTTGACAGGACTCTGGGAAGAATCTCCACCTATTTCTGCTTCCATTTTTGGTACTAAATCATGTTCTTTTTCTTCCACATCCATTTTTTCCTCTGTTTGCACCAGTCTGCGTTGAACTTCTTCCTCAGTTTTGTCTTCCAAGTCCTCCTCTTTCCTCTTTGCTTTAAACACTTCAACTCCCATCATCCTAAGGTAATGAAGTCTCTCATTCTTGGGCACAAAGGCACGCAGTGATGTCTTCCCTTGCCAACCACACAGCACTATTGGACACTGAAGATCATGAGGTTTTCTACAAACAAACAGTTAAGTTCAGTAAATTATGAGAAAGTTCATCTTCAAAACTTCATTTTATAACCATACACCAATTCAGTTCTAACACTGAATGCATTTTGTAACTATTCACAGAAGATGAAAGTACATTGTTCTTAACTTCAACACCTACACAGACACCTGCCTGTCTACAAGCAAGCATGCAAGCCTAAAACCCAGAAACTCAGTGCTATTAAGTTTTTGCAACAAGCAAAACAATTTTCTGGCTCTGGGTTGAAAACTAATACAAGGAACAGCAAAATGAAAGTTTACATTCAGAAAATTCTCAAGAGTTTTGTCCACAAAAGTTACTTTGTCCACAAAAAGGAACAATAAAAAGTAACTTTTTCCATTCCAAATGCTGAACTTTACGGCGAAACAAACAAATAAATCACATGCAGTTATCTGTTAATCTCTGGCACAACTACCATCTCTTCTTTATGAAGCTAAATTCTCTGCTTGTTTTCAGAATTCACAGACAAAACAGCTTCTTTTCCTGTCTTATTCTCTGTATCCTATACGGCTTTACTGTTTCCCTCATTGCATCTCTATGCCCTTACTTCTGTTTTTGCTGAGTGAAAATAAATTCTTGTCCAGGTCTTAGGAGTGCATAATGGAAAGCAACACATCTACTTACTCAGGGTCTGGGTCGTACTTCAGAACGATACTTCCCATCGCTACAGGGAAGGGGGAACAAAAACAAAACAGATGTGTTACTTGCTACAATGATACAATGATTACAATCTGAAAATGATCAAGAAAACAAGTTTTTAGACAAATACAGAACATGACATTGTTAGCAGTTATCCACATCAGTACACTGAACTATGGACAATACCAGATTTTATTCCTTTTTTTTTCAAACCAAAGTATTTACATAGTCCCAGATGCGACTGCCAACACTGGCTCCTCCAAAACCCCAAACAAATTAAAATACAAAATCCACACAGTGGATTAAGTCACTTAGTGAATCTAGCAAGAAACTTTTAATTAATTAAAATGAACGTAAGAGTATGCCAGACCAAACTTCAGAACATTTTTTCTTCCCATTTTGTCTCATCAAATATGGAAGTACAAGGATCAGCAATGAATTGGAAATAAAACAATAACAAAAGGCTGAAAACCAATTTTCATATCTTTAAGCATCCAGTGTAGAGGAAATTAAAAGTTTAATACGAGTAGACATTGCTCCCCATATTGAAGAAAATTAAATCTGAGTAACTATATTTGATACATAAGGTCATGACAAGCAATTGCAGATGACAAACAGTTTCAACTGGAGCATTAACAAGCACAAAAACCAGGAGCACATATAAAATCTTAGTTCATTAGATATTTTAAATGTTGCCTCATAGACTTTTTTGCAGAAGTCATAGGTTTGGCAACTCTTCTGTAATCTAAAGCTCAAAAACCTTATAAGCTGCAATCAGAAAGGACTACAATTTCTAGCAGCACATTGGCTTTCAGTATTGCTTACTTACCTAACAAGTATGTTTAAGATAAATTTAGTCCAAATTTTTAGCAAACACAGTTTATGCTACAGGATTTTATAGCCTTCTGTGCAAAGAAGAAAAATAATTATGTAATTTTTTGACAGCAAAATTAGCAGGCTTACCCATATCTTTGACTTTCTTCTGTGTTTCACTGCTAAATTTACTTAAGAATGGATTTTCCTGGGTTAGCAGAATTTTGACATCTTCTATGCAGACATTTATAATCCTTGCATGAATGAATGGGTACAGAGTATAAATGCCCTGTTTAATAAATAAAGACAATTATTTCAAAATTTAACCACTGATTTCTGAAGGAAAAAAGTTAACAACAGTATGTGCTTTACCTAATACCAGAAAAAAAAATTTAAATCATACTGAAAATGTCAATTACTATTAATCTGACAAAGTTAATGCCAGCTGTCTTATGAGGCTCTTGAGGAAACCAAAGTCTCTCCTTTGAGAACACAGTGCTATGCAATTACCTCTTGTGCTAATCTGAATGCACATCCAAACTGTTCACCATCACTGTTGCGAGACCAGACTTTTATCCCTGTGTTGATAACCTGCAAACAGCAAAGCCAATAAACATCAGTAGGGAGCATAAATTCTAGATTACCACTCTGAACTTGTTTGTTCCTCAACACTTCAACTAAAAGTTCATTTGCACTGAATACTGAATTAATGTGAAAACTTATTCAAGGGAAAAAGGAACTCCTGCTACAAAAATGTGACGCTCCCTCAACATAAAATGCCTTTTACTCCTTTCCATATTGAAAACAGAACTGTGTGAGGAAGGGCACTTTTAAAGAGGGCAACAAACTACTAATATCTATTTTCATTTTCGTTTGAGTAAAAATTTTCTGTGTGATTTTCAGAAAATCAATCAAGGGAAGGATTTCGAAAATATAAAAGTGATTACTATTTGGACACTATCTATCCTTTGTGGTACTCAAAGCCTCAATACCTAATATAATACACCAGTTTCTTAAAATTTTGTCAATTATGTAGCCATTTCCTGCACAGGGGATAAAAGAATAATTGTTTACCCATCTCAAAGATCTGTTGCAAAGATGTACTGAATATCCTCAAAAATTTTCAAGATTTGACTGGATGAGGCCCCAGAATGTATCTGATCTAGCTTTGAAGTCAGCTCTGTTTGATGTAGGAAGGAAGCTGGACTACATAACCTCATTCCAACCTAAATTACACAATGACTTTTGAGATAAATCTTTAGCATTTGCAAGACATTTTCCACAGGGAATCATAAAAAAAATTTCCCTCTAGTCACAAAAACTACTTATTATCCCCTTATCACTCAGCTTAATGAACTTTCAAAATGTTTAATTGTTAAAATTACTTTAAAACAATATCCCTATGTAACACAGCCAGTAAATAACTCAGCTGAACTTATCTTTTTGGTCAGCTTTCAAAGCTCTTAATACTTTTATAATTAAGGGGGTGATAAATATAACATTACAATGTAAACATGTAAAGTTACCTGAAGACTACATAAAAATGTTGGCACACACACAACATATATATTTCCCTCTCTCTACTTTTAAGTGCTCGTTCATCCACCAAATATGTACTGATTTTCATCTCAGAGAATGTTATTTACCTCTCAGAGTCAACTTTTCATCTCTAACACAGGAGGGACAGAGAGGAAAACATTAATCTAGACTTCAAAAAAAAATACAGCCTGTCAGAGGGCTAATCCTCTATGTAAACAGTACACTTGGCAAGTTGAAGAAGATATACACTGATGCTTATGAACCATACCTTCATCTTCTCACTATTGTTCAGAAGCACATTCCTTAGCTCCTTAGAAACCATGTACAGCTGCCTCTTTTTTCCTTCTTGAGTTCGAGTCAGTAAATTCATCTTGGGAAATGATGGGTCCAATGCATAAAACTTCCTGTGGCCATAATACTTGTTTTGATTAACTGAGCAATAAAATCACATACTCAAAATGCATGGTTTAGCCCATTTCCTCCAGCTATCTCTGCAAGCACTTAGCACTTTGGCTTCAGAACACAAAGATTAGACTTCCTAAGCTGCATGACATCAGAAAAGACAAGCTGTTATAGACACTGAGACACACTGGAACATTTCCAGTGCAAACTCTAGTTGGTTATTTTCATTTAAGTATTTAAGTGTTGAGGAGAGGGGGCCCTGGTGCAAAGTCAGGCAAAAGCTGTTATGCAAGACCAACGAGACCCATCCCTTGTAATGAACCAAACTTGAACTATTAACATCCCTGAATTAATAGGAATCTTATTGCCAAAACAGACACATCTTTTTTCTTACTGGATAGGAATGAACAGTGGATCATCTTCAGGGAGAAACACAAATGGGTCTTCTTTAAAACCAAACAACTTCATTTTTTTAGATGGTGGAGGTCTAGAAAGGAAATAATATTGCATTGTAAATTTCACTAAAATTTCACTTGCTTTAAAATCAGTATATTCAGTTCATTTAGTCAATGCTTGGCTTATTGTAAAAACAGTATGCCAAAAAGAATATTGGCATTTTCTTGTGCTTCACTAACACTACACACAGTTTAACTTGTTAAAATAAGGAAGTCAAGCAGTGCTTCAAAACAGAGTTCACAAAAATAAGTAAACAGAGACTTCTGATGGAGTGATTGTGAGGGCAATACAGATCTTCCAACTTCTGAAAGTATTTTTTCCCTTAACAGAGAAGAAAGTATTAACAGACTTAACAAATGCTAATAAGAAAAGTTATTTTCCAAACTTGCTGAATGGAAGACAGACAAGACAGAAAACATGGAAATTCAACACAATTGAATGAATTCATTAATTTTTTTGATTGAATCCTAAATTACAAAAGAACTACAGAATACTCAGGAATTGCAGAGCTGTCACAGGACAAATACTTAGATATGGTCCTTACCTGTAGGAGGACGTGAATATATGGGTTATAAATGGATGAGGCTTTAAATATATATATATATATTATACCTGTACTTGAATATCTTTACCCTGACTAGTCCTAGTTATCCTTGTGGGCTGCAAATTGGGCTGCAGCTGTGGTTTTCAAGGTAACTTTCAGGCAGAACCATGATGGAGCTCTGACTAAGGAAGATCTTGATTTTGCATGAAGATCTGCCGCCCACAAGACAACAATAAAGTACAGGACTTTGAAATATGCTTAATATAACAACTTGGGACTTATCTAATATGGACTTATGGAATATGTTAAATACAGCAATGGAATATGATAGATATAACAATATGGGATTGGACTTACGGAATATGTTAACTACAACACTTACCCACATACTCCTTCCTTTTTACTCTGCTCAGTGTCCAAATTCTGCAATTCTTGCATTTTCTTAGACTCTTCATTTTCATCAAGTCTTGGTTCTTCAATAATACAGTCAGAACCATTACCTGAATGCGCTGTCACTTCCATATCTCCTGTTCTTTGTGTTAATTTCTGATGAACCTATTTCAAATTACAGTATTTTCAAAAAAGCAAAAGTAGTATCCAACTTGTAACAGAAGGCACTTATTTTCTCTTTGTATGTGCTTAATTCCTGTCAATTTGTATGCAAGTGCTTAAACAGATCCATTCAGAGAGTTAATCTGATTATTAGATAAAGATACCACTATAAATTGCATTTACCTCCAATACTGATCTGGACAGTTTCATATCAACTGCCCAAGAAAGTTATTTCTGTACCATCTACAAAATCATGTTCAAGCCCTCAGAGAAGACTATTTTAAAACAGGATTAGCTGTTTTCCTCCTAACACTCAAAGTGACACATGCATCCTGCTGCAGCACTCCTTCTGTAAGAGTGCTACAATGTTTTAACTTAGAACATCGTAAAACTATTTGGAGGGTGCTTAGTTCTGAATAAATGCTGCTTCCCTACTGCCACATACATTTTACTCATAAGTTGTTCTAATGAAGCAAATCAAATGAGCACCTAAAAGGGATTCACAACAGAAGTTCTCACAGACATGACAATCTAAGAGATCAAATAAATCACATCAACTTAAAACCCTGTTGACAGGGTTTTAAAGACAATTGACAACAAATGGATTAAAGTCAGATGGCTGAAGCTGCTGCTCCAAACAGTTTTATATCCACTCCCTGTGCTGCTGATCTGCTAATCTGCTAGTGAATCACTCCTGAGCAACCAGCCACAGAGTGAGATAAACTGACATCAGAATTAGCTTACAACACAGCAGAAAAAAGCCTTTTAGCAGGGGACCACACACAGCTGAAGGAAGTGACAGCTTTAGCTATCCAATATTATCTGCTTCTATAATTCTTTCAAAGCCTTAATTCTAGGGTCAAGATTTAGCTTGTTATTTTACTACCATTTCAAAATGCCATTTCTTTTTTTTTTTTTTTTATTTTAAAAGTTTTCATGTTTTTTCATCAGTACTTCTTCAGTACTTCATGGATTTAGGTATTTATTTTTAAATGACACACTGAACTATAACTGAAGGGCAGATACAGAACAGTTATAGTATGTCTTCTATTATGTGCAAACTCAAAAAAAAATCCTGAAACATTATTAGCAATTTACATTTTAGGTAATTTAAAGGAAGTTACCTTAGGCTGACGTTTATTCCATGGCATTGGAGACTTTTTTATTAAGACAGCCACAAAGAAGCCACCTGTGTTCTGGTGGTGTGGCAATATCCTAAGACTAGAGAGAAAAGAAAAAAAATGCTGCAGCACATTCATCACTGCATTCATAATCACAAAACACTAGAAGGTTCACATTTATACTTACTTTCAGGATAAGGTAAGTATACCTAGTAGGATTGTGCAGATTTAATTTATCAAACTAGAAACAGGATTTAAATAGAGCATTGTGGCAAAATTACTTGCATCAACGCAACACATTCATTCATTGTTCACACTTGAGCTTTAATGACTCATTTCTAAACAATATTTTTAGAATAGCTGTGGAAAGCCTTTAAAAGCAAGTAAGTCACACTGTCAGTATGTTAGTTTTACGTACTTTTTCAGTAATTTTGCCTGTTTATCTCTATTGGAAGCAAAGAATATGACCTTTTCACATGAGCACTTATTCTTCTTACGCAGCTTGCAGTAATTTCTCCTGATCCACTGGAGTTAAAATATTGTGCACTGCCATTACATATGAAGCAATCAAAATACACTAAAACCTACACATTCCTAATCTGACCTAATTATAATTTACCCACAACCATACATGTTACATCAAATCCTCATAAGATTTACTCTGGGGAAACTTACCAGCGCTCCAGATTCATTGCCTTTAGCTTCTCTTCATCTTTCACTGGAAACATAGTAGGACGTATTTGTGTTTGTCTATTTGAAGGCACATCTTTCCACTCCTCAAACCACTGTCCATCTTTCAGCATCACCTTCAAAGGGGTAAATATAAATTCAGTGAAGAATATAGATGACCATTTTATAAGTTTTAATTAAAATACTTGCAAATACTTGGGTTTGACACCAAATAAAGAAGTTATTCTTTGGTATAGAAAATTAAGTTCTTTAAAGTGTATTGTTTCTTTGTGCATTGTACGTGTGTGCTTCAGAGTAGGAGATTCTTACCAGCTGCAGCTCTTTGCTCCACTTCATATGCTTAAAAAAAAAAAGCATACAGTCAAAGTGCAGATTGATGCTGAATCAACTGCAAAGATCTCTGTTAACCAGCTAAAACATGTGAACCACCAAAATCCAGTGGAAGGACAGTGGTAAAATATGTAAGACCAGTAAGCCATCAGGTTTAAGACACACTGCTCCTTTTTTCCCACGAGACTGGCAATGAAGCACTGTGATATAGGTAGTTTCCAAGCAGTATACAAGGGAAAAGAGCTACTGCAGTCTAGTAAAGATCAAAACTGAAGAATCCCAATTTCATTACGTAAGAAATATGCAGGAGTGCAACACAACAGCTTAGTAGGCAGAAAGCTGCATGACACGGACATACAGTCACTGACAGAGATGTGTTTGTGGAGAGCTGCTGAAGAAACATCTCCATGAATTTTCTAGCACCTGCACCTTTCCTTAGAACTCAAAACTTATCTACAGATCTGCTCGATGATATTGTGTAGACAAAACATCACCTCAGTCTGGCTAAGGCTCAAAGCTTTTGATGAACTCTTAAGATACAAGCAGAAGGTTATAGCCACAACTCTTACAGGAAGGCATTCTGAATGCTCTTCAAGCAAGGATACCAAAGTGAAAAAATAAGCCAGGGAAAATTTGACTTCAGAGCCCTAGATGCCTGGTTTTGTACTGGATGTAAAGCTGTAAGAAGGGTCCCAAATGGGGAGGCATAGGGCATCTGCATAAAATTAATCACTGAAATGAAGGCCCATTTTTGTTATTATGGCAACAAAGTAAAGCAGTTGCAGTGATGGCAACTTCAGGACTGGCAAATATGGTGAAGCAGTTTCATGCATCTCACTCTGACTGTCTTTAAAGTTTAATCAAGTGCTCTAGTGGAAACTGAAATGAAACATTTATCTAGACTACAATTTCACTAAGAACTTTGGAATGCAGATTTCAGCATCATGAAGTCTGGCACTTCTCAGACACTGATCAGATCACACCTTGTGCCTTTCTACATTTCCTGAAATAGAAATTACTGTACTTTCAGAATTAGTATTTCAAGTCAAAATATGCTACATTTCATATTGCTAGATGGAGACAAGACAGACTGTACTTCTGAACAGCTCTTCTTTGGAAGTCACGACTCAAGCTTGATAAAAACTATCAACAGGACCGATAAATAACAAAAGTCTAAAAAAAAACTATTTTGGTTTTACCAGAAAAACTGCATATCAGTCCTGTGCTGCTCAGTTTTGGTTTACCAGCCTAACTGGTAAGTTGGTGTGACTGGTAGAATGACAAAGCACCAAAGAACACTCTGAACTCTTCTCTATTGCACATTTTACTGACCACCTGTTAGAGCAGAAGGAAGAGTAAAAGTGTTGCAGGAACAGATGACCAAATCTGGAGTCTAAAAAGTGTCTTCCTTCAAGCCCAAAATAATTCACTGGAATTCACCCATCATCTGGCTTAAGGAGGGAGCACTGAATGCTATGTCCAAGCACCCAAGTGTCTCTTGAACAAAACCTTATTTTTGATTTTGCTGTTCCCAGAGATTTACAGTCAACTGATGTTGAGGAATATTCAATACAATCAATCACAGATGTCCTACAAAACAAATTCTGCACCAGGGAACAAAAGACCACACCAAGTAAAAACAGCAGCAAAGTAAGCAAATACATCCATAGTGACATGCTAGCCAGTGAGGCATGAAAATATACAGTAGCAGCAAATCAGGTCTGAAGAAAGTCTGGCAAACTTTCAACACATTTTGTCAGACTAGTTTTTAAAACCTATTAGGGAGATTTATATTTCAACTGCAAACAGAGAAATAGATGCTACAGGGAACAGAATATACCTTAGGGATTAATATATAAATATATATATAGTCCCTTTATGGAGTACCAAAAAAAGGTAAAATTAAAATCACAGAGCCACAGTTACGCATTACATTTATTCTTGAAGTACAAGTATACAGTATAAACTTTAGGAACTGTAAGAAAAAAAAAAAACCCAACTAGTTTCTAAGCTGCATTTCCAGTGGTAGAACATATACAAATCTTTATTCCCTGCATCTTGTTCATTAGCCTCTACACAAGCATAAACCTACCTGGCATTACAAGAGACTATGAGATGGTAAGAGAGAAGATGCCATGGCATTGTAAAGGCACACATTCATAATTAAAATTTAATCAGTATCTTTCCCCACTACCACGATGGCCTTCTACTTTTCTTGACTATAGTCTTGACAGGAAGCTGAAGCAGCTTTGGGTTTTTTGCCCCTCCCTATTAGTTTGTTTCTAAAACTGAAATAATTTAAGTCCTGGAACAAAATACAGGATGCTATTACTATTCTAGGATTAGTCCCATCACTGCAGGCTTTACAGCTTATTTGCAGAAATAGTTGCACAGCTTTTACTTCCAAATGAAATAAATGGATCAGCTGAAGCACTGCAGAATCTAACATTCACGGATCCTGAAGACAGAGATGGAGGGCTAACATTAAAAGTGGCTGAAATTATGTTGCCATCTACAGGCCACATACACACAACACAATAGGGAATTGTAGCAAGAAAGTATAGGAGACAGAGGAAAGAAACCTGGAGATAAGGGAGAGCAGATGAGGAGAAAAGAACCTACCCTTGCAAAGACTTTCAGCTTAGCTGTCTCCCCTAAACATCAAATCACTGCCATTAATGCAGCTCAACCTAATTTTGTGATATGTTACACTTCAGAATTTCCCTAATTTAACACACTACCACAGACCGAAAACTTCACAAAAATATCAGGTTAAGTACCTTCCATTTTGTAATTCCTGGCATCCTCTTCAAACCTGGTAACTCAGAAGAGACATCAGCAAGTTCTAAGGCACCTGAAATCCCAAGAACATAAATGTTTTGAAAACAAAATTTAAGAGTTATGTTGCCAATTGACTTTTATAAAAATAGTTTTCCTTCAAGTTTTACGAATAGTACTTTTTAAAACTTTCAAGAAATAAAATGCTATACAATTTCTACCACTTACATTAACAAAGAAGATGAGAACTGTTAATAACTACATAAGATGCAACCATAAATTACCAAAAATATAATGGTTAGATATTTTTGTAGCAGCTGCAGTGAAATACTCGACAACCTGTATCAATAAACAATCTGTATCATTAAAAGTGTTCCAAGCAATGGAATCATTGAAGTTCTTATTCTCATTTACTCAGCATTTGCATTTACTACACTGTTTAAGTATTTTTCAGGGAATAACTTTTAGTATAACTAAGCCCTCTGAAATGCCTACAATATTCTAATTTCAAGGACTTGCAATCTCAATATATTCCAATGAGAGAGGAAAGAGAATTTGTTATTTTTAAAACAAAAGGAAAATTCGAAACTGAAACTGTTTAACACTAACATGACAAAAGACTATGTGCCTAAAATATATCAAATTACTACAAGAAACATCAACAGCTTAATTTGCTGAATAAAATCTTCAAGCTGCCCAAAGTCCAGAAGGAATTATATAAAAATTTACTGCTTAAACAGGTGATCTCCCTAGAAAATAATAACTTTTAACATTGCTTTTCTGTGATTCTAAATACTTAAGTCAGGTATGTTTTTTCTCATGTTGTACACAATTTATCAACCTGTCCTGCATGACTATAACCATTTACTCTTACAGTGACAGCTTAAGTAAGTCTTTTAAATAAATGAAAAGGAGATAGATGAATTCATAGAAAAATTCAAAAATGATGTCTCAAATGTGATTACACTTGATGTTTTGTATCCATCCTTTGAATACTCCTGCCTCCCTACAGCATGACTTCAGCTGATGTCTCAAGACTCCACCAGACTTACCAGGCACTAAAGAGTCCGTCAGAAGTGCTACAGTTTCCAATAGTTGCTACATGGTACAAAAAGGCCTTCTCCATACTCCCTCATGCCTAAGGGGAAAGCAATCTCTCATCTCCTTCACACGTCTGCTTCAGCAAGGTAACACTGCTAGAACTACCAACAAACCTTCTGGACTGACCTGAACTAATTCTTGAGGTACAATGCCCATTGCAGACCACTGCACTGCCTCTTTACTACTGCCTTCCTAAGCTGCACCTGTGTTCAAGTTCCAAGGGTAACATTCACTTGCTGGGACACATCACAGCCTCCAAGTATGCCTCAAAATACCTCCACTGGGCAGAAACTACATCTGAACATCATAGCCAGTCCTTCCTTCAAAGTATTGAATTTCCCCCAGATGCTGCAATTGCTGGCCTCCACATCTTACTGCTTTTGTGCTCCTATCCCAACTAGATCTTAATGCTTTCCAATCTTGTCACTGTTAAAATTAATGCTTGCTTACTATGGCCTTCAATAAACCAAGCATACTGTAATTTAATGGAAACGTGTCTATGATTACCAGAGAAATTACTTCTAAATAAAAATGTCCTTTAACAAAATAAGCTGAGTTGGAAGGGACTCACCAAATCATCAGGTCCAACTCAGGCCCTCTGCAGGACACCCCAAGAGTCATCACACCCTGTGCCTGAGAGCATTGTCCAAATGCCTCTTGAACTCTGTTGAGCTGTGACAACTCCCCTGGGGAGCCTGTTCCAGTGCCCAACCACCCTCTGGGTGAAAAACCTTTGCCTAATATCCAATCTAAACCTCCCCTGACACAACTTCAGGCCATTCCCATGGGTCCTGTCACTGGTCACCTGCCCTTCCTCTTCCCTTCATGACTGCAATGAGGTCTCCCCTCAGTCACCTCCAGGCTGAACAGAACAAGTTACCTCAGCCATTCATCATCAGGCTTTTCCTGAAGACCCTTTATCATCTTTGCTGTCCTTCTTTGCAGGCTATCTAATAGTTTAATGATTTTCTTATATTGAACCGATCAAAACTGCACACAGGACATAAGATGAAGCTGCTACAGTGCACAAGAGTGGGAGCAGAAATTACATAGACAATTCCTAATTAACCTGCAAGCACTTTAGCAAAAGTGCTGTTTCTAAGACAATGAAATTTCATGCATAATTTGGGGCCAGAATAGCTACTGGCACAAAGCAAATATTACACAAAACAAGCTAACAACTTCCAGAGTAAGTGCAGCTCCAGGAGCAATAGAGCTGCTTCTGCTCTGTAAAAGGCTCAACTTTAAAAGGTCTGTGGAACTTTTCACGCCAAATCCAATTAGATGTTTCCAGATTTCAGGCTATTGATTTCGAAAAAAACAGTATACACCAGCTACTAAATGGGCTACTGAACCATACTATCACAAAGTGATGCCGTGCAGCTTCCCAGTTCATCTCAGTTTTTCCACCTCTTGTTACCTCAGCCTTCACATTCAAGCCAAAATGCAATAAAACCCTGTGAGTTTAAACACATTAAAAATCCAAGCATATCAAAATGTGGGGCAAAGGATGCTAAAGGTATCAGTGACTCCCACCTACTGGTGCACAATTACTTAGCTCTAACTGCTTAACTACACTCCAGGCTTTTTACTCCTATAGTGCACAGCAGCAATGTTCCACACTGAGTTTTCCAAAGGAATTACAGATGTCAGACATGGATTCCAACAAGTGAAAGCAGTTAGTGGGAGCCAGATAACAGCGACTGAATGCCACTGATCTGCAGAAGTGCCTTCTGTATCATTAACACAACTCTTCAGGTTTTGCATTTGTATCTGATTCACTCACATTTAAGAAGATGAGATACTGCTCATAGCAACATTAATGAAATCCTATTGGTACAAAAAGATTTCCATAGTTGTGCAAAGTAGCAGCATATTACCCACACTAAGATTATCACTAGTACCATCATACACATGCCTTTTTTGGGCTGAGGAGAAAAAAAAAGAAGGAGTTTCTCACTCTGTTTAAGTTTACATTCTCACCTTGACTCTTTTCCAGCAGAGATGCAATCACAGCTTCATTCTCAATGGGATTCAAGGAACACGTGGAATACACCATTCTCCCACCTTCTGCCAGCTGCTCAACACCACGGGTTGCAATTCTCAACTGCAAACTAACAGAACACCCTTGGTCTAGCCAGCTTTCATTCAGGAACCCACAAACAGCTTTACTGCAGACACACAACTCTCCATGGGCTAAGCCTGCATTTGGTGAGTTCTACAGCTGTCAGCAGTACACAAATTATAGTCAGGGCTGAACTAAGTCAGCTTAGTGCACTCTGTACTGCAGACACACTCACAATGACACCTATTACATTAAAGCAACAATTAGCAACATTAACACTATCACAGCGTAACTTTGACATAACATTCTCTATTTTGCTCTTTCTAGCGCCCAATCGGCTTTATTATGGAGTACTCTAGAAAAATAACACTCAAAAACATTCCCGATTTCTTCTCAGAAACCCAGTTAAAATGAGGAGTAATCTGACTATTACAAATATTATGGACAACACAGCTTAACTAGCAGTGGCCTTCTGAGAAAGGTATCACTGAGCTGGACCACAAGTTTAGTCCCTACCTGCATACTTCCTTCCTGGCAACTCATTCATTATTGCAGGCAAAATGAGACTTGCAATAATGAATGAGCTGCCAAGAAGTCACAGGTCAGCTGAGTCACAGTAACCAATGGTATCCCCAGCTTGTTAAAAATACACAGTACAATGTTCTGAATTTTTTTATCTTTTCAATCACTACATTTTACCATGTGCCTGCACTAGGCTAAGTACTCATTCACCATCAGTTTACATATACCCATCTCAGGTAACTGAAACCATTTGTATATGATCTCTAGAATCCTAAAGACTTTAAAATATCACTAATAAATTTTACAACTGTCTGTATTTTCCAGCAGTATTTTACCTGCTTAAATGCTAAGAATCCCAACCAAGTGATTTGTTCCATTTTATTAGCTATCCTGTCTAAATCAATTAAATGAGTATTTCCATGACAGCTATTTGTAATAATACAAGCAATTTAGATACACATGCTTCCCTCCTCACATCTGAAACCCTACACTTCCTCTCAATAGCACTAAGCTCTTGATTTGAGAGAAAAATTACTCTTCCTAGTCTCCACTTTGCCATATATTAACATGTGAATGCATGCAGATGTTAAAGATATAGAAAAAGGAGAGAAAAATTAAAGAAGTGCAGATGTGCAATAAGCATTTTTACCCATGGAGCTGCAAACTGTTCTGTGTTGTCCACTTCTTCCACACATCAATGTTTTTCCTCATGGTTCCATCTCCGCTGCAACAGAGGTAGAACAGATTTGTATTATTTGTGTGTAAGACTCTTTCCATATCAAAGTCATTTACAGTAGCACAATAACAGCAGTCCCTCTCCCTTGTAACTAATTCTCCTACACTGTTCTGTTTTGTTTCTCACTGCCTTTGTATTTCAATGTCCTGAACATAAGGTCAAAATTTGAAGCCCTTCAACGGATCAAATTTAAGGACCACTTGGAATAAAAAAAATCACCTTGATTCTGTATCCCCACACTTAAGATACTCCGAACTATAAATCTTAACTCACTAACCTATTCAAAAGGCCCAATTCAGTAACATAAGAAATTTAGCACTGCACTTAAAACAGTAAAAGCCATTTATTCAAGTTTATGTGCAAGGTACCTGCAAGGGACATCACATAAAATCCTGTCATAGAAGAGGATCTCTTTTCTTCCATCAACATCTATCTGAAGGTTAGGAATGCTGGAGGCATCATGATTTACCACCATGATGCATGGACTGTTTAACCTCTTAGCCTGATGAACCAGCAAATAGCAGCGCTTGTTGTCAACATCATTGGCAATTACAAAACCGCCTGGGAACATAAAATAGTGGGAGAATGCTTTACTATTCAACAGACAAATAATTTTACATAGGTTATTACCTCATCTCTGAAAGTTCTGTAAACCTTTCACTAGAGATTTTTACTTAAAAGACTGCTCATGAATAGGGGACCCCTTACTGAGCATAACTTAAAGCATATTAAAGAGTTAAAGAGTTTTAGCTCCCATCCTGTGGCAGTAAGACACAGCCAAGGCCCTTCAACTTCTCAAAGAAAAATCTCTAAAATAGAAAAAAAACCCCACTGTCACCAAAGACATCTCTACATTGTTTCAGTACAATGTTTCAGTACAATGCAGAAAGAATCCACACCTTCTCTACAACTTTAGAGTGTCAAGGGGCAGTATCTTCTGTGAGCATCTAACCAAAAATAAAGATTCTGAAGCTTATAAAAACTATAAACATCACAATTTCTTCAAGTCTAAAGCAGCTTAATCCAGTGTTTGCAGGATACCATGAAAGCACAGAGGCTCATGGGCTGCCATCTACTAAGTAAATCTGATTTATATATAGAAATTAAGCTCTAATCACATGTACAGTAATCTGAACTGAAAAGATATATATATATATAATTCATGTCTGTTTTTCAAGCAAAGGAAGTCCATGAAGTTTCAAATGGGTACCTTTAATCTCATAACAACCCCTTGGGGAATTCAGTATGTAGTTAAATGCAGTTACTCATCTGTGACATTAAAAACAATCTACTACAAGAAAAAGCAGAAACTCCAAGTCAAAAGTTTTTAGTTTTCCAGACTTACTGGGAAAAGGAACATTCATGTCTGCATGCAACATTTCAATGAGCTGTGCAGTCTTAGATCCAGGAGCAGCACACATATCTAGAATCTACAAACATAAGAAAATTTTTTAAATTCCTGCCTTGTACTTTTTCAGTACTTGAGAAATTTACTATGTTCGTGTTTAAATTAGGTATTTTTGAATATGTAGAATTATGATTGCTCTGAACACCAATTTGAAAAAAACAAAGTACAAAAAGTGATGAAGAATATACAAGGCTAAATATACTCTAAAACTCTAAACATACTCTAAAACTGTCCAGTAAACTGATGGTGAGGGAAAATTAAATGGGAAAAACAGATTAAAAATGAAATGGAAATGCTTGACAATAATTACTGTTGCTTAACCAGCATGTTCTGCTTGTCACATCTAACATGCTGATTCAGTCTTCCACAAGGATAAAAGTAATCTGCAATTCTGGTCCTAACAAGCAGCTCCTAAACTAAGGCACTAAGGACCATAAAAGTTCCTAAATTACATGTCAGGGCACCATTATATCATTAAACATTTGCTGTTACACAAGAGAGGATTAAAACCTATTCTTAGCCTGATTTATGAAATCTTACACACATTTCTGGAAACTGCTGCAATACTAACCCAAATTAAACATCCAATGTAAAGCCGATATACTGCTATCTTATCACATCCAACGTAAGGTGTGTGCAAAACTATCCCCACAATTTGTGTTTTACATTAAGATGAATGTGTTCACCCCCTGTTCAATTCCAGACAGAAATCAAAATACAACCTCTGACACATCAGGAGCAAGACTTTCAATTTACTATTCACTTAAAAGAGATGAGAGGACCTTGCCTCATATAAAACAGCCATAGCTGTCATACACTGGGTTGGGGTGAAAAGTAGGAGAAAAAAAGGTGAAAAGTTATAGATGCTAAGTACTGCTAATATAAAAACAATTGTGTACAAACTAGTCTTTAAAACACATGTTAGAAGTTTGATAAACACAAAAATTTAAGATACAGCATGAAAAATTAAGAAAGAAGAACTGGCTGCTTGAGATAGCAAGGCAACTAGCTCATTAATTTAACAGTTTAATTAAGAGAGTGAGGCTGCCTGACAGATTCAGTCTGCAAACAAGCACAGAGTATGAAAACATCACAAAGTTAGGACAGAAAGTTTGCCACCAGATATCCTCATTCCTATGACATGCCCTAAGAAAATACCATGGGCATTCCTTAGACACTTCAGTTAAAGTTAGCACCCTATAGTGTTCAGCCACCACCAACAGCATGTTTCAGCTCACCCAAAATATTTCATCTAACAGATTATTTATAGAGTAGAATTTTTCAGCTCCTTCAAAAGGCATAGAGGAGTGAAATCTATGAGGTAGGGAATATTATCATTTGCATCTTGAAAACCACATCTGTTCACGGTGTGATGGAGAGAGGAAGTTAAAAACAGTCACCTTACTTTAAGAGCAGGTTGCAACAAGAATACATAACTCAGATGCAGCTAAACACACACTTTGGAAATAAGACTATCCAATTGCCTAAAATCAAAGTGTTTTTTTTGCAGGGTATTACACACAGCTGAAAAAGGAGATGCTCCTCTGACAGTGTTTTTGTGACCTGAACATTAGTTGAGTGTTGCTGTTGACGTGCACAAAGCATAAAATGCACCAACACAAAACAGAAGTGAGTATCAGCCCTGATACTGCTCTTGTGATTTGTAGCTCAGTTAAGCTAATTTCAGGGAACAAACTTCAACACACATTATATTCTAGACTTACCTTATGATGAGGGCTAACATTAAGCAGCAGAGGTGGGATCATACTAACAGCCTCCTGACGACTGATGTTTCCCTTGGAAGGAAAAAAGAAATTCAATTTGTTTTTATTCCATGAAAGAATGCATTTCTTTTGCAATAAAACTTTTAAATTGCTATGTATTAAACTAAGAAATCAGTCAGAAATACACTACTGTAAACTTAGGACTAAGTTCTGTTAGAATTTAACAACAACAAAAAAAATCACAGTATCTCACCCAATTGTAATTTCTAATAATTGTGTATTTGCTCCAATTGTATTAATTCTGCAGTTTCCGCTCAAAAGAGAGGAGAAACTGGCTCGAACCACACGACAAACATCCATCACTTAAGTGTTGTCGTGCCCATGCGTGCACTTTCTACCAGGTTTAAACATCTGGTTTCTAACAGCAACTGATTATTTTACAGGGACTCACCTTAACATCCCCAACAAGAGCAAAAAAATGCAATTAGTTTAGACAAATATTTGTAGCTGCAGTTATGCACCAGAATCATTTGATGCACCACTACCAACTGCACCACAAAACCCAGATTCTTCTGAGCTATTCAACTTCTGAGAGAAAAAGTAGAGTCTCTATCTTTCATGATGTATTTCAACAAAACATTGCTCAGGATATGCCAGAAAAAAAAAATCAAGATCTATCCAAAACTTACACATTCTGTCTCGCTAACCAGAAACTGATGAAACTTTTCCAGTTGTGGGGACTTGCGTAAGATTTTTCTACTCAAGTTAGTGTGCCAGGCTAACTCTTCAGGATACCTGGTGGAAAAGAGACAGGAAAAGAACAGAGGCAGAAGAAATAGACGGATGAGCCAGGTTGGTTAAAGGGAACCATGCAAAACGCCTAATCTCACCTACAGATCCCTCACCAGCTCAGCGACTGGGGCATCTCGACTTTTTGGCCATCCACCTCCAGGTCCTGCAGCTCTCGGAAGTACTTTTCCTTCAAGCAGTGGAGAATCTCTCTGGCGTGGCTGCATGGAGAGAGACACCCGGAGGGACACCGGATGCAGAATCACAGAATCACAGCACGGTCCGGGTTGGAAGGAGCCCTAAGGATGGCGCAGTTCCACCCCCCTGCCGTGGCTGGGACACCTCCCCGTGTGCCGCCGGCTCCGGTAGCCGCGGTCCGGGGGCCCCCAGCCGTACCTGCGGTAGCCGGTGATGCGCAGCGTGGCGGGCAGCGGCTCCCGCAGCGCCGCCATGAACGCGTCCCACTCTCCGGTGGGCACGATGCCCAGCTCCCGGTAGTACCGCTCGAACAGCTCGTTCTCCTTCACGATCTCGGGGTAGCCGCCGGCCCAGCCCTGCAGAAAAGCACCACCACCGTCAGCCCGGCGGCCCCGGCGCTCCCCGCCCCGCTTCACCTCCCCGGCCCGGCTCTCACCGCCTGGTCCCCGCCGCCGCCGCCGCTCCGCTCCGGCCGCTCCTGCCGCTGCTGCTGCTGCCGCCGGCGGTCCCGTGCCCTGCGGCCCATGGCAGCCAGGCGGCGACCGAGCCGCGCCACCAGCCCCGCCGTGAGGAAGAGCGGCCGCTCCCGCCAGGCCCTGCACCCGGCCGGCCAGAGGGACCGCGCGGCTGCCGCGTGTTCCCGGCGCGCACGCGCGGGCCCGCCTTCTCCCGGCGCCGCTTCCCGGCGGAATTTCCCGAGCGCCCGGCCCGGCCCGGCCCGGCCCCACCCACAACGGGCGGGCAGGGGCGGGGCGGCGGCGGCGGGCACGCCCCCGGCGGCCACTGGCGGCGCCAGATGAACCGAGGCGGCGGAGCGCGATGGGCTCTGCCGGCGATGGCGGCGTGTGCGCGCTGTGGCGCCGGGCCGAGGGCCCCGAGGAGCGGCGGCTGCTGGAGCTCTTCTCCTACGGGCTGATGGCGATGGGCGCCGTCTCCTCTCTGCTGCTCCGCTTCATCCCCATGCCCTACGGCCGGTACTCCTCGCGGCGCTTCGGCTGGCTGCTGCCCGCCCGCCCCGCCTGGGTGCTGCAGGAGCTGCCCTCGCTCCTCGTCCCGCTCGGGCTCGCCGCCTGCGGCGGGGCGGTCGCGGCCGCCCGGCCCAACCGCGTCCTGCTGGGCTGCTTCCTCCTGCACTACGCGCACAGGTGCGGCGGCGGCGGCGGGCGGCGCTGCCCGCGGGCACCGGCGGGGCTGGGGCGGATGGCGGGGGCTCCCTGCCGCGCTGGGGGCAGGAGGAGGGGTCGGTCTTCATAGAGATACCTGGTTGCTGGTTCCCGACCGAGGGGTTCGAGGTTCTGTTAATTAGACTTTGTTACTTAATGCAATAGTTACTGACGTCTCTTCTGCTTCGCTACACTGTGTTGTGCCCGGTGTTGTTACCGGGCGAACAGCCGTGGTCATGCGGTGCCGGCTGCCTTGTGCGGATTGAATCCGCATGCTGTGCTGCGCGCTGTGATGCTCCGGCGATGCTCTTGGCGCTCCCTAAGCGCCCCGCTCCATCCCTGTGCTGCTGCTGTGCCTCCCGCTTCAGCAGTGGATTGAGCAGGCTGTCTTAAGGTCACTGTGTTACAGCAAGGAAAGTTCAGCACCGTGTACTGATATAATCTTGATGTTGCTAAACAATAGCTATTTTCTAATTATATTGTTCAACATTGTCTTTCAACATAGCGTTTGTTGCAGGAGTTGGACTGGATGAGCCTTGTGTGTTTCCTCTAGCTCAGTATATTCAATGATTCATTAAAATACTGGCAAAGCTGAGGCTGAGTGCCCTATGTTGCCAGGTAGTCAACAGTATTCAGGCATTTTGTGGAAATACTTGGAGAAGGCAGCTTAGTTGGAGCCCAGGTGTGATCTTGCTGTTCCCTTCAAGTTATGGACAGTAGCTACTTGTCTTACTCCACAAGTAAATTTGCCACCAAGACAGGAGGGTTAGATTTGTCAGGTTTATTTTAAGCCACTTGTGTGGCTGATATATTATTTTCTGGTACTTATTGAGAAAAGCTATTGCTTTTGACCTAGTGTTTTCTGTAGCCTTGTGGTGGGGAGGTATATGACATACGGTTGGCCTGGAGGCTGCCTTTGAAAACCTGCAATTGTGTCTTTGCTCCCCCTTTTTCTATTCTTAAGCATAAAGACATTAGTTTTTACATGGGATCTTAACTCACCCTTTATGTCTGGGAATAACTAGGAATGTGAGGCAATGATTTGTATAAAAAGGTGAGCTGTGCTGCAGTTTCTTTTTTTCCACTTGCTTATTGCTATTGCCAAACCCAAGGGACCCTTGTGTAGGTAAGCGTAGACTGGAAGAGACCTCTGTTATCTAGTTTTGTTTCTTGTGGCATTGCATGATTTAAATAATCCTGTGATAGTGAATTTATTACTGTTTCTTGAAAGCTGTTAGGATTGAACTTCCTTTGGAAAAGTTATTTTGAAGCAGTTGTCCTTGGGTAGGTGGAAAACACATGAAGAATGCTCAGGCTTCAGTGATTCTTCTTCTGTATCATTGTAGATCATAATCAAACAATAGACAATTGGGAGTTGGCTAGTTCCTCAAGAAAGAGCACAAGAGTATTCACCTGCTCTTCTTGTTTGGAGCAAGTTTGTTTACTTGCATAATCCCCCAGGAAAAGCAATCAAGATTCCTTTCCCAAGTGGGATGGCAATTGTGGGTTTGTTACATCTTTAGAGGTGTCATAGAGTAGACCAAAACTGTCAAGGTGAAGCAATTAATGTTTTGGCTTACAGGGTAGGGAGGAAACTGAGGTCAGTTGGGTTAATTTAAAGGGGATTGACTTTCCCCCTGGAAATGCTGGGGGAATTTAGTGGAGGGGTCTTGTTTCCTAGCTCATCTCAGAAAGCTTGATACTACAACTGAGGGTTTAGGGACAAAAATGGACTGTGCTTAATATCAGTTGTCTTTATTCCTCTCACCAAAGTAATTGCTTTGGATGCAAAGTTGAAAATTTCTGCCATATAGTAGAGAGGACTGGTCTTGTAATTACAACTAGGCAAAAAACCAGAATGTTTTAGATGTTAAAGCAAGTGCAGCTATCCTTTCAAACAGACACCAAGGGCTGGTGCTGAGAATTTGTAAAGTAGGGTGGTGTGGACAGTGCTTGGACTTCAAAACTGTCTTTTTTTGTGGTTAATACAATAAATTTTCTTTTCTTTGTTCGCTATAGGGCACTCATCTTTCCCCTTCTGATCCGTGAAGGAAAACCAACGCCGTTTTTCACGTTTGTGTTAGCGCTTCTGTTCTGTGTTTTCAATGGGTACTTGCAGGGCCGAAGCTTAACCACCTATGCAACTTACCCTCCAGGCTGGCTGGGCGGCTCACGCTTCATTACTGGTGAGTTAAATCATGTTATGAGAACATTAGGTGTCATTTTCCTCTGACTTCATAGCTCTTAATTTTTTATTGTGATTTTATAGTATCTTCAGTGCCATTTTATAAGTCTTCTCATAATTTTCTCATTGGTGTAGCTGGAGGCCTTTAAACTTTTTTTAACCTGTGAACTGACACTTCTTTCTGCAGTGCTAGATGATCTGATTGTTGTCTTTACTCTCTAACAGCCAAGTAAATCCAGGTCATGTTTTTTTTTTTAATGTAGAAGCTTGAAGCCCTACATGGATTCAGCAGCATGCAGGTTTAGAAGAAGCAAAGCTTTTCTATTTAACATGTAGATTAAACTAAAGTAACAAATTCATGGAGTAAAAAATCTAGCAAGGGTAGCTGCTAACTACTGACATGCCATGGCAAATGCTGCAAGTCCTTGCACTGGATGCACACACAGGAACCAATCCAGCTGCCCTTGTAATTGGGGGGTGGCTTTGTCAAATGACAAAACTGGCTGCACAAGGAAGGGGTGGAGGGGTTGATCATTCACTCCCAAATTGGGAAGTGAGGTTACATTTATACTTGAAGCCAGGGATATGATTAAAAGACTAAGGTATTTAGTGACAAAGTATTTTATTTATTCAATCTTTTTGTTTCCTGGACATCTACTTTTGCCTACTGTCAAAATGATAATATAATTTCCTAATGAAATCTTTATAGAAAGATCATTTTCATCTGAAGATAAACCAGAATGTTTTGCCTCATCAGTCAGAGGCAGAGTAATTGGTTGTGTAACCTCTCACTGTGGAACCTTTTTGTATAGTTTGTCTGTTTTGGGGAACACAATAGGATAATATATCTACAGCAATAATTGATTTGGAGCAGGAACATGGTTTTGATGTGATTTCCTTATGGTTTCTCTGGACTGTGTGTTGGTTTAGTTCAGAGCAGTAAACTTGTGAGTTTTCAGAGAAACAGGAATGTTCTGCTTCAAATGCAGAACCATGAGCTTGCAAACCAAGAACAACATCATAATCTTTCAGCATGAACCTTACACCTGAATGCCAATAAAGAGCTTGTGAATTTACCAAGAGAACTGGTGATACTCTGGAGTGGTGACTGCTATAAACAGGACACCAACACCTCTGTGCCTCACCCTTGTGTCCTTTCCTAATCTGTCTGCACTTTTAGTTGGAAACTCCTTTCTTCCTTTGCTTGCTTTAGCTTCTTCAAACCCTTTGCATTATGCCATGTGTTTCTTACTCCTTTAAGTCCCTATTCAACTACTTCCTTCGAATGTTGATGGCTAACTCTTTTGTGCATCAAAACATTTCTTTGGTAGCAGCTCTGCAAAGCAGAACAGCACCTGTAACTCACAAGGTACAGGTTACAGAACATCAGCACCTCGTCTGTTGCATGAAGCTTTTTTTCTGACCACCAGGCAACTAAGCACATGTGTCACCTCTGCTCTCATTGCACATCAAACCTGAAGAGCATGTATGCATTGTCCAAATCTGGATATAATCTTGTAGGCAAGGGATGTGGGTTACCAGTGTCTCTCCTAATATTCATAGGTATCTGGATGCTCCAGATGATTGTGTCTTGTTGGAAAAGCTAATCACGGAATCTGAGATGAGGCACTGGTTAACCTCAAAACACAGACCTTATCCATTCCTTATCAGCAGGGAATGCTACCTTTAAGGGAAGATAACATAGGTAATGTGTTGCCGAGGGATAAAAATAATGAATTTCAATCCTAAATTCCTTCTGATTTATCCCACCCTTATGGCAACATAAGGATGCAGAATGTGACAGCAATCTCAGTTTCTGTGAAAGGCTGTAATAAATGGCTAAACCATTTTGCTGAATGAGTAAATGGCACGTTAATACCTTCACAGTTGTATTCCTTTTATTGCACAGAAATCTGTTGGGGAAATTCTGATGTGCTATCAGTAACATAATCAAAGGAGAGTGGGACTAAGATGTGTCCCTCTGGAAAGATTAAAAATGGCTGTTTCTTTCAGTGTGTAAAATCTTAGCATATTTTTCTATGTCGAAGTTAGGGAAACATACACGTTGCATTTACATATATGCACGTACATACATTTATATAAGTCTAGCAAAATAAGAATAAACTTCATTTTCAAAATGCTATTTCCCATCTAGGGAGCTGTTGATACTGTGAGCTCTGCTGATTGAAGAGTGCAGTGTGGGACTGGGACTGTGCAGGATGTCATCAGAGCTGTTTATGCTGCTTACATTACTGCTGCTTTGAGACAATATGCCTAATGCGCTATTGGACTGTAGTTTGTTTTCTGAACAAACACAGTGCACTAAATATAGTACTTTCAATATTTCTTTTCAGGTTTTTTAGGATGGTTGATTGGCATGGCCATCAATATTCATTCTGATCATATTCTCAGAAATCTGAGAAAACCAGGGGAAACTGGTTACAAGATACCAAGAGGTAAGTAAAATGGTACAGAAATTAATAAAACAAAAAGAACTATCTCTCATATAAGAAGAGGTGGAGATATCTTGGACTCTTCAGACTGGAAAAGAGAAGGCTCAGGGAGATCTTACCAAAGTTTATATATTATGAAGAAGAGAGAACCAGGCTCTCCTTAGTGGTGCCTAATGACAGGACCAGAGGCAATGGACACAAAATTCAAGCACATAAAATTATATCTGAATTTTTAAATTTTATTTTTTTTTTTTTCGGCTGGGAGGATGGTCAAACACACAGGTATGGAGCAGGTTGCTCAGAGAGATTGGAGGGAGACTCAAAACCAGGCAGGGCATAGTCCTGGACAACCTGTTCTGGCTGATCCTGCTTCAACAGTGCTGGTTGAACAAGATTATCTCAAGAGATACCTTCCAATCTAAAATGATTCTGTGTGAAAATGGCCTTCTAAAGCTTGGTGAATTTTAAAGGAGATAGTAATTTATTATATAAGAGGCAACTGGAAATAGCATTTTGTTTTCTACTACAGGAAGTAATTTTATAGTTTGGGAAACATTTTTTTTTTCCTCTGAAGCCAAGTATTGTAAGGAATCTATTTCATTACATCACTTGGCTTGTGCAAATCTTTGAGTTTGTTGGCCAACAGCACTGCCCAATTTTTCAGACAATCAGCAGGTGGGTCGAGAAGAAAGACCAAAATTAATCACTCAGTGTGAGGGCAGCAGGGGAATGAAGAAAGTACTCAGCATGTGACCCATCTCATGTCTGATATAAGAGGGAGGTACCTGAAGTAATTGGAGAACAGCAACAATTTTGAAAAGGGAGACACAGGAAAAGGAGGACAGAAATCCAAATGAATTTGGCACTATAAATTCTGGCTTTCATGGGAAAATGGAGGATATGAAAGGCTTTCTTGTGGAGCCTATATTGAAGTGTTAAGGTTTATTATCACTGAGAAAAACAGGCACTCTTCTGGGTGCATTACACTCACTGAGAACAGAATGATAATACTACCTCTGAATTCTGTTGTCTCACTACATTTTTTTCTTAGTTGTTACTTTTTCTCGGTTGTTAATTTTTTTTAAAATAAAACTGTAAGAACTAAGATATATAAGGTAGACTGTTATTTTTCACCAGAAGGTGAGCATAATTATAATTTTAATACATGTAAATGGAAGTGCTCATGTGAAAAATGCATATGAACATACTATACTGTGTTCAGTGTACAAAAAGGTTTTGAAGGAAATTTCTGAAAGACATATGGTATTTGCTGTAAGATCAGGGGTAGCTGGTCTTTTTGATGTTGCTTATCCAGTTTAAGTGCTGGAATTTCACTTTTCTTTTGTCACAAAAGTAATGTAATTAGAGAGCAAGGTCAAAACACATCCTTTATTACATTTGCCAAATACTTGTTTGTTTAGTCCCACTGGTAAAGCACATACTGAGATGTTATCCCTTAGTACAGCAACTTTAGAATTAGGGTGAAATTCTTGATTTATAAAATTCCCAGCAGCTGAGTACCAATTGTTTATGCACAATTGTCTATATAATCGATTTAACACAGACTGCCAAATTTTCACTGAGTGTAGAGGCTGAAACAGCAGATCTGATGAGGAATGGGAACAAGAGTGCAATAACTTTGTAAGCTAGTGAACAAATTTGGAACTTTACTTCATAATAATAGTATTGTTCATAATTAACTTATTTTCTAAAGTACTTAAAGAAATGAAATTGTACACTAAGTAACCCTATGAGTATTTTTTGGGACTCAAATGTCTTCTGTTTCTATGTATTTTAAAAAGTTTTAGGGTATGATCAAAGAACATGTCATTAAGTAATTATTCACAAAGGCATGTAGTTGCTTCTGATGCTAATAAATCTGCTTTTCTTTATTTAAAGAGGAAAAGTGGAGCTACAAAAGGTGTGTCTTAGAATGAGGTCCAAAGTGTTCCTTCATAGTGCAGCTTAAACTGAAAAATGCTGTCTCCACTGCCTTTAAAGATTAAACTGAGACATTAGTAATATAGCTCCTACTTGGTGTGCAGAAAAGGTAGCACTGAACATCCTGAGTAAGGTATTTTGAACTAACTCTGTCCTGCTTTTAGGAGGAATGTTTGAGTATGTCAGTGGAGCCAACTTTTTTGGAGAGATCTTGGAATGGTTTGGGTTTGCCCTTGCCTGCTGCACCATTGAAAGCTTTGCATTTGCCTTGTGTACTCTCTTCATCCTGAGTTCAAGGGCAAGACAACACCACAAGTAAGTGTACCTGCCTTGTCAGTTCTGTTGTCTCTATGCCACACTGCATTTCCATTTCACAAATTATGCCTCATCCTACAGGGATGTTGCAGAGCAAGTCTTGTGAAAGAGAATGCTGCTGTAGGGCAGAATATGATAGAGAATACTCTGAGAAGATGAAGTACTGCAGAATTTCAGCAGAATAGTACGGAGCGTGAACACAGTACAACAAGGCGGTCAAAATAATGTTTAAATGAAGATTGTTCATCCTGGATATGTAAAGATTATAGGCAGCTTTAGCAATGTTGTCTTAATTCATCAAATACTATACTTTCTCTTCTCAAACTTGTTTCTCTAATATATAAATTTTTGAAAACCACCCAAGCTGTCTTTAACAGGCCCACTTTAGGTCATGTCTGTATCATATTGTCTATAATCAATTGTATGGATATTATGAAAACAGTTCTGATAGAAGATATTTAATGAAGTATCTGCTCTAAACATTCTGACTGTTCATGTACTGTATTTATTCTGTGGCTTTCCTGCTAACAAGAAGGACCATAGTTTGGGGGGACTTGTTTCCTGAAAGGATTCTCATTAAGGAATAGCATGCTTAAAAGAATTTGAACATGTTAATTTTATTTTGGATATTTTCAGCTTTCTCCTTTGGTTCTCATGTTGAAACTTAGTGGTATAAGAGGAAATAAACATGCATTTAAGGAGGAAACGAGTTGGAAAAAAATACTGACCATCTGTGAGGGCAACCATGTCTATGTCTAATGGAGCTAAAAACCTCCAGAAAGAGGTTTTCCTGTTCCTTGTTTGTAGGGTGTTTGGGTCTGTGATACCCTCCCAGTGAACAAGTTTCTTCCACTATCCAACCTGGGCGTTCCAAACCTGTTGCCTTTGACCGTCTCTTCCTGTTTTATCACCTGCTATTAGTGAGCAGAGTTGCAGAGTATCTTGAGTTGGGAGGAGCATTTGAAGGTTGTCCAGACAACTGGTGTGTGGCAAACCACAAGGCTCTGCTCAGTTGCCCAGGGTTCATCCAATTGACTTCTGAGTGTCTCCTCCTTGCTAGATGAAGCAAGGACAAGTTCTCCTGCCTCTCCTTGTATATTACCTTCTTCAGGTGCAAATTCCATGGTTGGTTTGCATCAATCTTAAGCCTTGATGGCACTCTTTCAGAACATCAAGAAAAGGTAAATGTTGTAAAAGGAAGTTTTTTACACTAATGGAAAAATGCATGGAAATGGAATAGAGGTACTGGAAAAAATACCCAAGCAACTAAAAATAGCAAATCTATGTAAGTGAAGAAACATGTTAGCATAGTTTGTTTATTTCAAAAACTTAGATTAAATGACTGAAATGGGTAAATAGGGTAATAATTGTATTCTCTAGATGCAGGTTGCACCTATCATGCATTGCATGTTTTGTTCTGTTTATTCCAGCTTTGATCTTGCAGTTAATTAGGTATTGATGTTATGAATATCTGCACTTTTGAGGAGCCCATGTGAACTTAGCTCTTTTATTTCAGAGAAGCAGAATAAATATTCAAAAATAGGAGTAAACATGCTTGTTATGAAAGGTGAAAACACAAATAATATCTGAAAGTGCTCTGCATTTTTTAAATTGTCTGGATTTGAAAATAGTGATGGTCTTTAAGGGGTATTAGCAATAAGGCAAGTGCAATGTTCATCATGTTCCGTTTGGTTACCCAAATTCTAACTGCAGCCAAATGCACTTCTGTGCAGAATGGGACTCTCCTTCCAGTGTGTGAAGTATCCCTTGATTCCACATGAAGTCATTATGCAATGACAGGTTTTTGATTATATTTTTTCTCCCACTAATTTTAAAATGTGTAAATACTCAGTTTGCACAGCACGATACATTTTGAAAGAATGGGTTATTCCTTCCCTGACATATCTCACTACATCTGTTGGTTTGATTGCCCATTGCTGGCAGGTGTAACTTAGTTTTCTTATATTTGGTGATTAGATGTCATTAGGATGAGTGCAGTAAATGCCATTTTTCTATCCAGAGTAGGTTATAAAGGCTTTTTTTTTTAGACAAAAATATGTATGGATTAAATTAAACACATTTTACAATTATTTCATTTCCTCAGCTGTGTTTTGAAGATTCAATACTCATCAGATTTTTCTTTGTTTTTCAGATGGTACCTTGAAAAATTTGAAGATTATCCAAAGGACAGAAAAATTGTCATCCCATTTTTGTACTGAGCTGTGCTTTTAACACTTTGAGATGGATGCTTTTAGTAACAGCCAACATTTTACAGATGCTGGCAGGTTAGCAACACACTCGGATCATCACTGTGGCAAAGCCTTTCCATCAGTGCTGCTATTACTTACTGCTTTTTCCTCTAAATGGTAACCCAGAAATCTGATGGACAGGGTGAATAGGAACAGAAATGGTTTTCCAGCAGTGAAGCACCTTCATAAATACATTAGGCAATGAGTCTGAATTGGCATCGTGGGAAGTACTGTGCACGACTTCTGATGCTTCTTTTTCTGCCTGTGAGGGCTTCTGCTGTTTCCACTCAGTGTAGCCAAGCTGTCCTGAGGATTGTGCTGTGAGCTCAGCCACCCTCACTGCAGTCTGGATGGTGTGTTCTGCCTACATACACAAATAGGGTTGATTTTATCTGTTTTCCTTGCCTTACTAATCCTTTAAATTCCCCCCACCTGCATTTCCAGAAGAGCTGGTGATGTAGACCAAGGAATTCGATTAATACAGTTGCTTTTACATGAGAGGCAGTGTTTTCCCTTCTCTTTGCACCCTTACAAATATAGGGGCACTGTATAGACAATATCTAATAATATTTACATAAATGTTGTACTGCTAATAGATTAATATTGTCATCTACCTCTTAAAATTGATAGCTATCTCAATATGCAATATGTGTCTTCTCACTCTAAACTGGTTTTGGAAGTCTACTTAGGATACTTAGGCTAATCTAGCATTGTTGACAATTGTGTAATGTTTTCTAACTTAATTTATAAAAAAACCTTGATATTTAAAAAAAAATTTCTTACTATGCTGTTTTTAAAAAATCAAGTGTCTTCCTTCTTCTGTTGCTAACATTCTAGATTATTTAATATTCTATAATTCTGGAGCCCTGTGTCTGTTCTCATACCCCAACCTTTTGCTCACAAAGGACTCCAGATGGTTTCAAGAACATGATGGGATCCCAAGCATACAGATTTTCAAGTTCTGTGTCTTTTGCATGATTGTAATAATAAAGACTATTTTAGAATTGCTGACACCAAAAAAAAAAACCAAACCCAAAACAACTCAAAGGAAAACTAAAAAAAAAAAAGCAATCCAACAAAGCCCCCAAATGAACAACCAAATTCTAATAATAAAAAAAATTTAAAAAACAAGCAAATGATCACTAACTAAAAAATCTTTCCACAACACCCCAAAACTCTGCTGCTAATATAATTTGAAAATAAATGAAATTCAAACTTTTGCCAAGTGTCGTCTTCTCTGTTTGCACTTCTATGTTGGGTTATGTTCTTCAAAACAAATTAGTAACGTCATTTTGCCAGATGCTAAGTTTTCCAGTAGGGTATTGCAGTAAGATTTGTTTTGATAAGCAGTCATGATGCTCGCTGGAGAGAGAGGATGGTTAAGAGCTTGATTTACTCCTCAATGCTAAAATGGAGTTATTTGACAATGGAAGTTCAATAGTTCACTTAAAGCATGTACTGAAGATAATTTTAGCATCTTATCTTACATGTCAGGATATCTCTAAATCCTGTCATCTCTGCAGCATTTTTTAAAATCATCTTGTCTAAATCATCTACCTATCAAAATCTCTTTTATTGGAAAAAAATAGGATTCAAAAACCCTATCTACCCAAGGTGTTTAAACACTTATATAGTTTATGGTGAATTAATATCTTTTTTGGGTTTCTGTGGCCAGATTTTGGTGATGGGGGCTACAGGGGTGACTTCTGTAAGAAGCTGCTAGAAGCTTCCCCATGTCTGGCAGAGTCAATGCCACCTTGTCCCAGTGCCGGCCTGCTCCTAACCAATGCTGAGCCCATCATGAAGGACAGCAATGTCTTTGTAATAACATATTTAAGAAAGAAAAAAATATGTTCTTGGGCAGAGCAACATCTATGCAGACACCAAGTGGAGGAGTGAGAGGAAGTGCTTCAGGTGTTGGAGCTGAGATTCCCCTGCTGGAGCTGTGCCCCTGCAGGCCATGGAGGACCATGGGAATGCAGAGACCCACCTGCAGCCTGTGGAGGATCCTCATGCTGGAGCAGGTGGCTGCCTGAGATGAGGCTGTGAACCCATGGGAAGCCTGTGCTGGAGCAGGGTCTTGACAGGGATGTTTGGAGAGAGGTGCCCATGGTAGGGCAGGTTTCATGGTGGGGCTTGTGACCCTGTGGAGAACTCATACTGGAGCAGGCTGTGCCTGAACCACTGCACCCTGTGGAAGAGCAATCCACATTGGACCAGTTCACGGAGAGCTGTTGCCCATGGGATGGACTCAGATTGGAGAAGTTCACGGAGAACTGTCTCCCATGGGAGGGATCCCATGTTGGAGCAGGGGAAGGCTTCCTCTCCTTGAAGAGCAGGAGAAACCACAGATGATGAACTGATCATAGCCCCCATTCCCTGTCTCTCTGAGCCTCCCTGGGGGAGGAGGTAGAGCTTGGGAAGAAAAGTGGAGGGAAGGTGTTTTTAAGATGTATTTTACTTTTCATTATCCTGCTCTGTTTTTGTTAGTAATGAATTCAGTTAATAGCACCAATTTGAGTCTCTTTTGTCTGTGGCAATATTTGATGAGTGATCTCTCTGGTAGTTATCTCACCCCATGAAGCTTAGGCTTTGGTTTTTTCTCCCTGCACAGTTGTGGAGAGGAGTGACAGAGTGGCTTTGGTGGACACCTAACATTTGGCCAGGGTCAGCCCACCAAAATATCTTATATCTTCAAGGATATTTGTTTAAAAATCACTAATGGGTCAACCTACCAGAATAAAATCACCTTTCTGCAGCACTTTAGGTTCTAATCTAACACTTCTTTCTTTTTGCCTTTTTTGAAAAGGCAAATGTTCTTTTAATACAAAACAGTGAAAGAAAGGTCAGTGTTTATTACTTCTCTATATTCAAGAGCTGTAGCTCTCTAGTCAGTAGTCTTCTATCATAGTTTCCAGAAAATTTGAACAGATGTCTTGATTTTGCTCTGCTACTATGCTAATAAATATTTATCTTGCCTAAAAGTTCAGTTGGTTTGCCCACATTATGTTAATTTATGGTTTGCCTACAGTGGGATAGGATCTGAAGTGTGATAGTCTGATAGCTTATTCCTGTTCTCTCTCTTGTTACAGAAAAGGAAAAGCTAAGGTCTGTGGGCTGTGAATGTCAGCATGTTTAGAAATGTTAGTTAATTGGATTAATAAGAAAAATCCCAGACCCAAGCCAGACAGTTTTGTTCTTTGTGTGATTATATTTTACATTCTCATTATACTTCTAAAGCCTTCCCTAAGTAAAGTACAGATTTGATTTGAGGCAGTTCTTAGAGTGCGGGTCTTATGAGGAGCAGCTGAAAGAGCTGGGACTATTTAGCCTGGAGAAAAGGGGGGCCCAGGAGGAATCTTACTATTCTCTACAACTGCCTGAAAGGAGGTTGTAGCCAGGTGGGAGTTCATCTCTTCTCCCAGGTAGCCAGTGATAGCTTTCCAGAGAGGAAATGGCCTTATGTTGTGCCAGGGGAGGTTCAGATTGGCTGTTATGAAAAATTTCTTCACTGAAAGGGTTGTCAAGCCCTGGAACAAGCTGCCTGGGGAAGTGGTGGAGTCACAATCCTTGTAGGTATGCACGTAGTTGTGGCACTGAGGGAGATGGTTTGGTGGTGGACTTGGTAGTGCTGGGTTAAAGGTTGGACTCAATTAACTTTGAGGTCTTTTCCAACCTAAACAACTCTATGATTCCCACATTTCAAGACCTAGGTACATTTGTGAAAGCATATGATCAACTTGGTCAAATGCTAGAATTGTCTTTTGTTTAAACAATATCCCACTCATTTGCCATCACTTGTAATCCCTTTCCTTTTCAGCAGCTCTGACAGATTTTTCTGTTGGAAAATATCTAACACTGAAACATTTTTCTCAAGAATATGTAATGTGAAAATGAACTTGGTTCTGTGCATTCCAGAGGGAGAAAACATGCATACTTGCTATTGGGTATATCTGTAGCTATATTTAATAGAGATGCTTCTAGTCAGATTGATACATCTTTCCCCCAAATCCCTTACTAATAAAACATGATTTGTGGTGTCTTGCTTAAAATTTTTTTTTTCTGTTAGTAATCCCCACTCTAACTGTGGAGACCAAGGCTTTTGTACCAACAATTTCATTATCCCAGCTGAGATCTTGGGGAGTGTAAAAACAAGATTGATTAGAATGACCTAGATGCATGTGTGAACTTGAGAGATGCACTCAGAGCAGTTATTAAGAGTCACAAGGTAAATTTGTCTAGTGTGATACATTCTTAGTTACGTAAAACAAAGTATGTAGCTGAGGTGTTCTACACTTGCAGTTAGAGCAAAGATTAACAGAAGCAGAGGCTGCTGACTTGGGTTCCTCTCCTGCTGCTAGGCCACTTTTCACTTGAAAAAAACTGTAGCACCTGCTGTTTCAACTAGTTTAACTGAGAATCAGCATGATATTATCTTGGGGAACTGAAGATAGTGTACAAATGACTTGTATAAACTTGAATTCTTCCAGCAGACAGGAAATCCTGAGTGCCTAACGCAGTTTTTATATCCTTTTTGTGATTGAAATATATTAATAACTTTAGTATGAGACTGTCCCAGTCTGTTCTGTGCTTCTCAGTTTTACCATTAACAGTTGCAGTTGTCAGGGCAGCTGACATCTATTTAGTGAGCAAAGCAGATCTCAAGTTAAAATTGCACCACTTTTTGCAGTGATGCAACGTATTTATCACCATCTATGTGCTCATGTGCCCACACAAAAATACGTGTAAGCAAGCAATTAAATGTCTGTTGCAGGACAACTGAAGGGCAAAGCCTTAACCAAGGTTTGCATCTGAACGAATTGCACAACGAAGCTTGCTCTTGATCTTCTTAAAACATGTTTTTTACATCTCTTTCTTGATTTACCCTGTATGCTTAAAAATCATAGCTAATACAGAATGCATTGTTGTGTACAAGTGGGTAGTGGAAGCAACAGGTTATTTGTTCACAAAGAAGAAAGAAAACCTAACAATTGGTATCTTTTGGTGTAATGCTTCCCTGGAGATGATGCCTTACCAATGTTCTAGGAGTGTCTCAGTGGTGTTGTTTGTCCCTGCTCCCTCTTGTTTTGGAAATACCTGTCCAGTTTCTGAGACGACATGGGTGGCTGGATCCAAAGAGCTAGCACTAGCAAAGCCACGTGTTCCAGCTGCTCTGGGAGGGAGCACTCCATTTCTCTTGGGCTATTGAAAGGGAAAACCACAGCAAATAAACTTCTGCCAGAAAAGAAACAGCTGTGTCATCTGGGAATGGGGGCTCAGACATTGAGCAGCACTGTCCAGACTAAAGGCCAGTCCAATGTAAGCAAGAAAAACGTACTTCAGGTACCTGCTATATTTGTGTCCTGCTGGCTGCTTCATGGGGCTGGAATCTAACCTTTGTAATCCATATTAGTCTGTTGGTGAACAGTCCAAGAGGCTTCCACTTATGTCCCCACTCCACATGTTGTTTTTGCTGCAGAAGAACAAGAGGCACATGCTGTGCAGAGCCAGGGTCCTGCTAATGTGCAAGGAAGCCCTGTGACAAAGCAGCCCAGTACAATAGTGTAGATTTGTAGGATTTTAATGTTTTTCAAAGGCAAGTATGTTTCCTCTTTCATTGTCTGCCTGTCTCCTTGAAAAATGGTGATGGTATCACCATCATGATAGAACAGGAGAACTGAATTGGAAATCCCAAATAACACTGTGAAATTGCTCAAGTGTTAAAGGACAGTAATCAGGATATGCTGAAATCAGTAACCAGAGAGGAAAATAGTCCTTTTTACAATTCAAATAATCCTTGCAGATTTTACTAGGCTTCAGAAATAAAGAGTATGAGATTAAACATAATATTTAGTCTGAAACAGTGCAGTATATGATAATTACTGATAGAATAAAGTAATACTAGGAAGAGTAGTTTAGAAAATACAAGTAGCTATGCAGACAGCATACAGCAGTATAATGTTATGAATAGAAAGCTAAATGACCAAGAAGAAATGCACTATTTTCATAAGCAAGAAGAGAACACTGCTCTGGTGTGGAGTCTTCCTTGGGCTGCAGGTGGATCTCTGCTCCATTATGGACCTCCATGGGCTGCAGGGGCACAGCTGCCTCCCCATGGCTGCAAGGGAATCTCAGCTCTGGCACATGGAGCACCGCCTTGCCCCTCCTTCCTCGAGCACTTTGGAGTCTGCATAGCTGCTCCTCTCACTCCTCTCTCCACTTGCAGGTTTTTTTGCTCCTTTTTAACTGTTATCCCAGCAATGCCACCATCATCACTGCTGGGTTCAGCTTTGGTCAGCAATAAGTCTGTATTGGAGCTGGCTGGCATTGGTTCTGCTGGACATGGGAGAAGCTTCTGGCAGCTTCTCACAAAAGCCCCCCCATGTAGCCCCCCTATTACCAAAACCTTGTCGTGCAAGCTAAATATATAATTTGAATTTATAAAAGTTCAAAATAAAACACTGACATGGCACTTGTAGGAAGTCTTTTGTCAATAGCTTTAAGTGGTTTTCCTAAATTGAAATTGCCATGCAATGTAGACATTCCAGACTTCAATGAATAATATGCTGTAATTACTACTCTTTAAATGGTTACTATTAAAAGTAAAAAACCCCAAAGTAATTGTACTTTGTTTCCTAATTCTTCATACTAGATGAATTGTCATTGCAACAGCTTTTAATTTCAATTCAAAGCAGACAAAACAATCTCCTTTGCAGATGCAACCCCATCTGCTACTGTGGCTAAACCTCAGAGATCTTCTTGAATGTTCTTGTTTCTGCATCAGATCAAAAAGATAAATTGCTAGTAACACTGCCGATGACAAGCTGTGCCTTATTTTTCATCGAGTAATACTGTCATCTTCTGCCACTTTGTGTCTTCATTAACACTAGGCTAATTAGAAATATGAAATGATTATCTAACATTTTCTGACATATAAAATCCAGTCTAACACTGTTCTCAATTGTCTTATTGTGGCACTGCACAGATGCGGGCTTACTGGGTACCTATTGCATCATAGTTTCCAGTCCCCTCTAAGCACTGCCTAGAGCAGAAATTGTTACTCACAGCCGCAAATTCAAAGACAGTCCCCTTTTCCAGCTCAGGGACCTTGGAAGCAGACAAGAATGCACCCCCAAACAAGCATGAATAAATTACCAGCAGAAGTGTGCACCAGCCATCTGTGTCTGTGTTGCACAACATGTAGAACAGCAAGGAGTGCTAAACTTCCTGCTTATGATCCTCTTTCCACTCCAGCCCCCAGCATGGCAGCCCTCAGTAAAAGGCACCATCCTCTACAAAATTACTGATAGCTAAACCTTGCCAGCACTTAGTGCATACACCCTCCTTTTGGGTCACAGCAGTAGCCAAGCAGGCCAGGAAAGATGGAAATCCACCCACAGAATTTTTTAATTCAGCCTTTCAGAGGCTTACAACTTTTGTTTGGGCTTGGAAGTTTTTTGTCTGTTTCTGGGAAATATGTCAATACAAATGTACAAAGTGGATGCCTCCAGCAGCTGGGCTCAAACACCCAGCAGCTGCCCCTGGATCTCAGTCACTGGTGCTTGGAGGCAACAGCCCATGCATGCATGGGGGCACATGCACCAGCCCACGCATGCCTTGAATCCACCATTGACTGTGCTCAGACATGGAGGGCATCCAGCAAGAGACCCTGGGTCCTCAACCTCCACAGCTGACACCACTTGGAAATGCAAAATTCTGAGAGGCCTGCAGCTCCATCCTGGCTGCTGGTATATCTAGTCTGTTCTTGCCTCAGATTTTCCCTAAACACCTTCAGTTAAAACAAACAAACAATAAACAACACCAGGGTGAGGAAATTCCATTCAATGATTTATTCATGTAACATTGTTTGACACACAGTGAATTTATGGACTATCTCATGAACTGATAATAAGAGGGGTTCCTGGAGAGTTTCCTGTGGAGAAAAGATTGCTTGCCCAGAGCAAAGTTTTATTTTGGGGTGGATTTTGTTTTTTTGTGTTTTGGGGTTTTTTTGTTTGGTTGGGCTTTGCTCTGGGTTTTTTGTTTTTTCTTTTAATAATATTGAAACTCTTTATCATAGAATTGTTTGTGTTTGTGCTGGTGAATTTTGCAAAGCACTGTTTACAGAAGGAGCAGAAAGGGAAATGCTGGTACTGACCAGAAAACTGGGTTCTACATTTATTAGCTATTTTCAACTTAAATATGTTCTAAAGTAGATGACTGTAGCATAAGATGTAGGGAAAAATACAAAATACAAAGTACAGCTCTATTGTTTATAGAGACTGCTTTCCATAACACCATATTTTTCAGCCTAGGAACACATGTCTCCAAAGGCATTTTAAACAACAGCCTTTGAATGGGCTTTCATTTTAAGTAAATCAGTTTTCTGAAAGGCTCTCCAGTAAGGATTTGGAATGGATACTCATGAAGACTACAGGTAATTTTCATTTCCAGGGACAAGGCCCTTTATCTTTGTTAGCCTCTGTACAGGTTCTTCCAGAGAAACATACTGCGTCTTCCTACTCTTTGTCCAACAGCAAGGCCAGCTGTTTGGCAGCAAGGCTGGGCATTCAGCCAGAGCTCTACTTGATCTAGAAAAGGTTTTATCTTTCCTAATGTATACTGTAAATATTTTGTTCTAGCAGATCCAATTTGGAACTTTCCAGGATGATAGATGAGATCTGCCCTGAGACATCACAGACCATTTTTTTTTCCTTGTGGGTAACTGTAGATGTAATTCCTGTGAGGTCAAAACATTTTGTCCGTGATTCTTGCTGGTTTCCATGTGGCTCAAATGAGAGAGTTCAAACTGAATGAGAGAGTTTGAATCAGTCCCAGCTAAGAATTATGCCATGCAGTAAAAATGTCAAGAAATTGTTCTTTGTAGCTGTGTAGAAAGCTGAGGCAGAGCTGTCTGTCCTATATGGTATAATCAAGGTCAAACCACTTCCACCCTGTCTCCCAGCCCTATGCCAGAGCCATTGCTAGTAGGAACAGATGGTTTCCAGGCCAGCACCAGGCAAGAGAATCTTATTGCAATGCCAAGTAGTGTGTGGTTAACCATAACATGTCCTCAACAAGAAACATACCACACTCAGGGCGGGTATTGGAAAGGATTTCACTTGTCACAAGGATTCTGAAAGCAGAAAACAGCAGGAAGAAATACAGGGCAAAAGGTGAAAAAGGCAGCTTCCACATCTTCAGGACAGATCCTTGTATGTTCCCTTGTCTACCCGTAACAGATCCAGTTCAAGGGAAGACTCTGAAGGGGTCTGCACTTCACAGCCAAGAGTCAGACACAGATTTATGTGATGGAACTCCTGAAGCATCTCACTGGGTATTGTGGGATACAGGCTGATACTATGTACAGTTCTCAAAGGTAAGTTATGGAAGAGAAGGCTCAAGAGAGGGCAAAGGGACTGATCAGTCTGCACTGATTATTTCCATCCAACAAAAATAAGTCTCATGGATATGTCTGTCACCGCCTCATGAGGAACCAGCTGGGATGAACCTCACAGCTTATCACCAGACAACACTGAATGAGAAAACAGCTACAACCTGGTGATGAAAAGAGCCCTTCTGTGTCCCATCAGGCAGGGTGTGGAGCCACAGTACATCTGTCTTGTGTCCAAATTAATTTGTTTCCCAGGAGAAAGAGGTCCATGCATCCTTGCTACCATAATGAAAGAAAAAAGCTGAACTTTTATGTTTCTGTGCACAGAATGAATATCTATCTGCTTGATGGTGTCAGTCAATATCACACCATGAGCTCTGTAAGAGACTCTGCAAGTAAAGCCTGTCCCATTGCAAGTGTCATCTGTCAGCAACGATGGCAAAACCTTCAATTTGAGCTGTAGTACTGGATGGAGGTCAGACTACCCCAAGGCAGGCTCCTGGCTGCGGGGCTGTCACACCTCTCACTCAGCTGAGAAGCACTAGAATTATCAATGAACTGCCTGGACTCAGTGGAGTGGATCACCAGCCTGTGAAGCCTCTCTGCAGGAACCTGGACCTGTTTCCAGGCTTCTGGATGCCTTGACCCAGTGGTGAATTTGAGGCATGGGTAAAAGCAAAGCTGCCCCATCACAAAGCTACATGGGAGCTTCAGCTTGGCACACAGCAGCAGGAATGGCAGCCTCTCCTTGCTCTGGCCCATGACCTGCCTGGAGGGAGGAACAGATATTCTGCTATCTTAAACTAAGCACAGTAACCTCAGGCTATCACAAATCCTAATCTACTTAAAGGCTGGCATTTCACCCTTCCTCATGCCTTTTCTGCTCTTACCACAACAAATGAATGTTCTTTCTTCAATGTTACCTGCATGTCCATAGAGCTTATGTGCCCAGGAGCCCAGAGGCATAGACTTACTGTGAACTATGTTTGCTGGGATTAGAGGCTAATATTATGAACAGACTCCTTAACCCAGTTTGCATGGCTGTGGAATGGAATCTGCTATTGCAGGTAACAATCATGTCCACTGTCCTGGGTTCTACCCTTGGATCACAACAACCCCCTGCAACACCAGAGGCTGGGGGAAGAGTGGCTGGAAAGCTGAACATTGGAAAAGGCCCTGAGGGATGCTGGTTAACATTCAGCTCAACATGAGCCAAAGTGTGCCCAGGTAGCCAAGAAGGCCAATGGCATCCTGGCCTGTACCAGCAGTAGTGTGGCCAGCAGGAGCAGGACAGTGATCCTCCCCCTCTGCTTTGCACTGCTGAGTACTCAAATCCTGTCCTCAGTGCTGGGGCCCTCACTACAAGAAGGACATTGAGGTGCTGGAGCAAGTCCAGAGAAGGGCAATGGACTGGGGAAGGGTCTGGAGCACAATTTTGATGAGGAGCATCTGAGGGAGCTGGAATTATTTAGCCTGGAGAAAGGGAGGCTCAGGGATGATCTTATCACTCTCTAGAACTGCCTGAAAGGAGGGTGCAGCCAGCTGGGAGTTGGTCTCTCCTCCCAGGTAATAAGTTACAGAACATCGAGGCCTTGATCTGCACCCAGGGAGGTTTACATTGGCTATTGGGAAAAAAACTCTTCACTGAAAGGGTTGTCAAGCATTGGCACAGACTGCCTGGGAACTGGTGGAGTCACCAAGGGTTGACTCCCTGAAGGGATCCTGGAAATATTTAAAAGATGTGTAGATGTGGCACAGTTTAGTGGTGGAACTGACAGTAATGGGTTAAAGGTCAGACTCGATCGGACCTGGTCGGACCAAGTCTTTTCCAATCTAAAATATTCTGTGTGATTCACTGCTGATACCCACAGACAGGAGATACTGGCACTGCCATCACAAGGGGGGTTTGGAACGCCTAGGCATGTTCTGTTCATCTACAGCCTTCAGGATCCCAAAGGCATGTCTGTTGGACTGCATGTGTGTAAGGTACCAAGGTGAAGTGATACTGACAAGCTGAAGAAGTGCTAGAGAAGTCCCAGCTGATATCTGTCCACAGTCTGTCTATGCACTGGAAAGAGCTTATGGTCAGGCTGGTTTTTATTTCTCAAGAGAAAGTTGTACAGTGCTCTACGATTCCACTATTAAACCACAGGATAGGACCCAGAGGAGGATTTGGTGCAAGAAATTTGGAGTGCTGGTAGGAAGTCTGGGGGAGAGGTGACTGAATACTCTTCTGGTTCCTGGCCTTGATTTTAGGTCCTTCAAAGAGCAAATGGACATGTGTGTGCTGGCTGATGAGCCTTTACTCTGTTTTCCTAGCCCCCTGGCCAACATCTGCATTCTGACCACTCCACCTCTTTTGCTCCTCTTATTCCTAGTCCAGATATTTCTCTACATCCAATAAAATTGCCAGCCATGTTTTCTTACCAATGCATGCTTTTCCTGCCTTTGTTCCTATCCTCATTCTAAAGGACCAGCTAAACCATATTATTCTTTCTTATCAGTCCCTATCTAATCTATCCTACAGCTGCTGTACGTCAGCTTTAGCTAAAAACCCTGCCAAAAAATCTTGCTGTCCTTTGATCTTCTGTACTTCTCTGCTAACTTATCCATGGCCCAATGAAAATACAGCTCAGGTCAGCACTTTTATATTGGCAGAAAGCTGTTTCTCTTATGGAAATCTCTTTCCTGAGACGTCCAAGTGATTTAGTTGTGGCCCAAGAACAGTTAAAAATAATAGCTTTGAAGGTGGAGAGGCAGGACATAGATATACTTGAGGAGAGGGAGGTGCATTGCAATGGAGCAGTTTCTATTTAAAGAGTGAATTCGTGTAGGTATGTGCTTGTGCTGCCTATAGCTGAGGACCAGTGGGCAGGATGAACCAATGATAAATGCTTAGGCAGCTGACCACACAAGATAAATTATCTTCTCAAAATCTGCACAAGATCAAATATGGCTTTGATCTAGCATAAGATATAATAAAAGTGGGCTACATCTTTCACAATGATAGTTTTTGCTGACACCTGATGTAACCTTAATTCTAACCACGGATGTTCTGCTATGCATAAATGATCCTTCCAGGTTTAGTACAGAAGCAGCTGGTGCCCTGTCTGATTGCCATGTTAAGCTGGCAGATCAGGGTTCCAGGGCACATCCTCACTGAGAGACTTTTACATCAGCTTTCTCACAGCTTGTCCCCTTGTGCTCTCCCCAGCAGAAAGCTTACACCCAGCAGATATGATGAAAGAGTTTTTATTCTAATATTGTTCCTAGGAGGAACAATGCATTACTTATAGATTCTTCTCCTAGAAGACAGTCTAGCCAGATCTCCTTTTTCCTTCCATATTAGTGCACATGTAACCACACTGTGAGTTGGAATCCCTCCCCTCTGTCAGGATTTACACAACACCTTCTGCATGCCCTCAGCTGTCCTCCGCAGCAGCCTGGAGAGTGACAACTTAAAGATGATCCTGGGACCACCTAGACTGGAAACAGAAGGAGGAATTCTAACCAGTTTATTACTATGAACTTCCATGAGAGTGGTCTTAATATATTTTCTCAACCTGTCAATCAAAGGCAAGCAACCCTTCCAACAAAAGCTATTCTTTGCTCTGTGTTAACCAGGACAGGAAGACAGAGCATCTGATTTCATACAACTCCACAGATCCCACTTAGAAAAGTACTTTCAAAAGCTTTATAGATATTTAGCAAAACTTAATTTGTTTATGATCTCTCTCATAGAGTATTTTCTACAGCTGAAATTATTCTTAAAGCCCTCTTTGTGCTTGTTATCACAATTTAATTTCACATCTATATAAAACTTCGAAGAAATAAAGTCTGTGAGATTTGTCTTCAATTAAGTGTTACTGCTGGCAGCAAAACATCCTGTCTTAGGAAAAGTGACAAGTCTCAAAGGCAGAATTCCCAATCCCTAAGTTAAAAAACAAACCTTCCAAAACCTTTAAGCTCCCAGATCTTCTCTAAATAATTAAAATAAACAAAACAGAACACAAGAACAACTTTAATACTTTCATAGAACATCCTTGATACAGAGGATTTTAACATGTCACTGAATACTGTAAAAATATGCTGTGTTAAGTACTGTGTAACAAGCTAAGATAAACATTCATAATACAGCAGACTTTTGAAAGTAATCCCTATCAGAGTCCCAAATACAGCAATGGAAATAAACTGTGGGAATGTCGAGGCGGCACCTTTACCTTGCTCCTGCTGTAGTATTGCACATCCATGCCATGCACAGAGTGATGACAGGTCTCCAAGGCAGAGTTCCCGCCAGAAGCGTTGACATGCATCCAGCAGCGTGAGGCAAGAATCGTACCCGGCTGTCCGCGCACCCTCTCCCACTCTGATCCCACCCTGCATGCAAAGGGAACAGAGTGGCTTGTGAACTGCCTCCCACGCCGTTCTCCATTTACCACACAGCTATTCTATGTGGGCAGCTAGAGAAGGATTTTCATGTGCATGAACATGCCTGGCTGGAAGCTGCAGCTGTTCAGCTGCTGATTTATCATGTGTTCAGCTTCTCTGACACAGGGCTGGCAGCCCTTGTAAGAGCAAGGAAGACAGGGTAGGAAGAGGAGATGGCTGGTGGTTGACAGCTGTTTCAGGCTCTGTACTTTAATTGGCTCTGAATATACCTCAACAACTTAAATTTGGCTGATGCTTACTGTTCATCAGAAGAGGACATGGAGCCTTGAAGAGAGGAAGGACTGAGCCAAGTAGAAGGTTTGAGGGAGAAAACATAACATTATTTAAGCCTGTTCAGGGTTATTCATGCCTGGCCTTCTTTAATGGGAGACACAAGCCATTTTGAAGAAGGTAAAAGCTCGCATTTCCAGATAGCAGATTATAAGAATGCCCCAAATCATATCTTAGAACCAGAAACTGATGTTCTGGATTTCTACTTGTCTCTCTATTGTGATCAGTTACATATGACACAATGAAAATTGTATCTCTACTCTCTCATTCAGGAATGTATTTACTGAGGAAAAAAAAAAGTGACGATAATGCAGCTAAGGAAACTGTCTCCCTGTCACCTCCTCCCCAACATTATCTCCTGGTGACTAGCACACTCTGAAGGTCACTTGTTAGAGATGCACCTCCTTCAGCGAGACAGCCTTTCTCTCACATCCCCATCTAGCCTGAGGCCTTGATTTGTTCAGTTCTTTCCTCTCCTTGCCTTCATCAGGTATGAGTGTGATCAGATATACTGCTGAGCCCTAGTCTCTGTGCCTTCTCCATCCATCCCACCACAGAACCACAGAATATTCTGAGTTGGAAGGGACCCTCAAGGATCATTGAGTCCAGCTCTTAAGTGAATGGCTGTGGGCCACAAATGCTACAAAAGAGATCAGAGCTGGTGAGCATGAAGGAGATGATGCATCAGAGGCTTGCAGTGTGATTGTGGGTGGCCAGAACCAAGGTCATATGGGCCAAAATCCAAATTTCATGTCAAGTCTTTCCTTATACACTTCTAGGGATGGTGACTCCACTACCTCCCTGGGCAGCCCATTCCAATGTCTAATCACCCCTTCTGTGAAGTAATTCCTTCTAATGTCCAACCTAAACCTCCCCTGGCACAGCTTGAGGCTGTATCCTCTTGTGCTGTCAGTGGCTGGCTAGGAGAAGAGACCAACCTCCACTTGCCTACAGCCTTCTTTCAGGCACTTGTAGAGAGTGATAAAGTCACCCCTGAGCCTCCTTTTCTGCAGGCTAAACAACCTGAGCCCCTCAGCCATTCCTTATGGAATTCGTGCTCCAGACCCTTCACCAGTTTTGCTGCCCTCTTCTGGACTTGCTCCAGCACCTCAATGTCCTTCCTGATTTGATGGGCTCAGAACTTTGAGGGGACACAGATTCAAGGTGCAGCCTCACCAGTGCCAAGTATAGGGGGAGACTTTTCATTACCTGCATCCTCCCAAATTCAACAGTGGGAATGAAGCTTTACTGAAAAGAAAGGATATTTTTGATCCAAGCTGTACTTGACTTCCAAGCATTCTGAGAATTTAATCTTCAGTGTGGAGTTTCACTCAGTAAAGAACAGCTGAATTAAAATCAACAAGACTTTAAAAAAACTTAATCCTTGCAAAGGAAGTTCTCACTTGCTACTTTTAAAGGGAAATTCTTACTTGAAGGAGACAAGATTAGAAACATGCTTTATTTAGATTCTCACTGGAGAGGCTAGAAACAGAGGAGAGAAAAAGCTGATGTTAGAAGATGATAATCTTTCTTGTCGTCATGCCACAAAAGACCACTGGGTGTTATTTCTCCATATTGTACACATTTATGTAGGAAACATGCAATACTTCCTTTTTTGCAGAGGTATTTCAGTGATGTGCTACAAGCTTTGACAAATCATCCTGAGATAAAGAAATTGGTGTATTATCAAACCATTGCTTATAGATTTCTCAGAGATTTCCTTATTCTCCAAGTACTTAAAATGGGGACCTTCAAACACATTTGCCCATCCATCCATCCATCCATCCATCCATCCATCCATCCATCCATCCATCCATCCATCCATCCATCCATCCATCCATCCATCCATCCCATGTTCTCTATTACACTTACATAGTATCTGCTGCCTTGAACCCATACAAAGAACTGACAAAGCACTATTGTAGCTTCAGAAACTCTGCCTAACACAACATAAGCCAGTGAGAGACAACTCTCTTTGTGACTGCTTCAGGAAACAGCCTAGCCTCTTCCAAGACAGTGTTGGGATTGGTGAGTGTCTCTCCTCATTCAAAAGCTGTTTCTGAGTTCCTGCCTCTTACAAAGCAGTGGTCTCTACCACTTAGACCTGAAAATGAAGATAATTTTAGCAAAGAGGGAAATCAGGCCCTCTTGAAAGTGCCGACTTTTAAAAGAAGGCAGCAGGGCAGGGAAGGAAACAAAGAAAACTGGTCATGAAACTGTTGAGCTTGGAAAGGTCTCCATAACACTGGCCATTGTGTCCTTCTGGTTTCTCCCTCCACCTCTTCTAGCAACCTGGTCTAGTGGAAGGCATCCCTGCCTATGGAAGGAGGGTTGGAACTAGATGATATTTAACGTTCCTTCCAATGCAAACCACTCTGTGATTCTATGAAAACACTGATCAGTATTCCTTTCTTTTAAGAGCTTTAACTCAGCAGGTTGAAGATGTGACCTTTACTGGATGTATGAAGTCAAAACATGGAAATAAAAAGGCTGAGATGTTGGCTCTGTAGCTGCCTCAGCCTTCTCAATATTTCACAGCTGATCTACAAAGTAACTCCTCCAACTATTAGCATACCACAGCAGCTATGTTTGCAGAAATACTGTCCACCCTCACCTCTCCTTGCTGTACCCAGGCCATCACAGAAGCAAGAATGCAAAGTATTCAGGGCTGAAAGAAGAGACAGTGTAATTCTCTGGTTTATTTCTTACAGCATCTATATAAAAATAACAGTCAAGGGGCCTGTTTGTCTTGTTTCCAGTTCAATTAAAACCAAACCAAAAAATCCAAAATCCTTTGGAAGATGAACCATAAAACGAAGGACTGCTATCAGTAACTCAAGTTGAAATCTCTGCTGAAGATCTGAACACTTCATTGACCATGCAAGAAATTGTGTTGAACAAACTCCTACATGAGAAATGATTAATAGCTCTTTCATGTGGTTTGGGCTTGGTTAGTTTATTGTGTACTTGTATGTGTACTTTGGCTGTTAGTCCTGAAAACAGTCCTATTCCTTAACAGAAATAAATTAATGACCTGCTTTTTCTGAATGACTTCTGGTAATAAATATTAGGCTGTCACCCTCGTATCAGTTTTCATATCAGTTTCCCTTGCTCTGAAATCTAAGGGCATAGTTTGAGACAACTGTATCAAGCACAACTATCTTTTGCTAACAAATGACAGTCTTGTTCTCTCATCCTCTCTCCACCCCCTCCTCAGTGCCAGCTCTGATCACAAAGTAAGCTAATTCAAAATGAACTGCTGAAAACTATTACTTTTCTTCCAAGTGCAGTCTTCTCTGAATTAAAAAGTTCAATTGGCTCACTGATCAATATCAGGGATTGTGCAAGGCAGCACAGAAAGGAATTAGCAGGATTATAGAGAGCAGGACCTCTCCTTTTCTCACCTTCTGCAGCAGCTAGTTCATTCAAGAAGTACCATGCAGCTGCATTGGAGGGCTGCTCTAACAATGATTCCCTGATAGTATTTGGCTTTATGCACGGACAATGCTTCTCCATGCTGTTCTGCAGCCACGTTAAGGGCTCTATTGAGTGGTCTGGGGAGTCCTAGACTGCTGGAGTTTCTGGGGGTACCTCAGGAGAGGACACTTTATCCATATGCACGCTGAAGCTGCTCAAGGAAATAGGCAAATCACTGGATTAGAAAGAGAACCATTATGGACATCATTCTGTTAAAGCCCATCCTCAGACCACAGCGCGTCTGATCCCGTCCCACTAGCAGTGTCCATTTTACTTAGTGATCACCGCAAAACCCATCCCTTAGAGAGGCACTATCCCATCCACTGTCCCATCCCCTTGGAACTGGCACTGTCTCCCTGTCCTGTTCACAGTCCTGGACTCAAGCCCAATAAAAACTGAAGTACCCAGTGGACATGTGGTGCTTTCTTGGTGCTACTAATCCAAGGAAAGCCTTCCCTGTGTTATGAACTGCATGGCGCTGCCTGGACACACCACCCAGGCCTCCCTGTTCCCCGAGGGAGCAGACTGGCCCTGCCCAGCCCCACACTCTCCGCTGCTCAGCCTCCCCAAAGGAGGTCTGCCTGCACTTGCTTCTCCCCTGAATTAGTCCTCAAAATCCATCCTTTTATTTTTGTGGGAACTGGGCTACACTTCTCCACAGGGATGAGCTGTGTCATGGAGGGGTCAGACAATGCAGTATTTGTGAGGAACCAACACGGAGTCAGGGCTGCAGCTGTGCCAGCTGCTCACGGAGATGAAGGGAAGACAAGTGAGAGGGAACCTTTGTAAGTATCTGAAGGAAAGTTGTCAAGGGGATGGAGCCAGGCTCTTCTTGGTGATGCCAAGCCGTAAGACAAGAAGCAAAGGGCAGCAACTGATGCAAAAGAAGTTCTACCTAAACATGAGGAAGAACCTCTTTCCTGTGTGAGTGACCACACACTGGAACAGATTGCCCAGAGAGGCTGTCGAGTCTCCCTCACTGGAGATTTTCAAGAACCGCCCGGACGCAACCGCGTGCCACGTCCCCTGGGACGCGTCTGCTTGAGCAGGGAGGCTGGAGCACTGTGGACCCTTCCAGCCGGACGCATCCCGTGACTCCGGGAGTCTCGGAGCAGCGGGCACCGCGCCGCGCCTCCCGCCGCCCGCCGGGGCTGAGGCACGGCCGCGCGCTCCGCGCCGGCGCGGGCGGGCGGGCGCGCGCAGGGCGGGGGAGCATTCCCAGCTCCCGTCTCCCTCCCGCTTCCCGCGCATGTGCGGTTGCCAGGGCGGCCGTCTCCGGTGAAGGTTTAAAATCTGCGGGACATGCGCAGTGCCGGTTCTGGCCCTAGCGAGGGGGACACGCCACATTGGAACGGCGAGCGGAGCGCTCCGGGCAGCGCCGGGTACAGTTTGCGCCGCCTTCGCTTCCTCCCGAGCCGCGCTCGCCTCGCCCGGCTCTGCCTCCGGCCGCCCTGCCGCCCTCGCTCGCTCCCTCCTCCCCGCGACACATGCCGCTGCTGCCGGGCCGCTCCTAGCGCCGCTGCCGGGCCGAGCGAGCGAGCGAGGGAGCGGGTGGTGAGCGGGCGGCGGCGCGGAGCTCTGGCCGGGCAGTGAGGGACGGCGGCGGCGGCGGGCGGGCGTGGATGGATCCCCGCGTGGCCTGGATCCAGCCCGAGCAGAAAGGACCCGCGAATGCGCTGTGGATGCAGATCTGGGAGACCTCGCAGGGCGTGGGGGGCCGGGGCGGCGCCAGCTTCCCGCACTACCTCTGCCTCAACTCCCCGGCGCTGGACTCTGCCGCCTCTCCGCCCCGCGGGCACGGCTGCGTGCGGCTCGGGGCGCCCGGCGCCTGCTGCTCCTCTTCCTCGCCGCCGTCGCCTTCGCCTTCCCCGCCGGCCCTGCTGACCGGACTGGTGCCCGCTGTCCCCGGCGGCCCCGCGGCGGTGAACGGCGGCGGCGAGGGAGGGCGGCGGCTGCAGAAGTCGCCTTCCGTGTCTTCCTCGTCCTCCTGCTCGTCGGTGGAGTCCGGCACCGAGAGCCCCGGCTTCTCCTCCTCGGGATCGTGCAGCGGTGGCGGAGGCGGCGGCTCCTCCTCTTCCTCCGGCGGCCCCCGGGCGGTGGCGGTGGCTCCTCCCGGGCTGCTGGGCAGCGGGGCTGGACCCGGGGAGTTTTTTAACTTCCACGAGAACAAAGTGAACGCTGTGAATGGGCACCACCAGCCGCCGCACCCGGCGCGCAACCCGCACCCGCCCCCGGCGTCTCCCCAGCAGCACCAGTACCACCCGGGCCGCAGGAAACGGGAGAATAAAGCCAGCACCTATGGCATGAATTACCTGCTCTCCGGCAGCCGCGGCGTCGCCGTCAACAACTCCCCACCAGCAGCGGCAGCCGCCTCAGCCAGCGCTGCAGAGCCCCGGCACCCCCTGGAAGACCAGGAAATACAGCCCGGGCGTGCAGGGGTGAGCAGCCGGGCCCCGGGGGCTGCTGCGGCCCCAGAGGGAAGGGGGCGGTGGGCTGGGGTCACTCGGACTCCTCTGGAGCCGGCCGCGGCGGGGAGGCCGATGGCAGGGGATGGCGGGGCGCAAACCCGTGCCCTTTTGTAAATCACCTTGGTCTGTGCTGCCTGGGTGGTTCTTGGCCGAAGCAGCGATTCATGCAGTGCCAGGGAACCCGTAGATCCAAGGGGTTAGGCCTTACTTTGTAATAGGTTGAGAGGTGAAATTGTCAGGCCGTTATCAGAGGTCACCTACAATAATTAAAGCAAGGATGTGTGCAGGATGCTTGTCAGAGCTACCAGGCCTCAATTCAGATTGTAAGGGGGAAGTAGAAGGCTTCCGTTCAGAGGGACTCAAAACCTTTGTGTTAATTTTTAAATGCCTCTGCTTAGGCTACAGCAAGCTAACACTGGGGAGTCACATGAAAGGGAGGTGCCAAGTTCTGTCTGAGGTAGACATGAAAGTCAGTGTAGTCTTAGAACATTTCTCTCAAGTGTGTTTTAGCTCTAGGATAAATTGAGTCAGCCAATAGCTATACAGAAATCTTGCATTTTTGAAGAGAACGTTTTTATGAAGCTTACCCTATCTGGTAAGCCATACCTTTTTTGTATAAATGGGTAGTTAGTAAGGCCGAGTATTCAGTTTGATCTGATTGGCATGGAGAAGGGGCTAAAATTGAACAAAACATGTCTGGGATGCTCTATGAGATTGCTGTATTTTATCTGTCAAATTTCATTAAATCAAGGGGAAATGTCACTTTCTAAAGTTAAGGTTATTTTATTCTTGGAAAAAGTGCAAGCTGCATTGACTGACTGTAGCAGATTTCTGATGTCACTTCAAAAATAGTTTCTTGGAACATCCTAACATCAAGACCCTCGGATGCCTGTGGAATAAAGGCATTGCATATTTGTAGAGGGGAAATAGCTAAAGATAACAGGGTATGAGCTGGGGATTTTTAAGTGAGAGATTTAACTTAAGGACAGTGGCTTCCTTTTCTCTTTCATGTAGTACTGTCAGATGCTGAGTGTGTTAAAAGTTATGAAGAAGTATTTAAATATATTTTTAAAGTTATGTTTTTGCAAACCATAACTTTAAGAAGGTGAGGACAAGACTTGTGACTACTACTTTTTCATTCCAGACTGTCACTAAAAATTCAGGTTTCCTAGAGGAAGCTAGAATTTGAATCTTGAGGAGGTGTCTTGCACTAAGAGCTTTGAATCCTATACCAAGGAGTTTGTATGTCTCAAGTTCCAATGGTATCTTTAAAATAGTGTGAATTTTTTTTTGTTTTTTTTTTTTCTAGAGCTGTGGTAACTTTTTAAGTCATGTCAGTGTAAGTGAGGCAGATCTCCAGGCAGGTGGAGAAAGGAGCAGCCTCAGTTCATCCAGCAGATCTATGGCAAATGGCAAACCTGTGAATCAAATCCAAATGTTGCAAGTTCTGTCCTGCAGCTGTTAGGCAGCACCACCTATGCCATTCACATAACTTTATTTTTCATCATCTGTCCTTCTGTTTTCTTTCAGCTTTCATGTAATAGTGGCCATGCCACTCTTCAAGTATGAGTTTCTAGAGAATCTATATGCAAGGAAATCAGCTGAGATTCAGTTGTGCTGTTCAGTTCTGTAATGTAGGTAGTTCTTTTGCTGATGTGTTAATGACAAGTTTTTTGCTAACTGTCTTTGAAAGTGGAAGCTGTGTGTCCTGATCTTCTGTCAAGGATCTCTGTTACAAAAGTGGGACCTGATTCTGGCAGTGGGATACCAGTAACTGCAGCATGTGTGATCCTGTAGTTCCAGAGCATTCCTTAAATTAGTAGGGAACTAACTAGTGCTGAAGGAGAGCATGAATCTTGAAACCATAGACCTAAATATGACAAGCAGTTTCTGCCTTAAAATTTGAATTCTGTTACCCAAGGTGAATCTTGAACAAGTGTATATTTTTTTCTTTAGTGTTAGTAATTTTTTTATTAAATGCTTGCATGATGGAAATAAGAATCTTTTCACTGATGGATTTAGGTATCTTCTGCAGTAATTCCTGTTTAGTGGTGAGCTTCATTTTCAGCTGAAGCCTGGCTCATGTGTTATTTGGCAATTTGACTGAAAATGCCCTGAAAAGGCTGGGATGGGACAGATCCCTGCAGGAGTTTCTTGTGGATCCCTTATGTTCCTTTAGTTGCCTGCTGTTCCCTGGAAGTGTCAGCTGGGTCCTGAAGTATCTCTTTGATAACTCATCATCTGTTGACAGAGCATCTTCAGTGTTGCTGTCCTACTATATGCAACTGTTGAAAAATGTGGTCCTGAAAATCTCCAGCTGCAGTGTGGTTTGGGCATTGATTAGAGGAGGAAGGACTTGATCATAGGTGCTCTTCTGCTTGCACTGTACGTGAATGGTGGAGCTTACTCTGCTGTGAATACTGTTCCTAAAACAGGGCTTTTCTACAGCGTGCTGAAATTTCCAAGTGATACGCAGTGGCTCACAGTGTTACTGTATTGTCTTCTGGTAACAGAGTAAGCAGGGCAATCTCGGTTAGCCCTCTCCCAGGCTGCAGTCCTACTTCTGATGGATTGTGTGCTTTGGAGCAGTCAGTACTGTGCTCTCCTGCTTTCCCATTCACAGCTGAGGGTGGTCTGTGGCACTGCAAGTCATTGTCTTATTCACACTGCTCATGGTCAGTGGCTTTTTTTGTGTGGTGATGTTTAGGAATACTGTATAAATGCTGTGTTTTCCTCTGTTTTATGTACATAATTTTTTTCCAGTGGCCTTATGCTTTCACCACTTTGATAGCAGCATGACAGTCTTTGTAAAGGAAATTTTTCCCATAAAACACGAGTGTTAAGCTATGTTTGATTAGATTTCATCCTATAGCTGTTCTTTTGGATGCTGTAGATTGTCCCATGTCATGCTTTTAACAGAATTTTGGAAGGTAAGGAGTTAGGAGATTGAAGCCATATTTATTCCAGTGCTTCAACAGAGTGATTAATATAGCAACAGTGTAAATTCCTATGTGCCTGGGTTTAGTTTAGTTTAGATGACAAAACAATTGGTTCCAGATGCAAGACAGAGAAGTATCCTTTAATATTTTGAGGTTAATTTAAGCTATTGTGACTGATGTTCAGAAGTGCATGTTATTTCTTGGTACTGTAAAGTATCCTCTTGTGTGTAAAACCTACATCTAGCCTCTTAGGGTGTGCATTCTTTGCTCAGCAAATACCTTCTGTTTCTGTAAAGTCTGTATCTTAAATATATCTGAGTAATTTCAGCATCCAGAGAATTTAGAAGTGCTCAGATATTACTTCAAAAGATGGCATCAAGCTATTCTAAACTTTTTGCTAAGGCTTCTACTGCTTTTGTTTGGATGCACAGCTAATGGAGTGCTTTCTCTGAAGATGTGGCTAATAGCTTGTGAATAGTATAAAATTACATTAGATTTAATTATTTTATTTCTTAATATGAATTTAACAAAGTAAGTAAAAAATGAAAGCATTTTTAACAATGAGTGTACTGCGTAATACTTTCAACTAAGTGTTCAGTCTAATTGTAGATGTTGAATGAGATTAGTGCTGAAATACCTGGCATATCTGCTTGGCACATTACAGTGCTGTGCAGAAACAGCAGAACTGGCTTGTTGAGGATTAGTTTGGGTACCAGAACTGTTATGATACATTGGAATGGTGCTCTGCCTGGGCTAATTGGTGTTGCACAGTGCCTGATGACTTCCTGCGTTAATTTTTCCTCCTGTATAGCTGTTGTCTTTTACTCTCTCTTGATAATGACAAACAAGTTCTGCCGTAGAGTACAAGAGCACCAAGATCTCCACATTTCCTTTTGCTGAAGGAGGATTCAGGGCAGCATTCCCTAATGACTGCAGCAGGTACTTGGGGAGAGTTATATAAGCAAGGTAAGCTTATGGCAGTGCTTCTACAGAAGACTTGTTTCAGTGTTCACCAGTTTGCAGCTGAATGATACTGTGCACAAAAAGTGATATCTAGAGATATGGTGGTATGCCTCTATGCTAAGCTTATATTAGATCATCTTTATTTCTTCACCTGTACAAAGTGTTTCTAATTCCAGTCTTACAGGGTTTTTTTAAATTTTTGATATATTTCAGAACTTTAACTAAGATAAATTTAATTACAGTTTAGTGCAGTGCACTGTTAAAAATCCATTGCATTGAGGTCTATGCATAGCTGTGGTTGCATGTTTGTCAACCCTTTCTTCTTACTATCCTGCTGTCAGAGCTGTCAGATACGAATTAATGTGTGGGCATGCCACACTGTCAGCCCCTTCTGCAAATTTTGTTGTCTTGTATTTTGAGCCAAAAGAATGTAGACTTTGGAAATGCTCTGAAGCCTTTACTGTCTGCAGTGAGTTGTCCAGCACTTGTAAGTGCTTTAGGGGCCTCCCAAGGGTGGTTATTCTTAACTTCTCCCTGGCTTAACAGTGCTGTCTTGCTCCAACACCTTCTATTAAAGAATTGACATAGTGGGCTGTTCTTCACCCACACTGCTGTCCAGTCCTTGATGTCTGCTGTCTGTGGTGCTAGGTGGACACCTGTAGTGAAGTGTTGATGTCATGGCAGGTCATGCTGGCCTGTTACACTCAGTTCTTGTTTTGCTTGACTATAGGGTCAGGGTAGGAGTAGGCAGCATATGCTGGAGTCTATGCAAGGAGAAGTGTGGAAGTAGTTGCCTGTTAGTCATAGTAAATTTCTGGAGAGAGCATCAGGTTGTAATTAAATTGATTGTTTTCATGCCTGAAGCTTGGTATAAAGGGAAGTTCCAGGGTAGCTGTTAGATGAATTGTCCAGAACAGAACATCTCTTTTTTCCTGTGGTCAAGTAAGTTGCCTTGGTAAAGCACAAAATTTCCATGCAAAGTAGGTACCTAGTGTAGAGTTAGAGGCTGATGCTGTGGGGAGTGGAATGAAAGGAATGTTTTGGCAGCAGTAGGCTCCAGAGTCACCAGAGGTACTAGAGGTCAGAAAGGCTGAGCTAAGGTAGTAAAACATGAGAAGACCTTGCATGACAGGTGCTTACATCTGTGTGTAAAGGAGAATGGGACATGTTTGGAGCAGTTTAATCCTGGCATCTTCTTTGTGGTGTTTTTGCCATTTGTTAGGCTTTGGCAGTAGAGACAGCTGGCACTAAGAACATCAACAGCTGTAGTGGGTGAGACCCTTAGAGGCCAATGCCAAATATTGGGAAAGGAATATATTAACATGAGCTTGTGGTGATGCTTTCTGGAAGCATATCCCAGCTTTAAATTATTAGTGGTTCTTGGACTACCTGGGTTATAGGCAGTGCATTGTTATGCTTGTTGTAGATTTTATGTATGAATGTGTCTTGCCTTGATCTTTTATGATCTGGGATTAGCAATGACCTGTGGGAAGGTGTTCCTCAGTAAAGCTACACATTATGTAATGATTTTTTTTTTATCCCGAGGCTGTCACTAAGGTTGTACTGGCTTCCAGTTGCAGATCTGTGTGTTACAGAGGCAGACCATGAGTGCTTTTTGCAGGGGACTTGAAAAAGGAGGAGGGGGGAGGTTGAATCACCTGACAGTTGTTTGTTTTCTAGTCTGTTAAATCATTTCTTGTATTGAAACTGTTTCCTGCCTCTAGATGTTTATCTCTGCTGTATGCTTTGCAGTCCCTGCTTTATCTTTGGGACTCATATGAACCATACCTGTGTGTGATAGTGTCACAGTATTCCTGCATCTTGGGCTATCTTGTTCTATCTTGTACTCTGTCTCCTTATTACTAACATGGGACTTGTCTGATGTTTTTGTGCTTGGAGGCTTCACCTGTCATCTTCCTTTAATATGGAAGCTAAGAGTTGCAGTTGCTTGTTTCCTGGTTAAAACATTTCTTTATCTATATGAAGGGTCTTTCCCCTCATCCCATGTCAGCTTCATTTCTTCATAAGCCTGAATAATGGTGCATGGGACCATTGTCAAATGCCATTTGGAAATCCAAGAAATTGATAGATTTTCCTGTGTGGTTCTCTGATTCTTCCAAGTAGCTCTGAATGTTTTTTTTTTTTTAAAGACACTGCTTCCATTCATGATAGTTGTATTAGCATCTTGATATAGCTATTAATTTATTCCATTGATTCTGCTCTAGGCTACTTTGACTATTTTGAATGTCAAAGCTAATCTTTTTAAATTGAAAAAGAAAGATAACTACTTATTGTTCCAGTACAAATGCAGTATCGGGTGAGTTTGACTCTTGGTGAATGCTGAATTATCAGGAATAGGTTTTGCTACGAAGTATTTTCTGTTAAAAAGTTTGGGACAAGTTCTTCCTTCATAGTTGTGGATCAGGGAAGTCTCTGAGGAATTAAAAAAAATTAACCTCTAACTTCTCTACATATCATGCATTTGGATCACTTAACTTTCTCTGTACTGATAACATAATTCACTTAACAGAAGCAGGTTTTTGGGCTCTTGAACTAGTTTAGCCTTTCTCAGTCATAGCTTTGCATCTTGTTAAGTTGTTCCTCATAATCGTTGTTAATCTTCCAATCCTCTTTTCCTGCTTTGTACGTGACTTCAGGATTTCGGAAGACATCTTCTGATGGAATCCTGTGACAAAGTAGTAAAAGCTCTTTTTTTCTCCTAAAATCTGATTAGTGATGCACACTAAACAACCAGTGGGATATCTGTAGAAGACTGAAACACATTGTTCTTTTGGTTATGATTTTGAAGGAGCTTCCTCTGTTATATGGCGAACTGCAGCAGTACTTAAATCCAGAAAAGACTTTTCTAGCTTTTTTTTGCCTTGCAGAGATGCTGACTTTGAATGTGAAGGGTTTGTTGTCAGTAGTGCCTTGATGGGCGCATTTTGAGTTAGAGTCTGCTGCTCAGAATTACGTCAAGAGTTGCTTCTCTTTATGTTTCGGTGGCTGACCTGATGTAATGAATACCTGATCTACATGGGCTAAATTATTCTCTCATCACTAATATGTTTCTGCTGTTGCAGTCTGACTTGTCTGGGATGTTAATTGCTCACTATCTTTGAGCATTTGGAAAAGAATGGTATTAAGACAGGAATTTCAGGCTTTAGTGGTTCTGTTTATTGGCATAGCAAGCTTGCTGATTCAGTCCCAAGGTTTAATATATGGCATTCTCCTTCACTGGTGCAACAAAATGATGGTGATGCTTTCTTGGTGGTGTAGGGAGGTCCATCAGTCCAAGTCAGGAGTTATGCACTTCAGAAGCTTATGTAGCAGATCTACATTGCCATGTATTGAATTGGAGATGTACATCTGTTTATTTTTAATTTTTTATGATGCAGCTTTTTCAGAACCCATCCAGCCATTAATAAGGTAATTGGTTGAGTTTTATTGGATTGATGTAGTTTGCAAAAATATTTTAGTTTCTGATTTTCTTCAAATGCAGACAAATTCTGTTACTTAGGTGTGGAAATTTGCAGTGTAAATCAGTCCAACAAACTTAGTTTCTTGAGTGCATCAACTGTCAAGGTGTTCTTAAGAGGTAAAATCAAATTGGCAAGAGACTTGGTCTGAAGTTAGGATGGGCTCTGACTTGCATGACTCTGGGCAAAGAGAAAGCTTAGAGAGGAAATAAGAACAATACGATCTCTTGCGGAAAATGTACAGTGTATTTGTTCTGTGGTTACTTTTTTCTGCTTATCTCTCCTTTGTAGCTAACTTGTAAAGCAAGCTCAATTCTTATTTGAGGTTGGTATTTACCTGTCTGTAAAACATTTCAGAGCTCAGATTCATAAGTAGTATGTAGTTGGGATTATTTTTTTATTTATTCTGCCAGTCATTGTAGTTTGCTGCCTTCCATACAATTACAGTAACAAAGGTAATTGCTGTCTGAATAATGTAATAGTATGAGACTGATTTGGTGCAGCAATACAGTCTGTGAACGTAGTACTGTTTTCATGGTTTCTCTCATGTTTTAGAACATTGCATAGGGCATAGAGTAGTAGTAGTAGTGCTGCCTGAGCCTTACTGGTGTTGAGGAGGACTAGTATGCAAAGGTAAAGGCATCTGATGGGTGTCGTGAGTGGGAATGTAAAGAATTGTAGTTCATCTCTTCTTGGTCATAGCTGTATTTTAGCCCCTTTTGCAGATGTCTTAATCTTAGATTATACTGGGAGAAGTCTGTCACAGAATGTGTTCTTGCTTTCACACTCTCTCTCTGTTGCTCTGTGTGTGTGTGTATATCTCGATATGTATCTCCTCCTTTATTTCACTGATTGTGTTCTGTAGTTTTAGACTGTAAGAGTGCCTGATTTCAACTATTGAATGCATTTGATTGTGGTAGTGTGAGATTTCACCTGCATTTCCATAATAATGCAGTTGTGCTTTGCCCTAGTCATAGGTGAAGATAGTTCAGCAGATTTCCAAAGTATGTGCAGTGACTGACGTGCATTTCATCATTTAATCTTGGGACAGTGAAGTCACACATGTTTTGGAATTCCCTCTTAATTGAAGGAATATATTCTGTGACTTGTAACCTTTATTTCAACAGAGATTCTTTTGAGATGCTGTGTATACCTCCCCATTCCTTTACCTCCATTTTCTACACATCCCTAGTATTAGACCCCCATGCTTTAACTGTGGCATCTATTATTTCCTTTATAGAGATACTTGGATGATGTGTTAGCCTTCAGCTAGAAAAACACTCAGTAAAGAACATGTTTTTAAAAAGTGTTAATTGTTCCACATAAAAGATGCAGTCATGTTTGTACTGTTCCTTTAGAATAAATTAATGTGCTTAGTAGTGTAATCATGTTGAAAAGGAACCAGATGCTTACTTGAGGGAACAAAATCTCTGTAGGTTTTAATTTACCTTCTAGTTTCTTTATGATGTTTGAGAATTTGGTTTCACTGCATTGAAGTTAGTCCTTGAAGTAATAAGTCAATCTTATGTATAATATGTTTGCAGTAAATGAGTAAAATGGATGATCTCCTTTCTTAGAAACCTGCCTTTGAGGAAAAGCATTGCAAAAGTCTGAGAATGTCACCTGAGTGTTATTTTAACATAGAGACTAGAAGAGTGGCTGCCTTTCCTTAAACAGTAGAAGGGATAATTTTTTGGTAAACAGAAGATGTTAATTTTGTTGCAGTAGTTCAGCCTGTAAGCAGCAGATGCTTGCTGTGCTTAGCAGTAATAACATCAGTAAATGGTAGGTTCCTCCAGGCTGTTAAAATTAGCAACTTGAATAATCTAGCAAGTACAAGTAGCCTCTCTTTTTCATTCCTGTGTTCTAGTCTTTCCCATCTTATATTAAGTAAGAGTACAGTTATAGCTTACCAACAAGTTTCTTTCCCAGTATTTCTATAAATACAGTAAAGCTGTCTTGTGAAAAAGTTGATTAAAAGGCCTACATTTGCTAGTGAGGTAATTCAATGGGCATCTTAAAATGTTACAGGAGATTGCTAGGTGCTGTGATGCTGTTGGGAATCCAAATTCTTTAAGAAGCCTGAAGGAAATGGAGAAGGCTGACTTGTCTGTATGTTAAGGGAAGTTCTGTAAAAAAAAGAGAAGTTAGTTGTTACTTGTATCTGCATGTACATCATGTGCTGCAGATGGAAATTGTGTTCCTAATGGTTAAAATAATGTCACAGTCCTGACTTAAAAAGTGCTTATTAAAATCATAGAGTATATGTGGACAAAATACTTAAGTAAAAACTATTCCTGCATTGGCTGGCTGACTATTCCATGGTTGTCTGTTTTATTCAGACATGGCATTATTCTTTCAGCTAGTGAGAAGTTATACTGGGATTAGTCCTGAACAGCATACAGGATCTTGTTTTATATACATGAGAGTTGGGGTTTTTTTGTGACAGTGTCCCAGTAACTTTATCTGAGCTAAGATGTTTACAAAATGCAAACTACTGTAACATTAAGTTTTAAAAAAGCATCTCTGTTTTGACAAGCTTCTTCAAGTGTAAACCAGAAAGTAAGATGCTACAGTGGTTGTACTGTCATATGCTCACTGTGAGTATAGCATTGATTCTTATCCAGAAGGACACAGACCAAGAAGATGATTTTTAAGAAGTAGAAACTGTTGAATTAAGGAAAACTGGAAAGAGCAAGCAAAATAGAAGTCTTTTAAGTCAGAGGGTTAAGAACTGGTTTGCCAAATGCATTAAGACCTGAAAGTCTTGCACATCAAAAGCAAGAAACTTGCCAGAGTCAGTAGGGCTCAGGGAAGGATGTGAAAGGGCACCAGGAGAACACAGACGGTGTAGTAAGAACTAAGTGAACTAATTGCTTTCTGTCAGAAAAGGACTTCAGAGACTTAAGAAAGCTTTGACTCCAGGCAACTGCAATTTTGAATTTCAGTAAGAGTTTAAATCCAGTCAGCAGAATAATACCAGTTATACACCCATGTCTTGTGGTGTATGCCAAAGAAGTTCAGGGGAATTAGCCATGAGGATGGCTTGAACTCTAAATGAGCGTTGATATCTAGACCTCTGCTGTTGTCCTGTGTGGATTGCCAGATTAAACCAAGTACTGCCTTGCCAGTGTGAAGTAGAAAATGTGAACCTGACTTCATATTAAAGAGCAGATGAGGGAAGGACATGTAGACTAGTGATGGATGATACTCTTCTGAGTCTTTCATAACAATTGTGACTGTGTTAATCATTGGAAGAGAGGCTCAGTGTGGCATCAAAGTGAGGGTACCTTGTGTGTTGGCTGTTTTCCTGCGCTCACTGATGCACTGGGACTGCTTTTGAAAGGCTGTGCTGTGTGTGGTAGAGGTTGTGATGGGGACGGTTCCCCTTTTATTCTTTTCTCTAATACAGGATGGCTACTGTAAATGCATTTTTTCCTCAGAAATGTCTAGATCTCCTGGAATGGTTGGATAGGGCTGATACCATAAAACCCCAGAACTGCTTGCATGACCAAACATGAGAAAGGGTCTAGTACGTGTTTTGATTAAGGTAGTTGTGTCTCACAGATCTCATTTTCTTGAAGGATTCATTGTTAATCCATATTCCTGTGTTCAATTTGGTAACATAACATCTGAATTTTTTTTTCAGAAGAATGTTTGAGATTCTTTTTGAAGACTTTGTAAAAAGCAAACATTTACAGGTTTGCTGGGTTAGCTCTTAGAAATAACCAAAGGAAATAATAAATTATTTACCTTATAATAACGGAAAGTTACAAATAGAAGTACTCAAGACTGTTGCTCGATATGTTCATAAATACCTGGAGGGAAGAAAGGAGTGAGAAAAGGATAGAAAGGATAATAGAAAGCTAGAGCTGACTGCAGACAGACACCGTGGGAGTTCATTGTTCATTAGATTATAAAATTGCTGGTAAAATTAAATTCTACTAAATACAGAATCATGACGGAAGAAAAATAATTCAGGCTGAATGCACACAGTGAGTGGGCTCTATGTTGATAGTTTTGTTCAGAAAACTCTTTGAAGTTCCTTCATTATGGTTTCTTTTAAAGAGCAGTTGTGTGCTCAGGTAGCCTCAAGCAGCAATATTCCCTAGTGTAGGGACAATAAAATGAAAACAGGTGTGTGTTCTGGACTGAATGGCAGAATGACGTGTTGACTCTGTGTGTGTTTCTGCCCACCTGTCAGAAAACGTGGTGCAAATGGAAAACAAGCCTAAGGAGGTTAGCAGTGATCAAACTTTGGGCTTCTTATGTCAAAGGAGACAAAAACCTATGAGGATTAGTAGCATGGAAAACTACTGGTGGATAGAGATAAATGGATTGAGAGCCTGAGAAGTCTTGTGTTTTGAGACGAACTGCCAGTAACAACTTTTTTTTTTGCCCCAGGAAAAAACATCAGATAAAATCATTACTAGGCAGCAGTTTAAAATAAAGCACTCTTGATTCTGATGCATACTTAAATTCTCATTGAATGCCACAAATAACAAAGCAGAAATGGACTAAAAGACCTGGAAAAATCTATGGAATGAAGTTCTTTGAGCTAATAGATATCATGTTGGGATTTGTGCTGAACATATGCCAGATGAAATTACCATAGATTTGGAAGGATGGCTCCCCCTTTGCTTTTCTTGCCTTTTCTTGCTTTCACCCTGTATCTGCCTACTGCAGATTTTTATAGGTAGAAGAATAGGAAGCCTTTGGGCTGTCCCCATTGCTGTTAGGTGTATTCAAGTATTTTATTCATTGGTCTTTTTGTCTTGGAAAGATAGGAAAAAAGCATACTTTCTATAAACAAAACAAAATAAGAGCACGTTAGTTTGTATTTTCTGTCTTGCTCTAAAATTTTGGAATCAAGTGGATTCATCAGCAAATTGAAATGTTAGTTAAATCTGCTGTGTAAATAAATGTTCAGTTGTGGGTCCAGGCTCAGTTTAAGAAAAGAGGGCAAACAGTAATTCAAAAGATTTATGCTTTTTGGAAGTATCTTTGAGCTTTGCTGCAAAAATCTCTTTGTGTATGGGAAGGAATACTGACACTTAAAAATTAGGCATGTGGTCTCTTGGAAGTTACCTGCTAGCAGGGGAGTTACTGAGTAAAATGAATCACAAAAGTCTCAGATGAAGAGTTGAGTTCTACTAGAGAGGTATTAAATTTTGCTTTTGGAAGGCTAAGTATATAAACTATAGATTAATTTTTGGGTTTAGGACAGCATTTGGATTTCACTACAATGTTGACTAGATACATTTTGTGAGTTAGACATAAATCTTAGAATATGTCAACATCAAAAAAGATGTTTTGGAAAAATGTCACAGTGGTAGTTATTTGCATTTTTGTTTGGCATGGCTTGATGCTTTTCCATTGAAGGCAAACATGACATTCACCTGAATACTCAAATTTGGCAGCGAGAGTTCTATAGTGCTGGTAGATGTGAAACAAAAGGGCTTAATAGGTGTATAAGGTTCCAGTGTCAGGACTCCTCATGTAACATTGGTATAAAAATACTTTACACTTGAGAATATATTTAACATTTCTCACTTTGAGTTCAGTTGGAAGGTCGCTTTCTATATGAATGAATGGCTGATGAAGGACCTGAGTGTCAAAGTGTATGTTTGTACATCAAGAAATTCTCAAATGTCCTTTTTATTGTCCTCTGCAAAATCTCACTAATGCCGGTGCCCTGTTTGCAGTCTGTGTGAACTGCTGCATACACAGAAGTAAGAACTGCTGGAAGAATACACCTGCCTGAAGACTTTGGTTAATCTTGTGCTGCTTCACATTTGCATCATTTTGTAGTTTTTAAGGCTCAGCTTTGTTAGAAAAGAATCATTAAGGATCAGGAATTGAATTTGGCCTTCACTGCTGAGCCAGTAAGAAATGTGGTAAATGTCTACTAGAGTTAGTGTTCTGAGTTCTTTGGTTAAAGGATGATATTAAATAAAGCCTATGGTCTGTTTCTTGTAAAATTTATGGTAATAGTTAAATTGTCACTTTAATTGATTCTACTTTCTTCATTAGACTACATGAAGAAATCATTGACTTCTATGACTTCATGTCCCCTCGTCCTGAAGAAGCAGCTATGAGAAGAGAAGTGGTGAAAAGGATAGAAACAGTCATCAAAGATCTCTGGCCTACCGCTGATGTGAGTGTAGCTTCAGTTGTGATTTGCTTCTCTAGTAAATTGTAGAGCTTGGTTCACTTAGCCTTGCTATTATCTTTCTTTTAGGGATGAACAGGTAACTCTTCAAGTTTAAGGCAATTGACTTAATATCACAGTTCTTGCAATATTTGGAAATTTATTTTAAATTTATTTTTAAAAGTGGGGAAATTTCAAACCTAGATTTTGGGTTAATTAATTCTACTGAATGTTTTTTCATTTTGAGAGCTGGGAATGTGAAGCTTTTAGTAGTGCCTTTCTTAAAGTAAAAGCTTATTAAATTGATTGTCTCTGTATAATTTAATTTTGAATAATAAAGTGAGACTGACTACCTATGTATCCATTTCTGCAAGAAGTCCTGAATGTGTGGATATTTTTAAATCAAAATATTTTATGAAAGAGCAATTAAATGCTTTTTTTTTTTTTACTCCTCATGAATTTGGCATTCAAGGAATTGCTTTAGCTTAGCCTCACTATAGTGGGAAAATTGCACTCCCTGAGATTTGTTGCAATCTAAGCTGGAGTAATTTCAAACACTTTGTTACCCAATGAATAAGTCTGCTTATTCAAAAAGAATGTGTTCTAAATTGTATTTCCAGCATCACCTTTGTGATTGCCAGATTGTAGCATTGTCATTAGACACCAGAAAAATGTTTCAGACCACGGTGATTTTGTAGCCTTCCATGGCAGACAGTGAGGGCTCAGGCTACAGCACTGAGCTAAAAATACTATAAAGCTTATCTGCTTCATCCTCACCCATGTTTTTCCTTCATAGTGAGATTTTTGTACCTTGTGGAAATTGATATAAACACTGAAAAGGGTCTGTGTTGCCTGGCAAAAAATGAAGTGAGCTTGTGCGTTGGGCTCTTCTGCATTAGAGAGGGAAGGACGTCTCAATTCTTTAGATGGGAAGCTCACTGAAAGTATTTGATGTGGTCTGTGGATGTATCTTCATTGTGCCTGCTTTTCCACACAAAAACACCTGCTGCTACTTCATTGTTGTTCTTGACAGTAAAATCTGTAGTATTCATATTTATCTGAATGATATGTTTAGATGTACTTGCTGGTTTTTAAACATAAACATTTGGAAAACCCTTAAACTTTCAGTAAAGCTATCCTGTAAGGAAAGGAAGGAGCAGGAGGGAAGGGAACAGATAAAAGCTTGTATGTCTGTCAAACTGGAAATAAGTAATGAAAAGAACTTGCTTAAATTTATTCCCTGCAAGCTGGATTGGTAGTTATTTCATGGTAAAGAAGCCAAATTTCCTCTAAAGTGGCATCTCTAAGAAAAAGTGTGCTTGTACAGAGAGTATGTAGTAAAGTAACTTTTTTACTGACTATGTCCTTAATAACTGGAGAAAAGCATTAAGTTTTGTGAAAGTAAAAGGAGGTGAGCATTCATAATTGCAAGATGTTTTCCTGCTGTGTTCTTTTCAGGTCCAGATATTTGGCAGCTTTAGTACAGGGCTTTATCTTCCAACTAGGTAAGTAATAGTTTACTCTTGTCTTCTTTTAGAGAAATGGTAAATTTCAAAGAGGACTTTATAATGGAATGTGCAAATGTATCAAACTTTCAGTAAAACTTTGGTATTTCATGTGACAAAGGGAAGAGCTTTTGAACTTCAAGATTTGTGATAAGTATTTGATGTATTATCTTGCTGCTCTGCTCTGCTTGTTGACCCTTTGGTGAATTATCTTTTCTTCCTTGTGTCTGGGGTTAGTCTTTGGCTTTTTTTTAATAGACAGTGAAACTGAATGTTTGGCATTTCCCTTGTAAAGATTGTTTTGTTAAATAAGATAAATTAACACACTAAGAATGTGTCACTTATCACAGAGTTACTATGTAAAGCCAAAAGAACCACAGTGCTGCATTCCCATCTTTTGGAGAGCAAAATGTCTTACTTAATTTGGTATTTTGTGTCACTTAATGGTTCAGTTGGATGTGGAAACCTGTGTAGCTCTGCCTTGAAGATGAAGATGTCTTTATATAAATTAAATTTTATATAAATTTTATATATTAAATTTTCAGAAGGAATGCACTGGAAATTTTGTTTCTGTGAATACCTGATCACTGATAAAATGCTTTGGATTATTAAAATACCCATCAACATGAGTAGATAGATGATGCATGGAATTGGACTGTTTAAGTCAGAGGGGAGGGAGCATGAAAGGTAAAAGGTAAGGGAACTCAGAGAAAAACTCATCAGAGTAATGGAAGCAAGAAACTAGAAAACTACTTTGGGCCTTAAAACACGGTAGACTCTTCTTGCTTAATGCTCCTAGAAGCAGCTTATTGGGAACCTACATTGCAAATTGCAAAATGATCATCATGTATGACTTGTAATATGTAGAATGCCAATCTTACATATTTTTTGGTAGTGCATACATATTGTGCTTTGGATTTACTGGATTTCATGCTGTGCTTTTTTTGTCTAGTGATATTGATCTAGTTGTTTTTGGGAAATGGGAGCGACCCCCTTTACAGCTGTTGGAGCAAGCACTGAGAAAACACAATGTGGCTGAGCCATATTCCATTAAAGTACTTGACAAAGCTACGGTAAGTAATAGCTGTGGAATACTGAACTGAGAAACTTTCAGTCCCCTTCAGATGTTGCTGATAAATAGTATTCTTAATTCCTGAAGCAAATTATATTGTCTTAAACTCTCTGCAAGATGTCAGTAGAATCTGTATGTGCTTAGCAATAGCTTGGAGTCTTTTGTATGGACGTTGGTAATTCTGTGTACTGTGCTTGCTGAAGGCTATAATTCATATTTACGTTGACAAAGATATGAAAGTTAATATTTGCAAAATATCCAGTAAAGTTAACTATTTGCATAATGTTTTTCCACTGACCTTTGAGAGGGGAATTTGTTAAGCCAGTAACTAGAGCTGTCCAGCTTTCAACACTGTTTTCAGGTTGTCTTGTTTCTGATGGCATAGTGAAGTGTTCCAAACCTAACATTGGGTTTTCCTGTCCAAAATATACTATTTGAGAGCTTTATGTCATTTGTGAGACTGATGTGTGTTATCTCTTGCACCTTTCTTGTAAGCCTGAATCATGTTGAATAAGTTAAAAACTTAATGCATGAGAATTTTATGTTACTGGGCAAGTGATGTTTTCTTCAGGGGACTAAGGTGAGTATTCCAAACTTCTGTTAGCAAGCTTCTGTTTTGTGGTCTATAAAGCAGTTGTCCTCTTTTAGGTTCATGAAATTCCTGTGGCTTTCATTAGAGTAACAGTACATAACAGTACCGTTGGTAGTCTTTGGTTTGCCTGAGAACTTACTGGGATTTTCAGAATCTGTATTACCAATTTATGATGGAAAATGGTACTAGGAAAATGGCTTACAATTCTGCTATTCCTTTTTTTTTCTTCTGATATTGGTATAAAATCATGCTTACTTCTGCTCTTTATTTTCCATTTCAGATTAAAAATATGAGGAGTTCAATTTAAAATAAATGTTTTCAGAGGAAGTTTAGGTTATGATTTTAAGATGATTTTGTAGAGCGCTGCCTTCCAGTGGTTGTATGAAGCTAAACTACATATTCAATCATTTTATATTAATTTATTCCTGCCATATTACTACGATGGCTTTGCTTTATTTCTTCTCGCTTTCATTTGACTCTGCATTGAACCAGTTCATCTTGATAAACCAACAGGCATTACTTTCTGATAGGCGGGTTTCATGTCAGTTCAGTAAGTGAATGGTGCAATACTGGGTCAGAGGAATGCAGTTCCCACAGGTTATGAGATTACAAGATCTCATATTAATTGGAATGAGTCATTAAACAAATTAAGTTGTCATATGAAACACTGCTATTGCAGCTATGAAGGCAGATAGCTAATGGCTGTGGTAGAGTACCAGAGTGATGGTAGGTTAATGTGGTTGTACATTAATCACCTCCCTAGAAAGCATTCAGTGGTCAGTCAGGTCAGGATTGTTACCTCCTCTCAGACAGACTTGATAGTTGCAATCATTTGGACTGCTAGTATCCATGTGTCTTGTAAGCTAAGGAGCAGCACCAGTGTTGTATTCCTGCGGGTTCAAATTCTTGTCTTAATCTTTTCAGGTACCAATAATAAAACTCACTGACCAGGAGACAGAAGTGAAAGTTGACATCAGTTTTAATGTAGAAACTGGTGTGAAGGCAGCTCGATTTATCAAGGAGTACATGAAGGTATCAGCCATGTATTGAGTGTTATGCTACTTACCAAGGATGTGCTAGATGCTTAGCTAACCTTTTTGGTATGGCTGGACAATGTATTGCTGAAGACTATTTTCATTAATACTAATTAAACATGGATATTTTAATTTATTATCTATTGGTGTCCATTCAGTGTTCACTTTGAGTGCTAGGTGTTTGAATAAACCTGTACACTGTAAAAGAACTTCTGTGGTCATGTCTAGATGTACAGAGAGGCACTAAACTTTGCTTCTGAAGCAAATCTCTTTTCAAGTTTTGCTTACCTTGAATTTAAGTGATGCTGCATTATGAATACTGTCCTGCTAAACTGTCAAAAAACAATTCTTCTTGTAACACTTAAAAGTTTGCTTTTATGCTCTGTAGTAAAAGTACTATTTAGAGTGAAAGCTTGGCTATAGTAAGTGACATTGGCATTCAAAGAAGGATATAAAAGTCTTACTGTTTACGTGGGAAATAAATTTAATATGTAAGATCTTTGATCAGATAAGAGTAGAAGTCTATTCATCTGTTTCTAGAATAAAAAAAAACAAGTTTCAGTTCTTCCTGTGGAAACGCTATATGGCACACCATTGGAAATATTTTTGTATTAGATGAATCTTTGTTTGCTGAGATTGTGTACTTTGTTTTGGAATGTTGATGTTGTCATTGATAAAACTTGTTTTGCTTTGCAGAAATATTCTTTGCTACCTTACTTGATTTTAGTATTAAAACAGTTCCTCCTTCAGAGGGATTTGAATGAAGTTTTTACTGGTGGAATTAGCTCTTACAGCCTAATTTTAATGGCCATTAGTTTCCTGCAGGTAAGTCTGTTCCTTATTTGTTTCTATGTTCTTAAATAAAATATTTTGGGTTCTGTACTTGTGCGTTTTTATTGTACTGTTTCTTCAGATGCCCCTTGCACAGTGCATCATTACTGTTATGCTCTGAGTGTTTGCCTCTTGAAAGATCCTGTGGACTACCTCTCAAACATCCAGGATCTATCCTGTATGAGCTGGAACAGCAGCAGGAGCCTTGTGAAAGGCATAGAGGCTGTGCATTGCTCTCTACACCAGGGCCTCTACCTGAATCATCTTACCAGTGCTTCATAAATCTGCAGGATGCATTTTTGTGTTTTGCTTCCCAGACTACTGGTACTGAATGTGCAGAGTAGTTGATTTCAGTGTTTATTAAAATGATGAAATCCAGCAGTTAAGTTTTTTTTTTACATGTTGGTTAGGTTTTGACATGCTTAAGACTGGCAGATGCTGTGCTTGAGTGATGAAATAGTCACAAGTTACAATGTTAGAAACAAGTTACAACTTCTCTTAATCCATTTTTGTGACAGTGAGCCTTCTACAGGTATGATGAGATATAGGGTTAGCATCTCTCAGCAGCTGTGGTAATGGAAAGCTTACATATTCTGCTGCTGGTGGTGTTGACTGCAATATTACTATAGATTTTGTGTACCAAATATAATAAGTAGAGAGAGAGAGAGACAAACTGTATTTCAGTTGGCAAAACTATATTGCCCCCCACTTTCTGAAAGCATTGAGGGATTGATTTTTTGTAGAAAATTGGGTACTACTTTGTTACTAACTAGGCTATAATTTAGTATGTAGTACTTATTTCTTGTTTTTGGCTTAGGGAAAAGAATTCCCTAATCCTCAAAAAGCTACATGAGCAAAGATGAAAGAATTCTTTGGCTTTCAGATACTGCTGAAGTGCTGCCCCCTCTAGGTTGTGTGAGAGTGGTTTAAGTACACGAAGAGTGAATTACTCAGTTCAGACTTATGTGAAGAAATATTCAGCTGTTTAAATGAGCTTTTTGTTGCCCTGTGTTATGGTCTGAAAACGACTAGTTTTTTATGTGCAAAAACTGGTTTGTGTTACAGCTACATCCAAGAATCGATGCGAGAAGAGCTGATGAAAACCTTGGAATGCTTCTCATAGAATTTTTTGAACTCTATGGAAGGAATTTTAACTACTTGAAAACTGGTATTAGAATAAAAAATGGAGGTGCCTATATTGCCAAAGAGGAAATCATGAAAGTCATGACTAATGGATACAGACCATCCATGCTATGTATTGAAGATCCTCTCCTGCCTGGTAAGACTGTACACTTCTTGCAGTATTCCAAGCTCAGCTTGTGCTCTCAGCTTGCGTTAGTCCTTCAGATGAGTTAAGAAGCTGCACTGGGAAGAGGCTATTGCTGCTGTAGAGGTACAGTCAGGTAGGAGGGCTGAGGGATATGGGCCTGAGGTCTCACAAGATTCTTAGCCTGAGTAAATTGGATTGCATGCAAACAGAGCAGTTGCATAATGCTTTGGAATTCAGAACTGTGTTGAGGACATGAGGAGATTCTCTGACAGCATTGAGAGGTAGTGAAAGAGAGAATTCCAGGAAATCCTGGAAGGGGTGTTGTTAGCAGAACAGTTCTCCATTATTTGCTGTGAGAATGAGATTGGAAGGTGTAGCTTTTACTGCCACAGTCTGTGGTGCCATACTTCAGATAAGTCACACCATATGGGAAAGAAATGCCCTAGGCGCAGAACCTGTCCTGCAGGGTTGTACCACAGGGACTGCACAGGAGCAGGGGTGGGTATCTGTAAAAAACAGCTGCTGTGGTGGTGGTGTGGCGAGCATTTGCATAACTGGCTTCTGTGCTGCACAGGGATCTTTAGGGAATGCCAGTTAGAGTTTTAGAGTTGCATGTTCGATAGATAACAAAATTATTTTTTCTTTTTAGATTTGGTTTTAATTCAGTAACCCTCAAAATAATTGAGCTTAATTTTGGCTAAGCACCTCAGGAAAATTTCCAGCTTTATAGTACTCAGTTTGTATTATATTTAGACCATCACAAGTAGCTGAAATTCCAAACCAGCTTTTTAACAAAGTCAATTTTCAGTTAATTTGGACGTCAGCACAAGTATTTCTAGAATGTAATTGGCAGTCCAAGTCCATACTGTCACATTTTGTGTGTAAACATTTTATAGCACTTTTACAGCACTTCTAAAGCAAATACCATGGATCAGGAGCTGAAAGCTGGCACCTTTCTAAATACTCAATAAGCTGAATGTTCTTACTTCCCTAGAACAGGTTGCAGGCTGTGATACTCATTTGTCTGACCATGTCTGTGGTATGTTTGTAACACTGTGTCCATCATGACTCTTGTTCTTGGCCAGGCCTAGGTTAGGGTGTGATTGTGCAGAACTGTCATTGTCATTGAGATTTTCTTTAGGAGCTATGTACTTACTTGCCTGAAGACCCATTTGAATAGCACATGAACCACAATTGTTTAGAGTCAAAAATCGTTACTGGCCTCCAGTTCTGTTCCTTTCTATCTGCTGGGGACTGAAGGAGAAAAAATTGCGTGTGCAACTGAGTGTTTTGATCACTGCCAATAGTACTCTGGAGAAGGAGAAAAAAGTCTAATAGGGGGTCTAAAAACTGTTCCTCCTGGCATTAATCTTGCAGAAATGAAGAACTGTAGTTTAGAAGAAAGAATAGCCATATGCTGTCAAAGAGTTGATAAGAATTAAGTTAAATAAAGCGTTTGTATGGTATGAGATAGTATAATTCTTATAGGGGATAGTGTTTTGGCAATGGAAATGAAAACTGACAATATTTTGAAGTTATCTGACCACTGTGTCTCATAGGGATATTCTTTAGCAGCTACTACAGACCTTCAGAACTTGCCAGATGAAGCTGGCAAGAAAATTATGTAACACATATAGGATAGCTCTTTGAATCAGATCTGATGAGTACAGCCTCCTTAGATTCAGACTTAATCACATATTCCTACAGTATCTAAAATTGCCTGTCAAGTGTATGTTAGTAACATCTAGAATTCTGTTAATTAGTTTAGTCTGTTATTCCTTCTGTCCCAGTACAAAAATCTTTCCCAAGGGTTCAGGTCTTGCCAGTTCATAAGTCATCTCTGAGTTTGTATTCAGATCCACTCAATGTCTGACTCTGAGGGTTGGTGGCAGTACTGTGAAGAAGATGGGAATAAGTTATTTTCATAAAGAGTGGACACAGATCTCTCAACTTAAATTTGCATAAGCTGCTGGTGAGATTTACCCCTGCAAACCTGTGTTTGCACTGTATCCACAGGTTTTTAAATTTGTTTTTTAATCCTTTTTTTTTTTTTTTTTTGCCTGGTCACAACTGTCTATAAGGTTCCTGTTAAGCCTTAGAAGAATACTTGAAAAGATGGTTTCTTAATCCCAAAATGAGACAAAAAGTACAGGGATAAAAAATACCTCCCCCTTTCAATTTCTCAAAGACTATTGAAGTAGTGTAAAAGTCGCTCCTATGAATGTATGCAGTAGTTCAGCAGTGGGATACTGATGGGTATAACTCAAAAGAATAACTTTAAAGTGGTCTTGCAGGGAACAGCAATGTGCTTAGTGGGATTAGTTTCTTTAAGTTGGAAGAACTGTTTTATTTTATTCAGTGTGAAATGGTGGGTGATGTCTGGCTAAGAGATGAAAGGTGTCATCAGAAGGATGTGATACATCATTCTATCTGCTCATAACCTTCTGTTAGTTCCTGGATTTCAGAGGAACAGGCGTCCAGGTTCCATAGTGTGTTGTTGATTTGGTTGTAATGGGTTTTCTTAGATTCTCTTAGGTACTGCAGGGTTTCCTCAGAGATTCTCAGAGACTGATCATTGTGTGCCAGAGGATGATAATTTGTGTGATTTAAGAACCAGGATTCCAACAAAGGTGTCAGAAGTCGACACTTCAGGTGGGAAGCTTGTTGAGGTCTGGATTTGAGTTATTGGACTAATATAGCGGTGATGAAAATTACTTCAATTTTGAAGTAATCATTTATACTTGGTCTTTCTACATAGTTGAAGATCTTTCATCTTGAGTTAGTGTCCTAGGACAGGGTAATGAAATGAAAGTAATTCCCTTAGCATTGTCTAAAGGAGGGAGCTTCCATAAACATTTGTAGCTGCACCGTTTCACTTTCTCAAAGCACTTGTCCTTTTTGTAAAATGTATAAAAAGTAAAAGCATTTATTAAGGAGAACTACAAAGCCAGGCGCTCAGAAGTTTGTTCACAGGCATATGTTGGAGCAGGGTAGATGATGTCCTCTTGGAAGAGGTTTGTCTGGAGTTGGTCTAGCAGTATCGTGTCTTGGAAGACATAACTATGTTGGCAGTTGACAAATCTTTTAATCTGTGGTTGTAAAACAAGCTTGGCACTTACCCAGCAGACTGTTGAGGGGCTTGTTATTTTACACCTTTGTGAATCAGGTGATTATGAAGGTCCTCCAGTCGTTTGTGATGCTCAGAACAGGAATCATTTTTGGTCTAGTTTCAGACTGGCCGTAGCTAGAATAGCTAAATTGCTACTCTTTAATAATACCAACTTTAAAACTTGGAGTTCTACTTGTGCAGCTCCATTCATGAGGAAGTTTGTTCTTCATTCTGAATTGCTGTGGGCAGTTATTAAAGTTCTAAACCTTAAATGTGTTTCCTTGGAAAAAAGAATCTTTAACTTGCCGGGTTTATTATGCTTTATGTTGCTTGCTTCTGCATCTTGATAGGTCACAAGTATGGGAAGTAAATAGATTTGAGATTGGCTAGAAGAGATAATCTCATGGATGTTGCCATAGTGGCAGCCCAGAATGATTCATTGCAGCTTTTCAGTATCAGCTATTTATCATTAGAACCTGCAAATATATATGTTTGTGTGTGTGTATAAAGCATACGTGTTTATAAAAATACACAGGTTCATTGAAGTTAGCATTTGAAAGAACCTCTTTAATGCTGAATGTTGCAAAAAGCTGTTTACTAGCTAATAGCTTAACATGAATGGGTCTGCTGCAGTTCTAGCTCATGGTCTTACCTTTACCTTTTCAGGCCGTGTTCTTAAAACCGCTTCAGGTAAAGGAAGGCTACCTGATGGAGTGGTAATACTGATAGCAAGTGATGGAAATTTTGGACATGCTCCTTTAGGGATGAAGGCTTTGTAAGAAAGAATAAGGATTGAATTATACATGAAATCACACACCATTGTTATCTGCTAATGTACATCTGAGGATTGAAGTATGTATGATTTTTTTAAAGAGTGACAGCATTTGGGTTGCGTGCTTTAACTGATCAGTCTAGATTGTGACCAAAGAAGGATGCTCAGTGTAAGACATGATTCTCTAATGAGAGTGATCTCTCAGAAGAAAATCTATTGAGGGCAGCAAATGCAAATGTGTGATCTTCTGGCTTCTTTAATATGTTGTTTTGTGGATTGGCTAGGGTCGTCTTTATACAGACTTGACAGATCAGTTCACAGTAGCTCCAGCTGCAGCCCAAGTAAAAAGCTCTGCAGACTGTATAATTGATTAAGACATGTTAATTCAGACATTTTTATGAATGAGTTACAGGTGCAGAATGGGGTAATCCAGTAACCCAAGCATGGTATGGCATGAGCTATTCTGCCTCTCTTCTCAAATCTGCTTCAATCAAGACTCAAATGCAACTTCATTGATTAAAACTAAACTGCCCAAGTTTACTGTAATTGGTTTAGGGAAGGCTTATGATTTCTTCTGCTGGCACAACAGAGGAGGTAGTGACAACTGATGAAAGGAATAGCCAATATTTTGTGGCAGCCCTGTCTTCATTTTGGTACAACTTTTTGCAGGATACATGCCAAATGTACCTGCACAGCATTGGGTTAAACTAAACTAATAAAGATTCTTTGAGTGCACATTGAGTGTGTATTCTTAATTAGTGTTATGTGAATTTATTGAGTCATTTAGGTTGGAAAAGAGCCCTAACATCAAGTCCAACCATAGATGGACTTTAATTTAGTGGTAGGTGTGATTATGTGTTTTTAGTATGTATTCCGTTTCTGTATTGCTTCTCAATTTAATTATCTTACATATCTAGATTTAGAATATCATTATGTGGCTGGACACAAGTGTCTCTGAAAAGCTCTTGCTGAATTAATTGTTACTTTTTTAGTATAATTAACATTGTGTTCTGATTTCATGACCACTAAAATATTTTGGTCAGTTTTCAGCCACCTTTGGACAAAGTCCTTTGTGAAGTCCTCCGTGAAGAACATTACCATGTGTTTCCTCCTAGATTCACTGTCCTAGGCCCACACTGATCTCTTTTTTTACTTCAGGATAGAGTCTAATAGCAAATAAACCATTTGAGAGGCTTCTGTAATAGTGGCTGCTGTATACCACAGTGGTGCATTCAGAGCAAGATATTCAGTTATCACAGTAAAGAGGAAGTATTTCTTGATCGGTTTTTATTTGACCATGTGAATTACTGGAAAAATTCTGTTTTCCCAAAATGCTTTTATGTTTTCAGTTAGTTTTCATTGATTATGCTTTTCTGTTAGAATGGCATTATGGTTGGAGAATTTTGAAAGGAATCTGTTTCCTTCCCCTGGATGACAAAGCTCAGCAGGTTTGTCTATAGTGGCTGGACAAAACACTCAGGGGAGTGAAGTGTTTCTCTGAAGTCAATCTCAGCCTTGTTGGGTTCCGTCCTCCAAAGGATGGATTCTGTCCTTTACCCATCAATTTTTCAAAGCAGATTTTTCATTAATTTCTTTTATTCATGGGCTCTGATCTGATTTTCCCATTTGGTGGTTCATCCCTTTCTAGTGTTCTCACAGCATTTCACCCATAATTCTGAAGGAGGGAACCTTGCACTGTAAGCGGTTTTCTGCCCACTCAAGACCTAGTCTGTATTTTATGCAATTTGAAAGCAGTTTTATTTATGTTTCTTAAATTGAATGCTGACAGTGAATTTTGATGTCTGGTGCCAAATACGTCCACATGAAGCTCCCAAATGCCTTCTGCTAGTAACAGCAAGATTGTTCTAGGTATCAGATGGGTGATCTGTTCTTGTACATTGTCGCTGATACAGAAGGTATACAATGTTCTTCTGCAGTTCACATGGCAATAGATTTGGAAAGAGTTCCAGTTAAAATGTCACTCATTCCTAAAGTAGGGCAGTTGAGAGTGCTACAAACTTGATCAAGAAACAATACTATAAAAGCTTCTGGAATCTTCTATGATAGATTTTTGAAAAACTGGCTTATCCTGTGGAGATAAATATATGTGCTGGTTTATTAATCTGTAGTTTTGATAAAGTTAAATAGGGTTTTACGTGAGTCTGACATACTGAAGGTGACATACTGAAGGTTACATACTGAAGGTTACACAAATGAAATTTTAAACTGAATTTGGCCTGCAGGAACTCTACTGGTAAGTGAGACATGGTCCTTTAAGGTTGGTAGGTTCCCTCTGGAAGACAGCTCTAAAAGCTTTAAGCTGATTTCTCTGCTCTGTTTCTTTCAAGCACTAGATATGAGTATTTTAGAACTGGTGAACTGAGTGCATAATGTAAAGTGTCATTCCTAAGGTCAACTTCTTTTGCTGAAATAGGCACACTTAGGTATTCCTGATGTGGCTAGATGGGATAACTGTTTTAAACAGAATTAAGCTGTATTGTTGAGGCTTCTGAGCTTTAAGTATGACTAATGTTTTGGTAACTGATATTAAAAAAAGATGATCTGATGACTGTCACATTATTTCAGGAAACGACGTTGGCAGAAGTTCTTACGGTGCCATGCAAGTGAAACAAGTTTTTGATTATGCCTACATTGTTCTTAGCCATGCAGTATCACCACTTGCAAGATCATATCCAAATAGAGATTCTGAGAGGTAATTAGTTCACTTTTTCAATATCCATGTCTGTGTAATCAGTTAGGAATGTTTGGTTCTAGATTCTTAAAAGAAATGTTATTTATTGTTTAGCCGTGTTTGTATTGAAATATGCACAGAAATTTAACCTGCCCAGGGATATGAGAGTGCAATGCCTCAATGTCAGCACTTAAGTGGAGTATGATAAAACCCATGATGAGTCCAACATTCTGCTTGAAGTATTTCAAAGGAGGGTTTGCTGGTTTAAAGTTTAGTATGATGCATATATGTATTGTGGCAGAAAGAAATGTGTGTGATCAAATTACTTGTTTAGACAATTAGAAAACTAGATAAGGCTAAAAATTTCCCTGGTTCTTTAATAAATGCCCCCATAAACTGTTTCAAAAGATTTGATATGTATTTAAGAATTAAAGAATTAAAATAATATATTAAAAAACTTAATGGAATCAGTCCAGTTTGATTGTATTGCCAGAACTGCCATTAAAAGTAGCATACTTCTAGATATGCCATTTCAAATGCAGTGTCTTTCATAGAGACACAACCAGTACTTTGAGCTCTCACCTTTGCAATTTCTGTTTTTTGAAAGAGAGGAGAAAGATAATGAAGGCATGGATGCCATTTGGTATTTCCATTCATGTATCTGCTCTAGCACCTTTTGTTCTAACCCTTAGTGTGAATTTGGGCTAGATCAGAGGATGTTTCTTCCCTAAGACTTCCCTAAAATCCCAATGGCTTTGAGCTCCCCAGCTAATCACAGGGAAGGATGGCTGTAAGATGTCACATAAACCATCTCAGTACAACTGCAAACTCTAGTCATGATGTAAACTTTCAGCATTAATGTCATTGGAAGGTGAAATAGTTTCCTCTAGTAAGTTTACATTAAAGTGGACACAGTCTTTCACTTGTGAGTTTAAAACTGGCAGTACTTTAGGAGTGCCTGAAAATCCTTTAGGTTTTCAGTAGTATTAAATTCACAAAGGTTGAGACTGCACTGTGTTGAGGTACAGAAGGGGGTATTGAGTGTTTCACACTGACATTTGAGACTGCTGTCTTAAGATATTAAAGGTCACTGTTAAATGTGTACTGGCTGACAGTTCTTGGTACTGAATGAAACTTTGTTCTTACCTAAGTACAGGCAGAGTAACCTAGGGATTCCTGAAGTTTTGTCTTGGGTCCTGGTCTCCATTAACTTCTCTGTTTTTCTCTGAAGGATATAGTCATTATGAGGTGTCTGAATTTACTACAGGCATCAAAAAGTACATTTGTATAGCATCTAATGGGAGTCTCAGGTGTCATCACTATGTGCACTTTGCATGGACTTGCACTTGTTACTGTATCTGGGAAATGTTTGAATTTTGTTCACAACTGCAAACCTGTGGAGCAGTCCCAGCAGTGTTCAGGTGTCCTGTCTGACATGTCTGTGAGTTCTGGGCTGTCTGTGCCAGTGACATCTGAATCTCAGAACCCATCATGCCACTGGCTTGCAAGGGGACCAGCATTCAACAAATTTCTGTATACAAATAGTTCCCCTAGCACCAGTCTTGTCAGTGCCAAAGGACTTGTAAGTGGATGATAAGCTGTTTGGTAACAAGTGTGTTGCAGAAGTCTACATTCCATGTTTGGTCTCAGTTAAACCTGATGTGCTTGGGTAATCTAGGTATGTTTGTGGATCCCTCTTCCTGCTGTAAGGCAGAGTAGTCCATGCTCTGTATAAAGACCTTTCTGGGGGCTTGACCTAAAGCCTGGCCATCTGGGAGTCCTTTGTCCTGATCCATTTTTTCCCTTTTCTAGACTTGTTAGTAGATAGGTTAAACTATAGCATAACTGTAACTATAAACAATGGGCTCCATTTAAGACCAGGGACTGGCTTCTAGTAGAACATTACATTCTACTAGAGGGATCAAGGCTAAATGAAGATTACTTGAAAGGATAGGAAGTTGCAGGAGGCTGAACTCCCCAGGCTGAGTTTATTCAGTTTTGTCCTAATTTGGACTAGTTTTTTCCTAAGTGGGATGGTTCTTGAACTGTCTGATGGGTTTGAATTCATATTTCTTCTTCCCAGGGAAGGTTTCTGTGTACAGAGTTCTGTTTTGTAGATGATACTCAGTAGATTTCATATCTTTCTTGGTGATTGTTGTAGTTCTTTTTTAGGGTCAGTCCAACACAAAAATATGTCTACGTTAATTGAAGGCTTTCTAAAGAGTTGCTGCTTCTGATAGTCCCAATGGGAAAAAAAAAGTCAGATAGTAGTCCTTCAGCAGCATTGGCCTTTTTCTTCATCATGTTCTGTGGTAGCAAGTCCCACAGAGTAATAAGGGATAGATTCACATCACTCTTACCACCATTGTCATTCAGGCTTCCAAATAGAACATCTGAGGTGTAGTGGGAATTAAAAGCTATCTCCTATCATGGAAAAGCTTTCTTCTCAGTAGAAACAGTAATCAGCTGGATCCTGAAGGTAATTCTTACAGCTACAGAAATTACCTTAACACTATTTTGTCCTCAGTCAATCTATCTATCCCCTTCTGAGAATGGCTTAGGGAAGCTTGATTGACAGTTTGGTTGATTTTATTAGAGCAAGCAGCTACCTGTCATCTTGGAAAAAGGAGTTTCCTCTTAGGAAAATGAGACTGAACCATTTTGAGCTTGTACAGCTTGTATGCAATGTAAAGTTTGGTGTTGTCTTCAGCCAAGGTGACTGAAAATTGTGATTGATTTCTTAATATTTAGGGCCACAGAGGCATGAGTCTAGCTGTGAAATACAGTTATGAGCAGGATATCTCCTGCTTAAGGATTGGTGGTGTTGGTATGTGCTTTGAACAGCCTTCATATGATCTTTGCCCCTAGCCTGTCTCTGAGAAAGAGTGTGCCATCTCAAGTGAGCTCATTTCTTCAGTCTGTGAGGAATGATATTTTCACAGAATCATTGAGGTTGGAAAAGACCCCTGAGATCATTGGGTTCAGCTGTTTACCCAGCCACTACTGTGTTCACCACTAAGCCATGTCCTTCAGTGCCACTTTTACATGGCTTTTTAATACACCCAGGGACAGTAACTTCATCACTCTGCTGGACACCCTGTTCCAGTGCTTGACAACCTGTTTGTTATTGAAATTCTTTATAATACCTAATCTGAACCTTCTTTGGTGCAGCCTGAGGTCATTGCCTCTTATGCTTTCACTTACTGTGAGAAGAGACCAATGTCCACCTGGTACAACCTCCTTTCAGGTAGTTGTAGAGACTGATATGGTCCACACTGAGCTTCCTTTTTTCCCAGGCTAAACAACCTGGATCTTCTCAGGCCTCCTGCTCCAGACCCTTCACCAGCTTAATTTCCCTTCTTTGGACTTGGTTTTGAGACCATTTTTCCAGTTCTGTTTTTTGATGAACCACAGGAAACCTTAGCAGATATTTGACAGCAAGATCTCAATAAGCTCTGGTTATTGTTCATTTAAATAGTGGATTATCTGTTACCACCCTGTCCATGGCTTTTATATTAAGGTGTAATTTCATATTATACCTTGCCCGGGCTAAGTGCCTGTGTACTGTCTTCTGTCAGCTGTGCTGTTCCTTCCTTCACAGTCTGAATCTTGCCTTGCATGAGATCTAGCAGTCCTGCAGTCAGAAGGTGAGTCAGATGGACTTTTTGGTCTGACTGAAAACAAAAACAGTGCTTCTGTTGTGTCAAGAAGTTGATCCAGCTTGTGGTTGATGACATGTTGATCAGAATCAAGAGAAGCAGCAGGAGTTCACATTTGGGGCAAGAGGGAGAGAGTAGTATTGTACCCTTTCACAGCCCTAACTAAGTTGTGCTGCTCTGGATGTGACAAAAATCCATCCTTAGGTTAATATTTATGTTTTGCAGATTGGGATATTGGCTCACACGCTGGTCTGTCACATAGTTTGGCTAGGAGAGCATGCTCAGACTGCATCTCTAAACAGCTCTGTAGCCACATTTGGGAAGCTGAGGAGGTCATGTGCAATGAGAAATAGAAGACTTGGTTTTGCTGTCACATGCCCTTCAGTGTAAATTAGACTTTGGAAATCTTCTCTATTGTGCTAGATGTGGTGCAGCTGGATGAGGGAAAGACCTGTCATGCCAACAGGTCAGAGTCTGAGAAAGCCTAGGGAGTATCCTACTGCATGTCTGGAGTTGTCACTTACAGGTGATAGTCTTCAAAACAAGCATAGCCAGGTAGAAAGAGACCTTTCCATCTCTGTGCTTGAAAAGTTGTTGGGTCTCTTCCTTATATAAAATATACTATAAATATATAAAATCTTAGATAAAAATATATAAAATCTTAGATATAAATATATAAATAAATATAAAAATATAGATATAAAAATAAAAATATATAAAAATATATATATAAATATATATATATATATATAAGTGTATATATATAAATATATAAAAGAAACTAGTTCAGTAAATAACTTCTTCCTGGTCTTACTATATGATAATAGTAAGGGAAAAAACTTAAAGGGCCATCTTTCTCAGGAGACCTGATTTTACTAACCAGTTAACAGTATTTTTTATGTCTTCCAAACAAGCAATATTTGAAGAACTGTTTGTCTCAGACATCTGTAGAAATTCTGGCCTCAGTCAAAATAAAAGCCCCAAAAGCATGACAGTTTTTTTTCACAATAAAGGCAGGGTAGATTAATAGGGTTTTTTTGTTCCTAAGCATTTTCAGTGTTGAAAATAAATTTAGGCACAATTTTTAAATGCTTATTTTAAAGAATTGTTCTTTGAACCCATGGAAGTGCTTGAGTCCCATACATAGGAAATGGTGTTCTTTTGAGATCAGTACCTGGTTTGATCACACTTGCTTCCTCTTTCTTTGCTGCTTTATTAAGTATATGTCAGCATAACCTTAATCACCTTTCAGCTTCTGATGTCTCATAATGAACGTCTTTAATTTTGCTGCACAAGCAATGTAGCATGGATCTGCCTTTGGACTCCTGACCTTATAACTTAGTGAATTTCCTTTTTTCTACCTTTATACCAAAAAAGAGAGTTTAGAGCTTTGATCTCTGTGCCCTTTGAGAGGAACTGGTGAGAGAACCTATTCCCCCATTCTGTGTCTGCAACTCTGCCACAATTGTTGGTGTAGCAGTTGCTTCACCCATTTTGCCTGTTCTTCAGTATATCAGTCACCCAGTCTGATGAAATACCAACCTCTATTGTTCATTTTGCTTCTGCTATATGAAATCATAACTCTTGCTTCACTTCCAGGATAGTGCTCCAAGACGCATCAGGTTTGACACATTCCTTATATGTAATAAGCTTGTTACTTGGCCCATGTTCACTTTCTGGTTGTAAGGCCACAGCTGGTGATAGTTGTGAAATTTATGTGTAATCCTAGAGTAGAAGCTCAACTCTTTTTGAAGGCCTTCTCAGATGAAACTTGTTAACTGCAAGATTTCCTTCCCTGTCCTGGTGCTGATGAGACCCAGCTGGTGCATGTTTGAGTCTCATAGTGGCATTGCTCTTTTGGGAACTGCATCTTTAGGGCCACAGCTGAATCTCTGCAGTTTTGGTCATCCTCGTCTTCATTCTGTCTCCTTTTGCTCAGCTTACTCTTTGAGACTGAGAAAACAAAACTACATTGAGTATTTAAAATGCTGTTATGTCATGGGAGTATACATTAACAAAATGTGATCCTCTGATTTATTTGTTCTTTTCTTAGTGTGCTCTGCTTAGCTATTGAACTGTGGTTCCCAAAGTTGATCTTTAATTATAACCCAGATCTTTAATTTCTGAGTGGTGACAAGCACACTTGTAATTCTGCGTGTAAAATTCAAGAGTTTATTTTCCAGCATGCATCATTTTATCCACATTACATAAATAGAGTGGTGGATGACATGCATTCTGTCCTGGTGGCCCATCTGCAGCTGCACTTGGACTCTTGTAATTTAGAGGATATTATTTGGTTCAATGTTTGCTGGACTGACTTTTTCAATCCTAACAGTAATATGTCTTTAAAGTTGGAAGACTAACATGGAATAGGTGATATTTGGTCTTGCATGAGATAGTAATTGCTAAGATAGTAGGAGAATTATTGCTACCTAAAGTGTTACTATGAAACCCAGTAAATGTAGTCTAAATATATTAGGGTTTTGTATGTCCTGCCTTCCCATTGTATACCTAAACTAAAACAAAATTCCAGTACTGGTACAAGGTACCTTTATGATGTGAAATACAAAATAAACTTTAATGTAATCATTGAAGATGAATAAAAATAACATTATCTGCTCCACAGTGTTAACTTTGCACAGCCCATTTTTGTACAATAGTAATTTCTTCATGTGTCTTGAGTGTGGAGTTATTAGTTAGTGTTTCAGTGACTAGTCTCTGATGAAATGAAAGCTTGAAAATTTATCCCTCAAACAAGAAGATTCAAGAAGTATAATTCAAATAGCTGAATGTTGGGAAGGTGTGTTGGAAAAACACTACTTTGTTGATTACTGGTCACTGTTCAGCAGGACCAGGTAAGCTTTTTCTCTGAGCCTCTCACTGCTATGAGTTTATTGAAATTCTTCCTTGTTTTGCAGCCAGTCTGTTTCTTGTTCCACTACCTCACAATCCATGGTACTTCCTTTATAATTGTGGGGGCCTTATCACCTTATAAGTCGTTTTGTAAATCCAGAAGCAAGGAATAGTGAAGAACTCTGTCTCCACACAGCCAGTTGTGGTGCTGGGATGTTTTTTGTCTTCCGTACATCCCATACCTGTTTACAAGCCAGATTCTGTGAAAAAACTTCCTGTATGGAGAAATGCAAGAACCATAAATTGCTTTTATCAAATATACTGTTATCAACATGTGCATTCTTTATAGTTAATATGCATACCATTTAGAAATACAGAGTAAAAATCTTACCTGTGTGTCACTGCTTGCATGTTAGTGTGGTAAAAGAAAAATAACATGAATATAAGTGGTGCTTCAGTGAATTAAATGGTGTGCTAAAAAAAAGAAGGTTCAAAAAGAGTTTTTTGTTAGGGATATCTTAAACTGACTTTTAGTGTAATTTGGTAGCTTGTTAAAATGCTTGCAAATATGTAACCAACAGTCTTTGTTTAATACTTAATTGAAAAATTTTTTTAGCACATTAGGTAGAATCATCAAAGTGACCCAAGAAGTGATTGACTACAGGGCCTGGATTAAAAAGAAGTGGGGGAGCAAAATTAATTTATCACCTGAACTTGGTAGGTATAGCAGGAAACCAACTTAAAATTTTTTCTTGACTTTGATGTAATTCAAAATACTCATGCCTTGAAATTAATCATTCAGATATACAGGAAAAAAATAAAAGGAACCTGTAACTTTCTAACCCAATTAGTTTTTTCTGAGCCTGTTTTTCAGTTAGCTTATTAAACTGCAGCTCTTCTTAGACTTCAAGGCCCATGTGTTTGTATTCTGTGCTCTTAAATGATACTTATGTTTTCTGTTAACAGATAATAGGTTGAAAATTAGAGACCCAATAGCTCTCTGCAATGGAGAACAGCAGCAGAACAGAGACTCTGAACCATCTTACAATCAGCACTTGGCATTGTCATTGGCCAGCACACAGCAGTTATCCTCTGGTTCATCTGCCTCTTCTGTGTCATCTCTCTCCAGCAGTGACATTGTAAGCTTTTTCTTTTAATGGGTTAAACTAGTAAGTAGCAGAGATTATCTTCAAAGCCTCAACTGGTACAGCAGTATATATAGCAGTTAATGGGATACTGTCCCTAAACTGCTACAGCAAATCTGTAATTACTGCAATCAATTTTTTTGTATATTAATTAATGGGTCTTATTTCCATCCTAAATCTTTGGTACCCTTTGTTGCAGTAGTTAGATGTAATGAAATATAACAACCCAATTTAACAGTAGCTAATTAAGTAGAAGAGGAGAAATGTCTTCATATATCCTTCCATTAAGCAAAATCTTCCATTGTCAAATTCTGATCCTTGTTTCCCATACCTGAAATTGACCATGAACATTATATTGTGCTGTGAAGGGTAATAATACTCATTATTTTCAGCCAAGCAGTCAGTTCATGTTTTAATGGTAACAGGGCACTTGCATAACTCTTGTCAGCTTCCTTATTTTAAAGTAGTTGCTGGGCTTTATTATAACTTCCTGGAAAAGGAGGCTGCAGTCTCTTGAAGTATCTTCCCAGACTCTTTTAAGGTTCTGCCAGGTGGTTTTGTTTTGGTATAAAGTTAAATCAGTGCAGATTACAAAGCACAGCACTGCAAGGCGTGAGCGGCTCATTGTGAATCTTCTGAAGCATTTTGTCTTAGGTAAAGGTATTGATGGAAGGAGATGTAATATGCAGTCAACTATGAAGTGAATAACTGGATGATGCTAAGAGAGGTCCAAATACCTGTTTCTTGACTGCTTTCAAAAACTAATCAAATATGGAATAAAAATTGGGAATTTTATTGAATTATTGAATAAAAATTTAGTAATTTTTGAGGGACAAGCACTGCCTATATATGTTCTGGTTACTTTCTGTAATTACTTTATGCTACTATTCTTCTGGTGTTGAATTGCCTTTTTATGCCACCTTCAGTAAACAGGACAAATGTTTTAGTTGTACCATCTGGCTAATGAGCAAAGAACAGCATGATACTTGCCAGTGATACTATTAGCCATGCTCCTGGTTTAAGTATATCAGTGGAAAAGATTTTGCTGTAATAAATTTTATGAGAAATGCAAATATTTGCTTATTATATTGACAGTGCACAATATTGGGTGTTGAGTTGTTATGAACTCCCCTTAGTCCTGTTTAGCCTGATGTTGAAGGTGAAACTTCATTGCCTGATGCCAGAGAAATTAATGAAAAGTGAAAAGGATCTCAGCATGATAGAACATGAAATCTACTTGGGCATTCACAAAGTAAAAGGAAATGCTACATTTTCTAACAAAATAAAATCCATGTCCATGTCCTTGTGAGGAAGGCCAGGTCATATATTGGCATCATGTCCTTGGCAGACTGATAGAATGTTAAGTTAATTTGGAATGGAATGGCAGGTTTCTAAAAAAGGACTGAGTTCATCCTGTTCTTACTTGGGCTTGTGAAGAGGAGAAAGTTCTGGCTGAGCAGTCCTGAGCTGCACCTGATTCAGGAAGAGAAGCCTATTCTGCCATACTCAGGTGATCTGTGCCATGATCTGGCATAGTGCTGTGCCTAGGTTGCAGCAGAGGAACATCTGGCATATGTGACAACTTGTATTTGTGCCAGAACTTCCAGTGCGTTATTAATAGGCAAGATGTGATGAGCTTTTCTCTCAGCTTCAGAAGAAGGTAATTATGAACATGGTGCATCTCATCACTTTGGAGTTACATGCAGTGTTACCTCTGATGTTGTGGAAGGATTGTTCCTCAGGAAGGGTTCTGTATTTATTTAAAATTAAATCATCTGAAATTTTCTGGTACTGGAAGACTGTGAAAGCAAAGTATAGATTATAAAGAAAATGTATGAGACGAGGAGACCCCAGAGTTACTGTTTGCTGGCTTCTTCCTGATAATTAAGGTTTTATTTTAATAGCAAGATATTATTCCCGATGCCACTGTTAACCTTAAGCACAAACTTTACAATAAGACATTGTTTCAGGAGGTGTGCTTTTCATGACTGCAGAATATCTTTTGCTGTTTGGGAGATGCAGGATCCTATCTGTTAAATCATAGACACTAGATAGCGTATTTGCTTTTCTATTTACTGCTAAAGTTTCACTGATAATAGTAATCAAGTGGTCCTTTCTGAGTTCTACCTACCAGTATAATAAAGTCAGCTTACTTGTGTTGAGGAAGAGGAAATAGGCTTGAAAACTTGACATTACTTTCTCACATTGCCCCTCTCCAGCCATCCATTGAAGCAGTTGTATTTTGAAGTCATCACATCACTGTTCACTCGTGATAAGTCTGGGGGCCTTGCATATATTTGTCAGCATGTCCTGGAAGCAATATTGGCTGTATATATTGAGTGTGCAGGCATTATCAGAGCAGTGCAGTATTGCTCACAGGGATCCTAGAATTTTTATTAAACCCTATAGTTTAATAGTTGGTTGTAATGCAACGTGCTGTTTGGTTTTTAAAGATTTGCTTCCTTGGAGTTCTGACAGCATTACAGGTTTTGCATCAATAATCTGTAAATATGACTCAGCAGCTGAATGGATAATTGTTCTGGTGTCTTGGACTTATGGGTCTGTCAGCTAAAGCAATGGTTATAGATTTATCCTGGCAGCAGGAAAACAGAACAATAAGAAGGAACATGTTTTTCTCAAGACTGGATTGTCATAAACCAGAACTAACATTTAGAAGTCAGCCTCTCAATGTCTGTATATGCTCAGAGAAATGGAAGAAAATCAGAGCTTACAGTTACTACCCTGAGTTCTCTGTACTGGTGGCAGCTATTTAAAGATGAGAACTTAAGTACCACTGAGGAGCAAGAGAAATGTCTTTTCAAAGGACAGTCTTCTCTTTCCCTCTATATTTTAGATTTATGTGCTTTTTCTCAGCATACCATCTGAAACTCAGGAGGATGTTTACTTTCATCTTTGCACATGTAGGACTAGCTTGCAGGAGAACACGCTTCTTGACCACTGTGTGTCTTACACAGCACAAAATTAAGAACTGGATCTAATGAGACCACATCATAATTTTAACAGAAGGTATCCTTTTATGAATTTCCCAAAGTAGCAAAGCTATTTACAAAATGCCCTAATCTAGCACTCTCTGGCCAATGAAATTCTAGTCATGCTGTCTTTAGTAGGTGTTCTAGCCGACTGTAAAATCTTTATCACAAAGGACAGCTCTTCAAAGGGCCAGTGAATTTTGGATCAAAGACGTTGTGGAAGAGAAGCCTGTCTTTGGGTATCACTGTAACTATTAGTGGGAGAGCTGTTCAGTTTATGGGATTGTCCTACTGTACATGTCAATACAGAGCTCTGACTCACTCAGCAGTACTTCTAATATAGTTTTGTGCAAAATATTGAGTACTAAAATTCCTGCCATGTTACCTTGGTTCTGTGAAGAATGTAAATATTGGTGATCAGGAGCAAACTAAAGAACATGTATTAAAAAACCTTATGGATACAAGGAATCTGGTTATCAGAAATATTAGACTATTCATATATTTTTTCAATTACGTTAATTATCAAACTGAGCTATGTAGTAAGTCTCTCTCAATGAAGTTTTCTCCTGATTTCAAATGCCCTATGCTGCCCTGAAAAAAAGCAGGTAAATTCTCCACTCCTGCAAACAGGTAAGTTGTACAATATGATGCATTCCTACATGATCCAACAAATGTTGAAGTGAATAATGGAAGATGTTTTATAAATGTCTTTGCCATCAAGGACAGTGCAAAGTGTCCTTGTTTTACTTTATGGAAGCCAGAGTCAAACTGTTTAACAACAGAAAAGAAGCCTCTGGCATTAAAAAAATCTCACATTGGTACTGAGTTAAGTGATTGCTATGAGAATCTGAAACCAGATGAAAAGAGCTATGTTTATCCCCACTCTCCACTTGTTTTGGGTAGTTACAGATGTCAGTCTCACAATCAAGCAGTGACCAAATTCCTCTTGAAAATGCTATGTTGGTTGGGTTTTTTTTTCTGGTGCATTTTTTTCATTCTGGACCTGCACTCTATAACTGGTAACCAGGATTTCTTGTTGCTTAAGCATTGTGGAAAAATGCTTTTCATTAGCTCAGGAAGTCCTAGAGTAGTGCTAGAGAATATCTATTGCCTGATCAAAGTCTCTGCCAAGTAAGAAATAATCCTAGGTATGTTTTTGCAGTCTCATTTTGGTCTGGTTTGAATTTTGGTGCTAAGTATGTTCTGCAGTTCTGATAATGTTATGCCAAGTAAAGCTTAAGGTTTTATGTGACAGTGATGGCGGCATATCAGTAGCAGATAAAATGGCTCATAGGAAATTCTTAAATCCCTTTTTTGTTACCTTATGGATATATAATGTCATATTCAGTCCATCACAGAAACCCCAAGTTGTCTTAGAAATTTGTCTCTACCAAATTTCATACACCTTATCTCAGTGTTTCTGGTGATAATGTTGTGTGGGCTTCCGTGATGAGATAATTTCATGAAGACCTCTAAATTCTGCAATCATGCCAATGAAGTTAAAATTTCAGTGAACAAGGTAGCCCTGTAGCCTAGCTTTGGAGAATACACAATCCTTGCCCCTTTTTAACTTTTTCACATTTACAATAGCTTCTTTCAGATGGTTCTTGAAATTAACTGTAACCCTTTCATCTGAATGTCAGTGCTTGATCTGCCTATGGTTCAGCCCCATCAGCTCAAGAATATGCTGCTGAGCAGAACCTAGAGTGTTCTGTGAATCTGTCTTTTCACTGTATTGAAGTATTTTGTGTTCAGTGCCTTGATTGGATGCTTACATTCTGAGACTAATACATAAATGTGACTGATAAGAATAAGACTCATTGTTCTTTCAGTTCTGCTGAATGCATACAAGATCCACACTGATTTTTGGAACTGTTATTTGCTTTACCGTCATGGTGGTTTAGTACTTGAACTCAAAATGCCTAATGAAGTTATCAACCATCTCACCTTCCTTCCTATTAGCCAGACTAAATGTCAGCTTATTAGCAGGAGCTGTTTTGCTTCCATGTTCACAGAGAGGTGATAGAGTGTATGACGTATCTTGTCTGGATAAATGTTGCGCTTTTTAAAAATGATTAAATTTGCAGGCATGAGGTATGCTTATCTTCACTAGAGGGACAGACACTTCAGAATATATAACAGCTCTTCTTGAAGTCTTGTTAAATCCATTGTAATGACAGATTAATTTAGAGAGTTGCAGTTGAAATTGTGTGTATAAAGAGTGGGGGCAAAAGGAGGTTGCCTAATAAAATTCTCAGCCTTGAGAGCAGGAGCTACACAAATTTTTCTCTTTTCTTTTTACGTGCCTGTATATTCTTGTGTCCTAACCAAAGTAACTGTTCAAATATGTATGAATAGTTGATCATCTTTGTGTAGAATAATGCAAGTTTTGTCTTAAGCTTCTCCCATTTCTGAACAAATAGAGGCAAGTTCTTTAAAAAGCCTCTCTTAATGTTCAGCCTTCAGAGAGATGTAAGTGCTGACTTGCGGACAGCTTGTCTTCAAATAAAGCAGTGGGCAACACTGAGTGCAGAGACACAGACAGCCTGGTGTTAATTGGGGAAAAGCATTTAATTGGCATTTCATTTGGGGCATTTAAGAGTTTAGGCCCCCAAGTCCTTATAACTACCATTATTTTTTCTTATTCTTGCTATGCAGATTATGAGCACTTGCTGTGGATTAGAGGGTAACAGATTTTTCTAGGGTTTCTTTTGGCTATTTTACTCTTTCACTGTATGCCCCCATATTTGTTTTTGAAGTTTTTAACCTGTATCTCTGACAGTGTGGAATTTTAGACTGTCTCATGTTTTTCTTCAGTTCTTCTGTATCAGTTCTTTGAGCAGTCTCTTCTTCATACCCACTTAATGTAAGAGTAAATTTCTGCAAAGCTGCAGGAGGCACAGTTTTGAATACAAAATTCTAAAGTAATTTTATTTAATAAGTTATTCTAAGCTGCAGAGGATGCAGAGGGAATCTCTAATTCAGTAAATGATATTTTACTGCTGTGAGGTCAGTGAAGTAAGGAGAGGAGCACAAAATTTATGAAGAGTCGACTTCAGACTAGTTGCTGATGCTGAAGTCTAAGCTGTAATCTTGCATATCTAAACATTTGCTCCCATGAAAAAAAAAACCACAGAGGTACCTAAGCCATTTTAGGATGGAAGAAAACCTAAATTCAGTATTTATAGTCTAATATGGTGCATGTTCACCTTTCATAAGGAATCCTGTAATTCAGTGCATAACTTGAAAATCAAAGTGGAAATATTTTTATATTGTTAGCAATACAGACCAGTTGTAAGCATGTGAAATAAAAGTATTGAGGTAACAAAGGAAGTTTTAAATTGTGCACTTTTGGGACCCTTTTATTTAAGATGGCTTATCTGAAATACAGTGAGTATTGACAGAACATGGAATAAGCTTGCAGTCAGGCCTCTCAGGGTATAATGAGGTGTGGTTGAAGGGCTTGTGTTTAATCTGGTATGTGCTAATTAGAGCATGTTTTCAGTTGTCTTTCTGCAAAACAAACACTAATGCTTTTGGAGTATGCATATTTTTCAGTTTGCTTTTGTATCCTATATTCTTTCATTTCTCCCCTTCTGTAACCACAATGACCAAGATCTTTTCTTTTTGCAATGAAAGGCAGAAAAATCAACCAACTTCACCTTAATTCAAGACTTACATTGTTTATAGGCTGGCCAGTGGAAGTGGAGCAACTGTATTGATGCAAATTATCTTGTGACCTTCCATAAAAGTAGAAATTTTGTTTGTCTCCATTCTATTTTATTTACACCATAGTTGAAGTTATGGCTCCACCTACCCAGAAAGGAAATGACACACTGTGGAAGAAATGGGATGAGGGCAGGGGGTGATCATACCTTTGGAAGCATAGTGGTTTATCAAGCCCAGTTCAGTAGGCTGGAGCATAAGGTATTCGAGTGAGTGCATGCATTGAAGTTCTTCTCCTGTACCTGGCTATAAACTAGGAAATGTCCGAAGTCCTCTGGTGTTGCTTTATGCTCAAAGGAATGTACTTTTGCACATTACTAAGCTAATTCAGTAATAGGATGTATTTGCTAGCCAAATTTCCTTTCATTAGCTACTCCTGCTTTTCTGCACTGGTGTTCACTTGCTCCTGTAGTGAGCTGATTCAGAAAGTGAAACAGTAAGAAGGTGATTACTGTTTCTGTGGTTCACCTCTGTGAATTAGCACATAATAATGTCAGATGCTAAGACAGGTGTAATGGAGAAGGCTGGAATGGGAAAAGAGGCAGAAGGAGTAAGACTGGCAGCATTCACCTGTTAAATCACTGTAACTGTAAGTAAGGAGAGGAACACTTGAAAATGTACAGTGTAAAGTATTAACTATAAACAAGACTTTTCAGTTCTTTGCTTTCAAAGATGGAACAGAGTTTTTACTGAAATAGTCATTGTTCTCTCACAGCTTTCAGCTCCTGAATGTTGTGGGAAAGAAAAAAAAATTAATTAGTGGAAGAAATTTTGAGGGTGGAAACAATAAGGATCTTTTTGCCAAGACTTTTGTAGCTCATTCTTAGAGATGAGGGTGAAAATCCAAACTCATCACATTATCAAGAAACTTGCATTCTATTGTTTTACGTTTTTATTTCTGAGTACTGACTTTAGGATAGTTAGACTCCTTTAGCATTGAGCCAAATTTAAACACACTGGGGTCATGAATTAATCTTAGGTGACTTCAGCTCTTAGGAAAGCATACGGTCTTGAAAATGGAAAGCTCTGAAATGGTAGTTGTTGTTAACTGAGAAGTTACCAGGTATCTTAAGCCTTGAGTTATTAATGGAATTGAAATAAGCTCTTATGGCCAGACCGGAGTCAGTAATGAGGTTTTGGCAAGTAAATATTCTCTTGGTGATGGAGTCCATAGTCTTCTTATAATGGGAGATGCATTTTACAGAAAAGTAAATTATTTTACTTTGTTTTCATCCTATGTCAAGAAGAGAAGCCTGGATTTAAGTTCTTAATCTTTCATATGACTGCAGTGTTTCACTGTTTCTGTTTAGGCAGAAGTTCATCAGTGTTTCTAGGTATCTTCTATACTTTCTCCAGCATTAAAGTAAACTAGAGTCCACAGTAATCAGGGCTGTGCACAGTAGAATCTTCCTTCTGCATACCAAGTTCTTAATCAGGAAGTTGAAACTGGTTGAAGAGCATGCTTTAAAATGGAAACCTCTCAAGAGGATAAACCTGCATGTTAGTCTTTTTTGGTTTCCAAAAGGATATCTTTAGAAGATATTTTCCTTGCAGGATGAGGTACTGCTATGAGGTGCAGTACTGTAGCTTTATCCCTACATTATCTGCTAAAATCAATTGAGGCATCATACCTTTAGTGAACATTTATCTTTTTTAATGTGACCTCTGTAGCCCTCACCCTAGTAGTGGTTGGAGCTTTTGTCTTCCAGATGTGTACCTAATGTGTCAAAAGTGTTACCTCCATGTATTTACTTGCAGGTCATCTGAACTTCTGTAGTGTTTCAAGTTAGCATGTTACACTTAAGAATCTGGTCCAGAAGACCAAGAAAGATTTAATCCTTCAGTGCAGGCCATGCTTATGGAAAATCAGATTTCTTCACACTGGGCTCAATTTTCTGATCCAAGTTTGATCTTTCAGTTTAAGAAGGGTAATACTGCTCTTTACAGAAGTATTTTGATGCTCTTAAAAAGTCAAGAGCATCAAAATATCAGTAATATAAGTCAGTCAATATCAACTCCATACAGTAATGCCACTGGCAATCCAGGATTGCCTTAGAAAAAAGATACAATCTGCCTGTATGAGATGTGTTTCAGTAAATAACACTTGAGGCAGAAAAACATATCTTTTAAAAATTAAAATAAAGCAACACAAGCTTAGTTTGTGGTGAATTCTAATCTTAGTTAAATGTTGTGATGTTCTTTTCTCTTCCATGTGCTACTCTTTTTCTTTTGAGCAACTTTTTGTTGCTTTAAAGCCCCTTAGAAATCTCAATGAGAAGTGTCCCATCTGAGTTAGGTATGTGAACGTTCAGGGATCTAATTGTATCTAAGCAGAAGAGAAAGGAGAGATCCTTTGAATGGAGACACTAAAATTGTTCTTTGGTCAGGTTTGTGAAGGGTGCATTGCAGATTTGCACATTGGTTTGGCTAGATAATAAATCCCTTTCTCCATCCCATTTGCTAGCTCATGGGTACTTGTGAGCATGCTTAGAAGCTTGTCTGTTCATTTCCCCCCACTTCTCATTAGCTTTTTAATAATTCCATTACCAAAAGTGTCCAAGGAACCTCTTCTTTGTGGAGACCTTAGCCTGTTTCCACAGTGTTGATACCACAGGACTGGGCAGAGGAGAAAAATGCCACCAAATCCAGGCATCAATTAAGCTTAATTTTTGGTCAGTGCTACAGCATGTAGTTTCCCTCTATGATGAACATATTTATTAAAGAATAAATATCTGATCTCATAAATAAGAAAATTTCTGCACAGATTCTTTTTACAAGTGTGCTGTGTCTCTAGTAAATTCATGATGCAGTTATCTGCTTCACAGAGGCATATTGTAACTTTTATCACTAGTTGAACTAATAGGAGAGCAACTCCTTTCTTTCTAGATCTTATTTTTTAGGAAGCCAACTTCATACAGACCAGTAAAAGACTAGTTGTTCTAACAAATTGGTTTTATTGAGGACTCCTTCTACCGTGAGTATTCAATTCAGCTGAGATGCAATTTTTGCTTTGTAGTAGCTCATTGTTTAGGCTGCTCAGTATTCACAGTTGTCAGTCTCACTTCTGCAATCTTCTTCCCCAAGAAAAGCTTTTAAACATTCTCTTGTTTCTGTTCTTGAGCAGCCTATTCTCTAACTGAAGAATCTAATTTAGAAAACAAGGCCATTTGAGGGCAAGTAGTAGTGCTGGAGATCTATTTAAAGTTTTGTGATTTAAGTGAAGAGTCTTTGCTTCCAGGCGATTAATCTTTAGAGACAGAGCAATAGAACGCTTCAGTAATTACTTCAACAGTAAAGATCTGTGATGACCTGAGCCAATAATGCCTTTTAATGTGGTAACTTCTAAACTACTAATTGGCCAACTCCCATCTCTTGCTATATTTTGAACCTAATAGCTGGCAGTGGAAAAAGCGCTAGTGGTTTGGGATTTCCATTGTTTTAAAGTTCAGAATGCTTTGTAGTTAAGAATGTAGTAAAAACCAACAGTGAAACATATAGGGAAGCTACTTCTGCCATTATGTTATGAAAAACTAGTTTTAAAAGAGCTTTTGTGTTCCAAGTTGTTTTAAAAGGCTGTAGCTTGCTTTCTGCCTTTCTCAACGGAGAAGATAATTAATCATTTAAGAACTCAGGTAGTTGGGTATTTTCAGAGTAAAGCCCTGGATCTCTGCTTGCCTCCTTGCTGTTAGGTGCTCCAGACACAGTATTTTAGCATCACCAATATGTTTGCTTAGGATGCATCTGAGATTGCAGGTGATCAGGCTGGAAGGAGGAAGAATAGTAATCAGTGATATCAGTTCCATCTTTTCTGTTATCCTGCATTCATCTTGCTTTCCCTGAAGAACTATCCCTCAAATTTCAGATGGAAAGCGAGAGGAGCAGAACTCCCCAAGAGCAGTGGTTTGTGTGACTGGTGTGTATTTACTGGTCCTGAGGGGCAGAGCATCAGCTTGTTTCTTGGGAGGTGGAGCCCTAACTTTGCTGTTGCTGGGTGGAGTGGGGGAAGATTGTGACAATTACAGTGAGTAACTTTGCCATGTAAATCAGTATACTCCAGAACACTGTTCTGAGGACAGAATCTGTCATGAAAACTAAAATTCTTGCTCTTCTATCACCCAGAGTGTTGCTGTTCTTGTTCTGTTTTTCCCCAGCTTTAGTTCTTATCTTCTAGTTTGAATTTGCTGGAGACATAACTTTGGCTTTAGATTTGTGCTGACTGGAACTGACCTGTGATTGCCATAGACCTGTTGACATTGTCTTCGTAATGGACGTTCAGTTAAACTTTTGCTAGATGTATAAAATAAACATAGTGCTGGCTTTTATTTTACTTTTTTTTTACTATTGAACAAAAATTGTTATGTTTTACAGTATTCACTTGAGTTGATATTTGGGTGCATTTTTCACGTGCATAGCCTGTATATACTGTACTTGCTGTAAAGTTGCTTTTCTTTTCCCCTTTTTCTCTGCCAAAAGGAATCAGATACACCACCTTGCACAGCTCCTAATGTTTACCAGTTCAGTCTTCAAGCACCGACTCAGCTTATGGCCAGTTTAGCACCCGCATTGCCCCTGCCAAGTGGTAAACCCCAATCTGCGCCTCCGAGAGCCCTGATAGTGGCCGCCAGTAATCAGGTATGAGCCAGCAACTCTGTCACACTGCAGCTGCAGCTCATCTGTGCTGTCAGTCTGAGGATAGCCTTCATAGAGCATGTGCTGAGCTTCATGTGGTCATCAAAGTACTTACCTGCTCTGTCACAGCTGTGGGGAGAGCAAAGGGTGGGAAAGGGTTTGGAGTTGAAGAGCCCCTCTGCAGCGCAGACACCTTGGAGTAAGTTAAAGGAGGAGTGTCAGGTGTCTGACTCCTTGTATTTGAGAATCCTGGTGCCCAGCTGGTGGGATGTTTGTAGATCCTTAGGCTCTTTAATTTCCACTGTAAGATGGTTTTTGAATTTTAAGGAGTAGTATTGACCTTTCTAGGCTTATTTTGTTGTCTTGATTTTGAATTATTAGATTTGGTTATGCTTGTAATACATTTTAAAGGTAGAGAACAGAAGATTAATTATGGACATGTGCACAAGGTTTTTTACCAAAAAATTAAATGTGTGCATAATTGTGCTGGGACCTGAATGTATTTTGGCTAATGTATCCATTCTGGTACAACCTCAGTGCCTCTTTCTGCAGGAAGAGAGTCCCTCAGTCTTGATAATTACAGCTATTAGTCAAACATGCCTCACACAAGGCTTAATGCAAATTGTGGGTTGTAGGTTGCCTGTGGTAACAAAACAGTGAGCTGGTTTCTTTGAAACTTAGTTTTGGTCAGGTTCTCTTCCTACTTCTCCAAGTCCTTCTGTCAGAGTTCTTGGGAATCAAGGGCCAGGAGATTTTTCAACTTAATGCCTTTTTTAAAGTTTGATTCAGCACTTACTTCATGGAACTTCACTGGACACTCTCCTGTTTGTCCATATCTCTGTTCCTGGGGAGCCCAGACCTGGGCCCAGCATTTCATGTGTGACCTCACCTATGCTGAGTAGAGGGGACATGATCACTTCCCTTGACTTGGCTTTGGTTTTAAGCTTCTAACTGATTACACTGATTCTTCCCCTCCTTTCTTTCCCTACTGCTCAGTCCCACCTAGGCAACACCAGCTTACCTGCACAGGGAATGTATTAGTGAGAAGCTAATAGAATAATATATTTCTATTATAATGTCTGCAATTGAATATTCACTGGCTGGTGAATACAATCCAGTCTGAAACTTCAGAAGGTTTTTTAGAATAAAACTGGAGAGTTATTTTAAGTTAAACTTCATCTAAAATACAAATTTAGTGTGGATTATTCTTTCCTTAACAGCTCTGCTTTTCTGAAGTAACGTGGAGCTAGTTAGGAGGCATGCAGTTGTTAGTACAAAACAAGTTGGCATTCAGAGTGTTTCCCACAGTTGTGAAGAGACAATGTGTTGTGTGAATTTTGGATGTCTGTTAGAATTCTGAATCCTGGAAAAAAGCTGCTTTGTAGCACTTTTTCTGGCTTTCTGTTCCTTGGCTGTCCTTTCAAGTGATTAACTGTTCTGTTAGTAGCTTTATAGTAGTTAAATGTTTAAAAGCAGGAAATTTTTTGTGGCTTTGCTTAACAAAGATGTGCCTTTGAGAATCACATTAAATCAGAAGAATTTCTTGCTACCTGTAGTTTAGAAATGGGATAATAGGCTATTTGCATTGAATTTACCAAAAGCTTATATTTTGTGATGTAGAAGTGGGTTTTTTTCAATCATAAAGTTTATGATTGAATCAGAAGTGGGAAATGAAATAATTTTACCCAGAATACTGTAAATATCTCCTTTCCACTTCCAACTTTCTGGAGCATGACTGTGCTAGATTAGGCTGGTGGCTTTTCTTTTGAGTGGATGAGACTCAACTAACTTATAACTCTTAATAGGTGCACTCTACCGTTGTAGAGGACTCCTGCCCTGATAGATTTGAACATGTGTAAGACTTTCTTAAAAGCAAGTCTTCTTTCATATTCAAAAAATTTTGAAAGGGACTCATTTGTCTACATGGTGTCTTCAGCTTTTTCCACCTCAGTTCAGCTTGGAAAGTGCTTTGTACCTGGGTGTTGAATGCAACTCTCAAAAGCAGGAGGTGCCAAGAGCATTTAACTGTATTTTGAACAAATTACTGCCTTCTAGGCAAGTTTGCTGCTGTTAAAGCTTCCTGGTATTTTCATTTTTGAAACATGTTTGGTGTGATTGCCAATTCTATTTATGTACTGCATAATTAATTGGAGAATTTCCAGGTAGTTCAGGGACTGATTAAGCTCCTGGCACAGGTCTGTGTGCTTTTCAGAATCATTATCATCCATCATTTTTCCAAGGTAATCATTCTTCTACTCTGCTGACAGCAGTTTGAAATTTTACTAGAAGCTTACAAAGCAGTGCTGCCCATTAGAAATAAGTGGAAAAACATGCTGAGACGCATGTCCAGATGAGTAGAGGGGGCAGAAATTGCTTGGTAACTTCCCAAGGAGAGGAGGGGACTACATTCCCTGTTGCTACTTTGAGATAAATTTAATTCATGCTGGATTACTGTTCACTAGGTTACCAAAATGAAGACAGAAGAAATTTCCTTTTTCTTAGGTCAGAAGAACTCTTTCATTTAACTTTTAAGATGCTTTCTTTTTTCCCCCAAAGGGTTATGTTTTGATTCCAAAGTATCTAAAGCCATCAAGCACCAGTCCCTCTGCTGAACTGGCTGGCTTCTAGTGTGTCTGAGGAAGTCTCCAGTAAAGATCAGTGGTGTCTGATTGGTAATATGTTTGTTGCTATGGAGACAAATAGGAAGTGCAACCTTAATGTCAGTGCTGAAATACCACAGTCAAAACCTGTAAAGGGACTTGAAGGAGTAGATTTCTTTTTTTCAGATTCTTTTGAGTTTGGCCAAATAAAGCAGAACATTTAAAGTTACAAACTGCTTTTTATATTGCGTTATAGGTACTTCTGTGGCTAGCATATTTTATTTCAGAGTTTGCTTTTATTCAGAGCAGTTGTTAATGCTGTTGCTTTGTCTCACTAGTACTGCTGATACTGCTTCTATCTCTGAGATGATTGCTGGAAGGTTAGCAGCATTGCAAACAGAATTGGTCAGGGACTTGAGTCGAAATTTCTTCTAGATGAGTACAAACAGTAAAGTGTAGCTCGACTTGGATGAAGGATAAGTTTGTGAAGATATTTAAATTCATGTCAGTGCAGAAGTATGCTGAATTCCGTTTCTATATTGTGATACTTCCTTGTTCTCAGTATGTCAAATTCAATTTAGAAATGACCTGATTTGTTCAATGGCATTTTTAAGCTGTTTAGGTACTGCAGGCTTCTTCATTCAACCAAACGACATTTTTGTTATTTTTTTTAAATTGAGAATGCTCTCATTTAGGGTGGAGTAATTTTTCAGTGTCCATGTGTTTTCATTGGAAGTAGGCTATGGTTGTCTACTTTGGAAGCAGTTTTGATTCTAAATTTTAGATTCCCATCTTCTGTGTGTGGCAGACAGAACATTGTTTAGTTTTTAACACATGCAGAACTTAGGGGAAGATGATGTTTTATTTCCTTTTCTAAGGAAAGAAGGGAAGGAAAAACTGAATCTGAGTTTCAGAGGTTGTTCAGCTAAAAACAGTACTGGAGATTTTTCATCTAGGTTGCCCTGTACTTACACAGACAGTCTTTATGTGGTGTTATCCTTCCATGTATGCAATCTGACTTAGCCTGACCAGACCCTGGATAACCTAATCTGACTGCTTACAACAGAATGTTGAGTTAAGTGGTGTCCAGAGGGGTCGATATAAATATCTAGTCTAGATGTTTAAAGGACTGTATGAAATCCTCTGGCCACATTGTTGGTTGCTTCCTGAGTTGCAGGGAAATCTACATAGTAGTTTCTTAGAAACATAAAAAAAGCCACTATAAATAAAAGCCTTATGGAAATGCAGAAGTCATACCTTCCTTTTGTTAACATAGTACTGCTTTATCTTCCAGTGTCATTATAATCAGCTTTTTGCTCACAAACTGAGATTGATTTGAATAATCACATGTATTTCCTCTGCAGACTTTTTCACATGTATTGGGATCACCTCATCATTTGGAAAGGGTTTTTCTTAACTATAGTAATAGTTTTTCTGTTCCAAATCAAAAGTGAGAATTCTCAGTGAGGTAAGATTTCTCTTTAAGGTCTGAAACTGTCAGCTTTGTGCTACAAAAGCCATTATCTCTTGTTCTCTATAGTGACAAGTATGCAGATACACTTCATGGCCCATGTCACAACAGCAGCAAAGTTGCAGTATGAGTTCTGTCTTCTGGTAGCATTGTTTTGACTCTTGACCCTCAGTTTTGAAACTTGAGTACTGACAAGATCAGAATTTTGCATGTCATCCTACTTTCTTTACCATAGCATAGTTCAGTATTTGCTGCCATGCTGATGGTGCTGTCTGCTGTCAGTCCCTCATTCTGGGGACTAGGCCCTCTGCTCTCTCAAATACTAATTTATCTTGGAGCTGCTCATACTCATATTGCCTAACCTGTTGTGAAAGGTGAAGAGAACCTGGACGTTTGTGTGGTAGCTCTGCCAGTAATCTATAATGAAGAGAAATAATCTGCTCCCTTGAAGCTTTTATTTTTCCAAGTTCTCTTGTGCTGGAAGGTAAGAAACATCTAAAATCTCTATTGCTTTCGAGCTCTTTTAAACCCCATGTTGATTTTCCTTTTCTTTCCTGTTCTTACAGTTGGGTCCATAAATTTCCCCTTTCAGTAACAGCAGAAAATAGTTTGGGCTCATTTGATGAAATCTATTAAGGACTCAAGATTTTATCAGTTGTAGCTGAAAGTAACCTGTAGGTCCCAAAAAGAGAAGTGTCTTTGTTTGCTGTGCTTTGAGCCTTATTTCCCTAGATTGCCAATAGTGAACAACTTTTGGAATACCTTCTTTTGGTTTGTCTCTACTTCAGCTTAGGATTCTAAACCCCATAGAAATCTCACCAGGTTAAGAGTACACCCATGTAGCATGTGCCAATATCTTGCAGAATCCTGTTAACCAATGTAAAATAATGAGGCTAGGTTGCCTAATAATTGGCTTATTCCTTATGTAGTTGTGAGTGAAATGTTGGTTAGGTCATTGTCCATTATTTCTCTCCCAAACAGTGAATCTATTTCATAAGGAAGTTAAATTTTTTAGTGTATTTACAGATGATATGATCAGAAAGTCAGTGAGTGCTACAAGCCAAAAATAGAGAATTTGGAAATATTGAAAACTTTGTGAAATATTTTGAGAATGCATAATATGTTATTTAAGGTTTACTTAAAATGTTAATGGTACATTAAAGTAGCACCAAATACTTCTCTGGTATTTCACATGAAATGATTTTGGCGTGTGTGAGTTTGATTACAAGTCTGATCAGCTGCAGATTCGATTCAGTCATGGCCTTTAATCCTCTTAACAACAAAATATTAAATATGTGATCTTTCAAAACTGTCTTATGCTTTTTCTAAGCTTTTCCTTTACCTCTGTAACTACTTACCAATCCTTTTGGAGCACTGTAGCACTGTATAATCTATTTCTAAGTTGAGCACAGATACTTTATTACCAACATTTTTCTGCCTTTCTTTTCTCCTTACTTTAGAAATTCTATCAGGATAAAAAGAAACCTAACAAAAGACCAAAACAATTCAGAAGCCTGTTTATGTTTAGACTTCAGCTCTGTTATGTTATTTCAAATTGTAGGGGGTTGATTTTTGGCTAAAAATTCTCTTTTTGAATAATGGCAGTCTTTAAATGTCAGCAGTTTTGTACAGTAAATTTGCCAGTATTTAAGAATAGAAATTTGGTTTCCTTAGCAAATAATTACTTGGAATTTCTATTGCAACGCGGTTTGTTTTCTTGAGTTTTTTTCTGGGGCTTTTTTTTTTTTTTTTAATTTTCCTCTGTTTTTTTTTTGTTTGTTTTGGTTTTTGGTTGTTGTGTTGTTGTTGTTTTTGTTAGTTTCTGGAGGGATTTGTTTTTCTATTTTGTTTGGGTTTTTTTCTGGAAGTTTTTTTTTAACCAGGTATGTGATGAAGAATTTCACCTTACCCCACCTACAGCCTTATCTTAAATGTGAATTATTTAGTTTACCCTCCAGATGTAGCAGATTATTCAATGCAGCTAAAAACCAAACTAGTTCTGTATGTTCTATTTGTTAAATCACCCTTAAGATGGGAGAGCTTGTTCTATGTAGAGAAATTAGATCCAAAGAAGTTAAAACTTCTAAATAGAAGATTTGTCATGTCATAGAGGAAGGGCTTTCTTTTTGGATTACCTGATCTCTCTAGACATCATCTGCTACAGAGGTTGTCTCTCACTGATTGTGTGAGTCTTGAGCGTGAGAACATCCAGAAGTTTATGGCCAGGAGAAAGATGTTTGATGCAGCCTCTTGAGATTTCCAAAAACATGAAGTAAATTTCTTTTATCGAAGGTCCTGAAGGAAGCTAAGTGAATGATATGTGTCCCATTTTAAACAGTTAACTAATTGGAAAATGAGGAACAAAAAACTCAGTTTTTCTAAAAGATAGAGTTCAGCAGGAAAGCCTTGCAGGAGTTTGTGCTGCCTAATATCTAAAAGGCAGTGGGTGAAGCCTGGTGAAGTTTGCTGGTGGTGTGAAGCACCTTAAGGGCTACTTGACAGGATGCAGAAGGACCTTTCAAAGTGATGCACCAGGAAGGAGAGAAATAATTTAAACTTTGTAGAGTGGTAGGCCCTGAGCAGACAGTTTCTTGTAAAGATGACATCTTGCAGAACACCAGCAGTGAGTATGATTTTGCCATATCTTTCCTCATCAGAGGAAAGTCAAAACACAAATGGAAGGAGAATAGGGAAAGATGTTAATAGTGATCAAACACATGGAATTGCTTCTGTGTGAAGAAAGAATGATTGTTTAATGTGAACAAGATGAGGTATATGAGCTAGGTCTATGTGGTCATCAGCAGTATATGAAAAAGTTAGAGAACAGAATGACAAGAAATTTCTTACTCCAAGAACTGACAGATCATCCCATAGTAGGCTCAAATTAAATGTGCTGCTCATTTAAGCTGTGAAATGCCATAGCACAGGATGCAAGATGCTAAAAGCTGATGGTTAAAAAAAAAGTGAACAAACTAGTGAACAAAATATAGTTTAGAACTGGTAAAGATAAAGGTATCATCTCTGACTGAAGTGGTCCCTGAGTCAACTTCCTTAAGCATGTTTCTCAGCTGATGAGTCATAAGACTGATGGATTCAGATCCTGCTCCAGTAGATTGACAGTGTTTATCTTGATGGCCTAAAAAAATGCAGAATGCTTCATCACAAGCTTGAGTTCATGTTCTGGCTAGGTTATTAATCATTCTTTGAAGGTTTGTTTACCTTTTGAGCAAACAATGGGTATGACATCTTTTAGGATACAGGTGGATGCACTTGTCATGCTTGCTGTGCTGCTTGTCTGATCTTGGGGTCACCTGCCATCCTGCTCCCAATAGGTTTTTTTGGTGAATCCTCACTGATATTGAGGAAGAAATTCCCAGATTTTTCACATTTTCTGCTGAAATGAATGGATTGGCTTCCTGTAAGTTTGTATGCTCCTTGATCAGTTTTGTTCTGGTTGTTCAGTAGCAATACTAAAGTTTTCCTCTGTCTTTCTTCAGCACGTAGTTGAGGGTCACTGTGATGACTGGCTACTTTTAGTGTTTTACTATTATAGGGTAACTTTTAGTATACTGATGCCATTTCAAGTAAATGTTTGTATATAATTGAGTCAGAGCTATACTTACTGAACTAGAAAACTTTACACAAGGATGTGACATGGTGTGTTTCCTTGAAGGACCACTTGCCCGAAATAGAAAACATTCTAATTTTTTATAGTTTCATGTTGTTTACTTGCTAAATTATCTACTAGAAGCTATTTATGAAACATGAAATTTTTATCTACTAGAAACTATTTATGAAACAATAAATTATGTTTGGGAAGTAGTGTCTCTTAAAATATGAAAAATTCTCAGCATTTTCTTTTTCTGTTTGTCCTTGAATTGTTTTGCCACTGGTAGTCTGAGAACCACACTTGGTGTTTAGAAGTTGCATGTTGAAGGTTGATCAGATTGCTGTAGGACAGTGTATAAATCAAAAATAATTTAAGGTTATTTTGCCACCCTGTAGTTAACTGTGGTTGTTCTCAACACTGGTCTTCACCAGTTTGTCTTTCTGGATGCTCAGTGTCTCTTCTAGTAACAGTTTGACAGTAAAATGTTGCTTATGGAATTATGCTTTTAATAACTCTTTTTGTTTTGTGCACACAATTGTGGCTTGGTGTTCTCGTTTCTTTTGACTTCACACTCGTTGGGAAATACAGAATATGAAATACCTGCAGCTACTTCAGTGTTCTAAGCAATTGTCCCAAATGTTAGCTCTGTGTTCCTGTGCAACCCCTTAAGGTTAGAATTAGCTCTTGTTACAGGCAGTCAGTTGTCTGAGTTATTGCTGTCAGACAATAACAATAAAAAATGAGGAAAAGTTGCTTGCATTGGTGTTACCAGTATTTAGGAAGTCTTTCAGTTTCATCTTCTGAAACTCTTGTACCTAATTTAAGTACATACACATTAAGCCAACTTACTGTATACCATTAAGTGATAGAGATGCTTGTAGTACCTTATGGTGGGGTAGGTTTATTTAGTCTGCTACTAAACCTTCTGGGCAGTTTTTGTTTCAAGTTATTGGAGATCCCCCCCCCAAAGAAAGTGTTCTGCTATATTTCTGTTCACATAATTGTTTTGCATTGGTCTGCATATGAGGTGCAGTCTAGGAGCTGTGTAAGCTGATGATCAGACCAGTAGGATTTAAAAGCTCTTCACAAACAATACTTGGTTTGCCTGTCACTGACTTGAGATTATGGGGAAAGCTGACTTGTACTCCCCATGCATCAGCTTCTGAGATCATGCCCTTACTTCATTCCTTCAGAAACATCATGGAGAAATGTATTTCATCTGGTCATGCTCTTGCTGAGATACTCCAAAATATACCCATCTATCACAATTAGTATTTAATGAGGAAGTTCCCTTGTGGTTTTATAAGGGAGTTGTGCAGTGAGTATATTTCAAACTGAGATCCAAGGGTGTTAAGGATGCTTTGAAATCTACACCATTTCATTTGCAGGATATTTTCTTCAGAAAACACTTAGTAAGCTGTTAGTGCCTTGGGACTTGCACTGCTGCAAATAAACAAGCATGAAAAGACCCATTGCTTCGAGCAGTGTTTTGTGGAAGTGGCTTACATGTTGAGGAAATACAACTGGTGATATATGTTTTGTTTGCTGTTTTTATGCCTAAATGAATGTTTATCTTTTATTTTTTTTAGCAGCACAGTGGAATGAAGTTTTCCATGAAAGGAACTCATAACCAAGGCAACAGCTACAGCCCTGTCAGCAGTGGAGGCATGAGGCAACCAGTTGGTAACCGTGGACACCACCAGTACAATCGTAACATATGGAGAAGGAAAAAACACAGAGACAGCTTGCCTATTAGTCTGAGCAGATAATGGCAGATGCCAAAATGACCTTCCCTGTTCAGACAGACTGAGTGCCACTCCACTTGAGGGATGGAGACCAGCGTCCAGCACATCGTTTTGTTGGTGTTGCCAAATATCTGCAGCTGACTTCTTTGCATGTTTCTTTGTGTGGTGGTTCAGTCCATCTTCAAGAAGTAGTTGTGCTTATCTGTGAAGCCTTATTCAATGTGGAAGTTTGTTTTCTGCCTTCCCACAATGGTTCATTCAGTGCCGAAGCAGCTCTGACAATAGAACTGCAAGGACATTTACAAATGCTGTAGCTTTTTTGCTGTGGCTATATCTGTTCCTTTTATTTTAGAAGTGAAGGAAACTTCAGCCCCTTGGAATTATTTTTTTCTTCTTTGCAGCAAATCAAGTTGGGAAATCATAAAAGTGAATTTGCTGCTCTCCTGGTTTGGTTTTTTTTTTCAAAGCTCATTTTTTTTTCCTCTGTAAATATTGGAAGTATGATTTGTGCAATAACTTGGAATTTTTAATTTAATTTCATATTATCACATAAGTTATATTTAAGGGGAAGAGGTTTTTTTAATTTACAGATCCTTTCCCAGGTTGCATTATCTAAGTTGGGGTCATAGTTTTGGCAGGTTGTCTGAGCAGTGTTATAAACATGACATTTGGTAATATTTGAGGCTTCTTGATTCACAATGAAAGTGCGATTTGGCTTACAGTTTTAAGAATTTACTAAGCTCCAAAGCATTTTGACCCTGTGTTTTTTAGCTCATTGTCTGGCCTCTATCAATCGTCTTGCTCTGACCAATGAGTTTTAATTTTCTTTAACTAGACAACAAATGGAACATTTGTAGTACCAGAAGTAAAACTTTTGAGAGGAATGGGAAAAAGGTTGGTTCAAGTCCTGATTGAAATGAAAAAGCTATGAACTACATGCTTTGATGCATTTTAGTAATGTAACCTGTTAATGTTTGGGTTGAAAGAACACTATTAAACAGAGGTACCCGGCTTAAGGAATGTGGAGAAAGGAAATATGTTGATTCCATTAAGGAATCTGTATAGTAGTATGCATTAGTTCTGTTAAGAGCAAATATATAAAAAGTACTTCAGCTGCTCTAAGCATTACAAGAAGTATCTTTTAATGTGTTGCAGGAGAGCACAGCCCAGTGTTGTACACAGTATGAGTGGCTGGCACTTAATTTACAGATGCATACAGGTATACTATGCAAGTGTGTATTGCCATGACAAACACTGTCTTTAACTTTTTGAAAAATGTACATCCTGCCTAACCCTGAGTTTTTAAAGCACCACAGTTGTCCTGGGAGTAGGTCACATCTCATGCCCTCTGACTTCCCTTTTTTTAAGTGAGAGTTCTTAAGCTATACAGAAAACTACAGGTGAGTTATGTAAGTCCACTAGCAGAGAAAGCTGAAGAATCCTGTTAACAGGACATCTATACTGTGTACAGATATAGAAGGTTTTAAAACTGGTATCTGAATATTGAAATGAGGTGTCAAGCATGAAGCTTTTTAATATGCTGTATGCCTTTGAAGCAGAAGTAGTTCATGTTATTACTGAATCTGTCAAACACAAACAGGTCCTTGAGGGGAGAGAGGGCAACATTCCAAACTAGAGTAGTGCATATCTGTTTGCAGAAAGTTTGTCTTAATGCTCCAGACTCATCACAATAGCAAAGTTCTAAAAATTGTGAGCTGATTCATAAATAATATCTAAGGGCTGTTACATGAGCCTGTACTGCTTAGTCTTCACACACTAGCAATATTGAGCAGAACTACATTAAAGAGCCTTCAGAGGCTTTAATTGGTGTCTTATACTAGTGTCCATTTTAAAGCAAAACTCATTTGAAAAGTGGTATCATGTAACACTTCAGTCATGGTGAACCAAATGAATTGGCCTGGCTATCACTGTGGTTATGTGCTACAGGTTTAAAAAAATGTTTAAATTTTTTGTGTGGACAACTATGTGGAAGCTAAAATTGACATATTTTTATGTAAAGTTTTCTATTCTTTGATTTTTAATAAACTTTGGAGACCAGTCACTCTTCTGTACTTTTTTTATGGGATACTTAATGGATGAAGTGACACTTGATCTTGTCCCATTCTTTGATGTACACTTTGAACATCTGCTTTAAATTGTTCATGCTGAGCACCTTCAGAACGAGATTGGAAGGTGGATGGGTGCCCTCAAATGATGGTGATGTTTTTCTGAAGGGAGTAATGAGCATGCATGTTTCTTTTGTACTTGTGGATTTGATCCTTTGATAATGAGAAAGCAGATGAGCTGGAGGCAGTGCCTGCAGTATTCTCAAGAGGAGACCAACTGACTAATTCCTTGGGATGCCGTAACTTTTAATTAACTTTTTTTTCATAGTAATTTTTAAATTCCTGTAGTTTTTAAATTCCTTTCAAAATTGTAATCTAGGTTTCAGCCTCCTCAGAGATTGGATGCATCTTGTCTTTTTTTGTTAGCCCTCTGAAAGGACTTGGAAGTGTCAGCAGCTGACTGTAATTAAAAATTTTTAAAAATGAGTCTTTGGAAGGAGCTAGTATGTGTATATATGTGAATACTGAGAAAGGGAACTGAAGTGTTTTTAATGGACAGCAATGCAGGGCTAGGGATTGGCAATCAGGGAGGATACTTGGTCAATCTTAATGAGTATCTGCTGGAGAAAAGCAGAGAAGTAGTAGGAAGGCAAAATAATAACCACTCAGCCGTAGCTTGGATAATGATTTTTCTTTTTTGTCAGTCAGTTAGCCAGTGGGACACGGCTGACAGAGGGATATATAATCTCTGCAGACACAAAGATTAGGTGCAACATTGGTTTTGTAACTTCCTAGACTCCACCTTTTTCCTCCTCCTGTCCTAGATGATGATTTTGCTTTATTCTTCTCACAGATTCTGCTCAACTATCTATCCTTGTTAGTAGTCTGCATTTAATGCATTAGGGTTCTCCCTTGAACCCCTGCTCTGTGATAAAAATATGAGAAATGCCCTTGATCCCAGTCATGCAGTGACTATTTTGTATGGTGTGCATAGGCAAAGCTAGCCATGGACCTAAAAAGCAGAAGGAAGAGGCTGCAAATTGAGTAGAGTGTCCATCACAGAAAGAGCTCAGTTGTGATCTATTTCTGTTTTCAAGAGATATAAATGTTGGTGTTGCATTGGTCTTTCCCTGTAACTCCATCCCTGTGCACTGAGGCAGGGTAAGAAGACAGAAATGTGACAGCTGGTACCATGCTCCTGGTTCAGCTCTGTTTCTTTCCATGGGAACAGCCTCTGGAGAAGGGGCATAGCAATAGTCAGAGTAGCACTGGAAAACAGCATACCTTCAAGCAATGTGAGGTCTTCCTCATTTGTGGGTAAAAAGGAAAGCTTAAATTGTGAGCTAACAGGGAACTGATCACTTGGTGTATACTGTGGGGAAGTAAATCTGTCAGCTTCTGTGCTCTCAAAGACAGGAAGCTGCCTACTTGCTGACTGCTGCCAGTATAGTTTGATTATAAATTTAGTAATACCTGGACTAAACCAAAGTTATGACCTGAATTCTTCAACTGAAAGACATGTCAGAGCTATTGATTAGGTGGCTACTCTTGTGCACTTACAAGTGTTTCAGCTGGGGCTTGAAGTGTTGTGGAAAGCAGATGTACCAAAAAAGGAGGATTTTGGAAGTAGCCTTAGAAGCCTGAAAAGAAGTATCTTGGATAACAGAAAAATCTGAAGAAAAATCCCAGAGGATGGCTCAGAACCTTAACTGATAGTCCTGTCTAAAGCTCTGCTAACAGTTCTCAGTGTTGTGCTACTGCAGAAGTTTTGGCTTAGAGCTGCCTATGGCACAGTAGCCATTTGGCTTCAAATCAATTAAGGATTCTCAAAAAAGTATTTGCTTTATTCATAATACTCTTCTATTGACAGATTGTTGCCTGAGTATAAAAAGAAATTATGAATGGCCAATGTGCAGCACATACTGATGATACGCATGTCTGTGTGTGAGATCAGGAAAGACAAAGGGCATCTCATCCAACACCAACTATTTTTGCCCTTAACCACCAAAATGTGACATGTTCTGATGTGAATTCTTAGGAAGCAGCAAGCTGCTTACTGCTTCAGTAACTTAGGAGAGTTGAACAGTAGGTAGATTTATGGATTTACTAAATCATGGCTTCCAAATAAATTCTTCACTCACTCATATTCAGACATAAACCAAACAGGATTTAGGAGCTTCTATTACGGATTTTGTGTGTAACAGAATGAAAGTGATATTTAAACTGGAAGTCCATAACCTCTGTGCTAGAGTTGCCACTTTTTATTAGTGAAAACTTTGGCACTGATCCTCGATGGATGTTCTGTTGAGAAAATCATCGTAAGAAAATTTCTTGTTTCATGCTCCTCCTGTCCAGAAAAGAAAAGCTGAATCTTCGGATGGGCTACATCCCCTCCTTCAGGATTGCTGTTGGACACATCTGGCTAATTTCAGGAGCCAAAATGAGTAGATGCAATCTCACCCTTGTTAAGGTTTGCATGTCCAGGTTGTAAAAGTCACTTGAGTACTCCTTACTGTGTAATTGTGGGTGAGATCAACAAATCATCTCTTTTCTCTTGGTGAAATTTCTTAGGAGACTTCAGAAAACAGGATGATTTTGTCAGTCATTCATACATGTGTATGCAGTCTTCTGTAGATGAGCAGAGTGCTGTTGAGGTTCCCAGCTGCAAGAATTTGTTCTGTCCTCACAAGGGCCCTGGAGGAAGGTAAGGCAGCCCAGCAGGTGTGTTTGCCCCTCAGATTAGGGGCTAACAGAGCAGGTCTGTGCAAGAGTTTTCTGACCTGTTCCTTATACAGTGGTTGAGCAAAATTATTTGCTGTTTTCCTCCCATTCCTCTGTTAAAAAGGAATCGTCAGGGAATGGAAGGTTATAGGAGATGTCCTGTGTGGATGTAAGCTTTAGGAATTATGAGTGGTTAAGTACTGGGATTTCTGTCCACTGAAGTTGTAAAAACCTGGCTCAATGAGGCCCAGGTAAACCATCCTAATTTCAATCAGTCCTGCTGCACCACTTGACCTCTGTAGAGCCTTTCCTCATTAAATTTTTCTCTAATACCACAAAAAAGATAACTTTTTTTTAAAATTTTACTTTCTCTCTGCTGGGTTTATGAAGTTTTTTAATGAGGACATAAGTTGGGTAGGTATTGTTAGGTTTTTTGCTTTGTACTGCGCTTGTGAAAATATATCTGCAAATTTTAGGACCAGTAGACTGAAACAGGTTAAAACCTAGTGATTTCTGAAGTTGATAATCCCTGGAAATGAGTATTTCTCCGTCATAAATTACTGGTCAAGAAATACAATTTTTATATCTTCTCTGTATGATGATGATTACTACTGCTAACAATTTTTTCTTCTCTGAGTTCAGTCAACTTGCATTTGCAGTGGTAACACAATGAAGGTGTGTGGGAGTAGTAGTTTGTGTAGGACATCAGCAAAATACTCCAAATTGCCAAGCCCTTCGCCTTTTTTCCCAGAGAGTTGCAAAGATTCATCATGGAAACTTTTGATAGTTAAAATTTGCTTTTTTGTCTTTATTCTGCAATTCAGGAATACATAGATTACTTACATGCCCTGAAAAATTGTAAGGCAGTACTGATGGAGCTGAAAGCATCATGAAAAGGCTTTTTTAAAGGTAAGATTTGGAAGCTGCTATTAGCCTAAGTTTTACCTAAATAACTAAAGGCTGTATCTGCCTAGATCAGAGTTGTTCCTTACAATGCATCATAGAAGTCTGAGACTGAACAATGTTTTTAAGAGTGAATATGTAGAAAAGAAAATTTCCACGAAGAAAAAGGAAGCAGAATCTGAGACCTTAATGATCTTTACTTGAAATATGAAATAACCATTTCAGCAGAATGGGAATTGTGACATGCCAAGCTGCAGATCTATTAATAAGAACTTAATCACCCCCTACTACTGTTAGTGCTGCTACTAGAAGTATGATGTATGGAGCACAGCTCCAGGATGCCTAAGTTTACTAATAAGGGCAAGACATGCCAAAAGTCTTCATCTGGAAAACTCATATCAGTATTTAACTTTTATTTCTGTCACGTAACAGACTAGGGCTAATTAGAAACAGAGGCAAATTTTAACATTGATTTATCAAATGTTTTTAATGCCTAACCCAGTATTGCTGCTATTAATATCTATGTATTTAAATTGGTTGGTAAAGCCTGTGGTGTGGTTCAGTGCTAGGTGGTGACTGAGCCAGGCTGTTCTGAACCCCAGTAGCATCAATAGATGGCGCTGAGTGCAAATTTTTGGGCCAAAGTGCCGCAGTTAGTTGAAGATTAAATTTGGAAACAGATTATTTTATCTGTGTTTACTAATGATTGTGACACAAGAACTGCCATGCATGGGTTGAGTTTCCTAATGTGACAAATATGGGAAACGTGGCCTGTACATAGAGTTGGAGTTTTGTAGTACTGAGTAAATAGATACAGGATGAAATATAAAGCAGGGGGCTGGAAAATGAGAATTTATAGCTACTTCCAAACAGTGGAAGCTGATGGTTTAGAAATTATGAAGAGGAGAGACACCTGGGCATATTTGTTAACAGTATGATTAAATTCACCAACTTGTCTCACAGAGTTGATAAGTGAACCAAACAGATGAAAGGTTTCCATTAGTGTTAATGATTTCCTTTTATTGCAAGTCCAGAATTTTACTGGTTAAATTACCTGTGGCTTTCCTCATTTCAGAGGGGAAAAAAGAAATGGACAAAAAAGAAAAGAAGCATAATCCTCTTGTTTTCTTTATTCATGTTTCTTTATGGTAGCAGCTACAGACACAGGTTTAAAGAATTTTCTGACACCTAGAGAGAATCTACTTCAGCTGGAGATTCATCAAAGCACAAGCTAGCTTTTATGATGCCATGTCAAAATGCTGTGAAGTACTAGAGATGACAGATACCATCACCCAGCTTTTTGCACCCATTTGCACTGTTCTTGTATTGACAAACTTTTGATCTTTGGCTGTGGTGTAGGAGTGCCTTACCTCCTGGGGATGGCTGAACGTGCTAGCTGGCTGTCACTTCAGATCTCCGGGTGACAAGCAGAAGATCAGACTGGATGTAATCTGTCTAGGGACTATGGTATGACTGACGTAGTCAGCCTTCCTTTCTCAATTTTGTTGGAGAAATACGTGTGGTTTTATTCTAGGTTTCCTGTTAGATGCCTTTGTGGTATCTGGAATAAAAAGGAATGCAACATTTCAGACCGCTCCAATAACCCTGACCACATTAGTGGATAAAATTGGATGTGAATTTCATGACACAATTTGACCTTGCTTGGCATCCTAGCTTGGTCCCTTATGGGCCTTGCTTCCCATTCCTGATCATTGGCTTACTGGCACAGATAGGCCCAAACTCAAAAGTAAAGGAGAGGAGGGGTGGGGGGCATCTGACATTTTGAGGAATGTAATCCTGTAGGCATGAAAAGTATTTAAATTCTCATTGTGTAGCACCTGGCTGTCTGCAATGGCTTGGAAATGGCTAATTCTTCATGAGTGAGAAGGGTCATCCCACAGGGAGGAAGAGTCACAGGACTGCTGTGTCTAAATGGAATAAATGTTGCTGCCACTCCTATCTGCTGGTACAGTCTGGTCTTAGTGACATGAGGGAATTTTCTTCTCCACTGTTCTAGTGTATTTGCTTTCACTTGGAATCTGTAGTCCTGATATAGTCTGTACTGTCCCAAAGGGGACAATGACTCTGTTAGGCTGACTTGTCCTTAACTTATACATTCTCAGATTTATGCAGGATATGGTTGAGGGTTTTTTTCCCCCTCTGTACATTCCCTGCAGTTCTAAATTTGATGCTTAAAAGAAAAATCTGTCATCAGTGTGCCCTTAGATTATAGCATGGTCTTACAGCTTTTTGAAGCAGAATTTCTGGTGATTCTTACCGCCAGTGTCTCTACCTCCAGTGGGCTCAGAACAGCCAGTTGGGTTGTCCATTTGTGTCTTCATCAAACATTATGGAAGTGCTGAAACATCCAAGTGTACAGCAGCATTCTGCAGGACAGTGCTGAGGCAGCTATTTGATTGGAAGACTTGGAAATGCCTGGGCAGACCCCAAGATTCAGGATGCTGCCTGGACTATCTGAGGCTGTAAACAGTCATGGAAGCCAAACTTTAAAGACAGAAAAGGTTTATAAACACTTCTCAAAATGACCCACCTGTTCATCCACCTCACAGCTTCCTTCTATTTTTCCCTGCAAGCCTTTATGTTCTGTAGGAACTAAAAACCTGTGGTTTCTGGCTCTAGTGAACTTCTGAGAGGAGAGAGGACCATGGGGGAGGAGAGGTGGGGAGGCATCTGATTGTGAGGACTGTAATACTCCAAGCATGAATCCTATTTAAATTACCAAGGCAAAATGCACTATTCATTCATTATGCATTTAAATTTCAGAGACCCTTTTGATGCAGGAGGTAAAAAGAGGCTCAGCAGGATCTTTCTAAAGATGTTTTATGAAAAGGATTGTGGTGAACATAAATTAATTTTCCAACATTGTTTGAGCAGATTGCTGTCAGTAGTTACTTCACAATTAGTTTGTCCTTGTGTCTTTCTAAGTGAATATTAAATCTGGAGGGGAAAAAAGCTTTTTTTCCTGTGCATTTTGCAGAGTTTGTTTTTTATTATTATTATTATCTTATGTTTAAGTAAAAGTCCCTGTGGAGTTGGGGAACTGAATGTTGCTTATCTAGCAATAAGACTTTAAATTGACTCAAGCATAGGATTTTTTTTTTTTTTAATTTATCTTCTTAGAGGGCATTACAAGATTTTGCTGCTGGTAATCAGGAAAATGAGATTTGCTAAATTCAATTTGCCCCAGTGACAGGGAGGGTGCGCTCTTGCATCACTCTTATTTCCCACTGCAAAAGCAGCAGCTCGACAGTCTCTGGTTTGGAGGTGGTGCTATCATGATGGGAAAATCTTTCCTGAGGCACAGGGTAGCTTTAAAAGTAATTTTGTTTGCTTCATACGGATAAGGCTCAGAACACTTTACTTATAAACAGTAATGGATGTCTGAGCAAGGTAGTTGTTTTTCTGTCTATCAAAACTGTACTTGAGAAGGCCATGTTTGATTTGTGCTGTGCAGCTGTACCGATAGAAAAATGTTTAACCCTTCCAGAGGTTAAATTGTTGTTTCCTTCTTATGGTTCTCTCAGTTCCTTAATTACACACATCCAGCTCAGGTGCATGAGCTCCTAATTGTTTTAGAATGCAGAAGAGGCTCTTTTATCCTAAGTGATGTTGGAAATGGAACTGGGATGCTGACAGGTTTTTCCAGCTAGCCTGAAATGGCTGTTTCAGGTTGATTTTTTTCCCTCTCCCTTCAACTTTAAGATTTCAGCTAAAAATAGAATATACTCAGCATGGATATAAAAGACACTCTTGAAAATAGCTCCAGGCATCATCCAGTTTGGGGATTCTTAGATTTGTGCAAACCAGTACTTGTGTTCAGCTAACACAGTTCCTTGTGTTACCCAGCTTCAGTTCAATGGTTAATTTGCCATTAAAAAAGTTTTCTCAGACTAGAATTGGTAGAGCAAAATCTTTATTCAGTAACATAATATCAGCAATCACCCTGGCAAACAAGTTTGTGTTCACTAACTGTGCATGGGAAAGAATAAATAGGAGTAAGACTTCTAACACAGAGCAAAGACTTTCAACCCAGAACTTTATTCAGTTCAGCGCAGTTCAGGCTGAATGCAGGGAATTTGTGTTACCATTGGTTTCAGAGGAAATTTGTGCTTTTAAAGATGAATTGGAATGGCAAGTGAAACAGGCTGCATCGGTAGGCATTGGTTTTAAATAAGCTCTTGCATTCAGTTGAAGAACTTCTAAACACAACTGTGTTTGTTCACAAGGTTAGGTTATTCTTGCAGATTAGAAACAGAATTATTTCAATTAAGCTTTGGGTGTTGGTTTTATGTTTGGGTTTCCCCACCCCAAAAGCTTCCACCCCACTTCTCCCTGGCAGTAACTAGAGATTACAGTACTATCTGTTTCTCTCCTGTACCATTGGCTGGGGTGTTGCCTCCATTTAGACTCACATTCAGAAGGAGAATCTAAGACTTTCATTTTCTTGTGTTTATATTAATGCTGAGTAAGGGGAGGGGTGTTTGCAGATCTTGGCTTTCACTGTCAGAAGTAAGCATTTCTTTTGCCATAGCAGGACTTAATCTTTCCTAGAGCCTGTTTCTTTCTCCAGCTACTTCATATGCTGTATAATGAGTAGTCCTTTAGAAAAAATCATGTCTTGTCAGTCCTGTGTATCAAACCTTCTGTGTTTTACCAAACTTTTGTATGCTGAATGTTCATAAAATATTTCAGATTTCTGGTTTGGTTACTGTTTATCTTAATTTGAATTCAGCACACATTTTAAAAAATCTCTCAGCAGAGCAGCCTCGAGCAGATGTCCTTTTTTTTTTTACCACATAATTTTACATAGTTCCCAATCAGTACATGCATGCTTCAATTCAGATGAATTTAAGAATCTAAGCCATCTATTCAAATATGGCGAGATTTGGACACACCAAAAGTAATACCCTGTTTAGTAGTTTCTATGTAAATGGTGTTGTTTCCACATAAAACTATGTAGGATACACAGATAGGACTTTTCACCTATGACAAAAGATAAATGAAGATGGATTTGACAAAGACCAGTCTCTTCTGACAGCAGTTGAACATCATCTAATAAATCATGTAGGTGCAGGATGAAAGAGAGCAAAGGGAGCAATATTTGTAGCTCCTGGTTTAGTTGTAGACTTTTTTCCTGAACGATTTTTGTATGTGAAATCTTGAGCTTGAAGATCAGTTGGACAAATCCCAAGAAAAGAAATCCATTCAGGACTATTAAATGTGAGATAACGCCTCTGGATGCAGCAACCAGAGCTGCAAAGGAGTTGCTTTGGAAAAGGAGCTGTGTGGTGCAGATGGAAGCATCTCTTTTCACCCCCCTTCAGAGGCAGGCAACTGTTTCCAGAGCTTTGGCTGGCTTCAGGTTGAGATAAACTGCCTCCAGATAAACTGAAAGTAGTTTGTGTGGAGAAGTAAAGGGACAGAAGACAAGGAGTTTTTACAATGAAAAGGATCCAGGAAAAAGCATAATAAGATTTAATTGCATTAAGAGAGTCTGGTGATACTGACTTCTTCAACTACAGGAGAGTGGAGAGCAGTAAAAGGCTTTAGAGAGAAGAGAAAAATTAAGAAGTTAGTTGCACAGAGGAGCTGGAGAGGGGAGGTGGAGGGGGGGGAGGAGATAAGTGGAACTTGTGAGGAAAAAATGGAAGAATAAAAAGAGAGAACACTGGCAGCTGTTTATGGGGCTTAAATGCTTTGTTTGTCCACTGTGCCCCGGCTGCCCACCTAGCACAAAATGCCCCGTGGTCCTACAGCCTCCAGCTACTGTTTCTTCTGCCATCCCTCCTTTCTCTGATTCGTCTCTGTTGCCACCGCTCTGCTGGGTGGCCAAGGCTATTTTTAGCCCTGCTCCTGGCCACAGGAGTTGACCTGTGTGGGATTCACACCAGCAGCTTGGGGTGAATATTAGTAAGGCTAATGCACTTATGCATATGGAAACAACCTCTCTGCAGTGTGTAGAAGTCCCTTTAGTCTGTACCTTATTCTTTCAATATACCACTGATTATTTTAATTGCATCAAATTTTGGAGTGTTGTTTACTGGGTCTGCCCTCTGCCTTAGGCAGTTGTCTGTTTTGACTGGGCACAGGTTTGGGCAGCCTGACAGCTGCTGTAACCTCTGTGGTAATCCCTTGGTCATGCTTTTAAAGAAGTTTTTGATTTTAAGACTAAATACGTCCCCCTATTTCTATGTACTTAGTCAATACTAGACAATGCTTACCAGAGATATGCATCAACACTCTTAATCCTTGTGCTTAACAATGTCTGACACTAAACCAGTTTCCTTTCAATGATTTCACACGCAGGGAATGCCTCCATTTTTATTCCGTAAGTACTCTGTCTATACATGGACTTTCGGGGATGACATCTAGATGACTTATTTCTTCATTATAAAAACATTTTTATATATGTATACCCCCATATAGAAAGAAGAATTATATCAGATAGACTATTTAATGCATCAGGGTAATTATTTTCTTTTTAGCTGCAGTGTTTATTTTTTGTGGGAATTCTTCCTCTGTTGGTGCATGTCAGAATGCCACTGATTGGCTGATTTACAGCTGATTTACAGCAGCTGGATTAGCTGATTTATAGCAGCTAAGAAAGGGCTCTCAGAAATTTGAATGCAGGATATAATGCCTGTAAAATGTCTTCAGAAGTATAAAATACTGAAATAATTAGTAAGTCCTTATAAAAATCTGAAAGGGTGATAGGAGGATGACGTATTTAAATGTCAGCATCTTGTCAGTGGTTGACAAATGGAGTGTGTGGAAGCTGAATTCTGCACTTTCCCTTCCCAAGTAGGCTGCTGTGATCAGGTGTGGTTGCTCACACTCCTGTGAATTTGAGTAACATGATCATCTTGATATTCACCCCTATTGAGCCTGTCTGAAGTTGGCCAACAGAATCAAATCTTCCAATAGAAGATATGTAGATGGGACAACTACAAAGTAGAATTGCTTAAGCTTTGTTTTCTTAGGAAATTTCCCTAAAAAATGTGCCCTTTTAGACCTATTCATGAGTCTTGCATCCCATCCTTCCATCTTGAAGTGCAGTTTTTCTTGTGTGACAGATACCAAGATATGGAAGCAGAGAACAATTTGATTAAATTTGTCTCCTTTGTTGCCTCAGGTACATTCTGTGTTTTCTTAGAATATAAATCCTGATGCTAATTAAGTTGTTCTCTATTTGATATGATATTCTTAAAAAAATATAGCTCACCTCAGGGAATCTCAGAAAGTAAAATGTCCATACACAGGATTGTAATTTACCAGGAATAACTACTGTGTATTCTTTCACTGGAAACAACTGGAGCTGTTTTCATGTTCTTATAAACTCTTTTCAGTTTGCAGAAGTTACTTTTATTCTCAAAAGCTGGAAAACAATTGTAATTCTGAGAAAGTCACACACTGATTATTTGAGTTGAACAATGGAGAGTAAAATTGTTCAAGCTGATCTCTGCTCCACGTTCCATTTTAACTGTAGAGAGGTGAACAGTGATTAAATATAACATTTATGCAGAAGCAACATGCTCAAAGAGTAACAGCGAATACAAACCTTACATAATGAGTTAGAATTAATTTTGTATCTGAGGAAAACAAAACCCGATAGAAGCGGGTTGTTTTATGACCAGCAGAACTAATCCATTCCAGTCTGTCTGTGCTGTTCCTGTTTCTGTTCTTGTTTCTGTTTCTGTTCTAAAGGCCAGGTTGGAGAATCCCTTGGGGATTGTTTGGCTGATCCTGTGTTGATCAGATGTTGTATAAAATGGCCTTCAGAGGCTGAAGTCCTTCCCAGTCTGTGTTATTCTATGACCTGATTTTTCTGTCCAATTTTGTTGATTTTATGACATAGCTGCATGGAATATATAGGGAATTGCATAAACAAGAGAGTGCTTTTCTTCTTAAAAAGACCCCTTCATTTTGATTGTGATAAAAATAGGTATAAATTTTGTTCTTCTTCTTCACATCAAGCTCATAATATTTGGAAGGGAAGCCCTTCCTTCAACACATCTTATACCCTCAGCAGGTGAAGGGAAGTGAGGAAAACTTTCCTGTTAAGACAGGTCTATGCAGGGTGAGCTGAAGAAAGCTGTTTTCTGTGCTTTGGTATTTCAGTTTCTTTGCCAGGGAATTTCAATGGATGTAAACATCTCTGTTCCCACCTACTTAACAGTTCAAATATTTATGTAATTTATCTTTAAACCTATAGCTACTTTATCCATAGTAGGAATAAGAAACTAAAGTTTAATTCTCTTATAACAATTCTTTCTCTTAGTAGGAGTGTTTACAGCTCTCCAGACTGACACCTTAGAGAGCCTTTTTACTTCTACAGCCACTCTTGCAAGTGTGTCCCAAATCATAAAACATAGGAGTCAGCTTAGCTAATTCGGAATATTCCTCATATTTCTTTCATTTGAACATGGAAAAAGCTTCAGAGGCTCACTGTGGCTTTCTCTTTGAGGTTATAATTTTTTTTTTGTATGAACTTGCTACACTTGTCTTGAGCATTCCTGAGGTGTGGTGAATGCTGTTCTTTTTCATATCCTGTTTTATATACCCATTCCCTGCTCCTCTGGATCTGTGGTTTTATCCCAGTGGATATGCTGGGTGCTACAGTGAGTTGTCAGCACCTGATGTCCTTTGCCTGGAGGAATATGATGTTTACATTGATAATTTTGTCTTCCTCCTCCTAGGAACTACTTGGGGTCATTTCTGTTTGCTCTCTAACACACTTTTACACCTTTGCCTTTCTTAATTTGTCTTCAGCTCAAGTGTTACATCAACATTTGTTGCATCTTGTGTCTTTTATGTATTGCTCTTAATAAATATAATATTGTTCCACTATCTTATGAGGTATATATTTCTCTATATTTCATAATTATGTTACAGGCATAAATACCACATTCTGCTTAGAATAACTTACTACTACTGCTAGCTACATAAAGCTGTGGTTATACAATACAAAGATAAATGAAAGTAAAACAAATTAGCCATGGACACCGGGTAACCAAGTAAACTAATTTAAAACAACTAAGTAAAGCAAATTTACAGGCAGATTGGGGAAGCTGAGCCAGAACACATCGGAGAAACTTAAGGTCTGATGCCTTTTAAACTCATTACAAATCCTGTGGCCTGTCAGTGACCATGGGAAAACTGTAAAACAGGTTACATGGTCAAACTATTAATATTTTTTCTGGATTTTCTATCTTTGTATCAGTAAGTTGAGATTTGGTTCAGTGTCTTCAGATCTGTTGCTCCTCCCACATGAATTATGCATAAGAAACAAGAGTTCCTAAGTATAGTAACTGGCTGGCTTCTAACATCATCACATTTGGATGCTACACTGCTTCTGTCGTAATGAAATAGCCTGTGTGGTTTAATGGCCATGATGTCAGGCTCCAGGAAAAACCTATTATATAGCATTAAATCTTTAAGATGCAAATTATGCCAGAATCATTTGTTCTCATGCATAATAGTTCTTGAGTTGTAGCAGTACTTTCTGTACTTGGACTGTATAAACACCCTGAAGTGCTTTTCATTCAGCCTCTTCTTTACTATAGGCTGGAGAACATCTCACCTCTATATATCAAGAGAAGCTTCTTGCATTATTACTTTCGAGGTCGAGGTTTCATAGTGCTCTTATAGTGTCAGAAATAAAATTGTTTGTGTTTTCTCTCTTTTGTCTTTTTGCCCTTGTTAAACACCAGGTTAAGAAGAGTGCAGGTGAGCTTTTTAGTGTTTGCATTTTCAGATTATCTGTACATTCTAGTCACTGTATATTTACTCTTTGTCTTGTCTAGGGGAAGAACCATTCCCATGGGTGTTCTCCAATAGGCTTTGAGGGTTTCAATATCTTGTCAGTCAATTAACATTCATTAAAGACATAGCCTTCAGGAGAGTCTGCTGGGAAAGGTTTGCTGCTGCCTGCTGCATCTAGTTGTGGACCTGAATAGAAATCTGTCACTTAAGAGCAAGGATGAGGCTGGATAGGAATATAAAATTATCTCTAGAGGTTGTTTAAGAAGCACTTTTAATATAAATTTAGATGCAGACGTCTATAAATAGAATAAAACTTTCAATATAAAGGTAGTTAAACATATTTTAAAATGCAGATGGAAGACTCCATTTTCTGAGACTTTTCTTTAGCTTCACTCTTTCATTTCTTGCTTCACAAAGTCCATTCTTATGAGTTTAAATTATTTCATTTTCAGCTTCAAAGTAATTTGCAGACAGGGAAACATCCATGAAATGAGCTTATGGTCATACCCAAAATGAGATTGCCCCTGTTCAATGGAACTTTGTGAGCAGCCCCTGGGTGGCCGTATCCATCCAGATGTATTGCAAGCATGAACTTACAAGACCAATTTTTAAACTCTGAGGTTTTTGATCCTGCTCTTATAAGAATCTGTTTACAGAACATGATTGCATCAATAGTGTAGGTATCCTACTCTTATTACAAATGGGTTTTATTCACAGCTCATTAAGAGTCATTTGTTCTTGTGCATAATAGTTCATTTCCTTCCCTGATGTTAACTGACATATCTGCCATTCTGTGTGTAGGTATAAATGCTAGAATACCTTTTTGTCTTTTAGAGGAGAATTGTTTGGAATCTAACAGCAAATACTTTCTCACAGTTTCTCTTAAAACATCCCCCAATGCCTTTCATCTCTCAAGCAGACTTTCTCCACATGCCTTTTAAGATTTGCCTTTCTTGAGTGTAGGTCATCAGTCCTGGATCTGCAATTGAGGGCAATTTTCCATCTACTGGGAATACCTCTGCTGAGAGACTTTAAGGTTTTATTCTTGGTTGTTTTGGGGTTTTATAAGTGCTGTACCATACTGGACATTTATATGGGCATACCTAGGCAGCGTGTCCCAGTACTGTGTACAGAAAGAAAAGCCAGCATGAGGCTGGCTCTCTGCTTATAAAACCAGAGCAGCTGTGCCTGCTCTGTGATATGCACTGACCATGTTCAAAGCACAGCTTTGCACTAATCATCTTCAAAGCAAGGCTTTACCAACTGCTTCTTCACAGTGCTGGTACTGACAACAAAGTTCTTCCAAAATCATTTGCTGTCTTTCATAAAAGTGAGAGGAAGTGAAATGAAAATCTTACATAAAGCATTTTGCCAGCAAAAGCTCTTCTCTCTTGCAACAATATGCTGCAAGAGAGGAGATTCTGCATCTGAGAGGATTCTTTATGATAATGATATTTCCTTGTTCATATATTCAGAGTTCTATTTTAAATCTTACTTGAAAAGTTTCTGTACAGTTTGTCAGTTTTATGCATTTACTTGTGCCAATATGCATTGCTATACCCTAGGATAGCAGATCTGAAAAGTAGTTTGCAAAAAATTCTCATGTAGGAGAAAATAATCATCTGACTTGAACTGCACTGTTAAATCAGTTTCTTTCAAGTCATTGTTTTATTCCAACAAATTTGATTTTATTATAAAATATGTAAGGATCTAGGCAATGTTCCTGACCAAATGTCTTTCTTCTGGGTGTTTTATCATATCCATCACAGCAGTACCTGTGGCTGCCCTGAATGAAAAAAATCCATGACCTTTGGAAGCACATGGATTTCAAAAGGTAACAACAGAAATTAATCTTTTGGGTCATATCTGAAAACCAGCTGTCTGGTTGTAGATTTTCTTTCTGCATTGTCTCCTGTAAAATTAATGTGATATTTGGATTCTTGACAGTGCCTGTAAGTGATGAAAGTTGGTTATGAAAGAGTATGGAAGATCCAGACAGAATTAAAAAAAAAATTAAAATCAATAATTTAAAAGAAATATGTAAATACTTAACAGTAATTTCTTATTAATAACTACTGATTCAATTAATAAGAAAGAATTTAATATTGCTCATACTAGAATATTAAAAGAAATTCTTAAAATGCCTATCATGTTTACTGACATACTGTTACAATTTTACTTATGCATACATACACAATTGCATGTCATATCACATTGTAGTGATCCTTTGTCAGAGGCTGGCTTTGTCAAAATTATTTGGATCTATCCCCAGGGAATCTCCCCCTGTGAATTACTGGCCTTGTTCATGCAGGGTGGCACTAGGAGAGACCCACGGCTCAGAGAGTGCCCTGCGGATTTTGCAGATGATTTTTTCACTGGTCTGCAGAGCTTGTTGTGCTCAGCATTCCTGTGCCTCACTTTGCAGCTCATTACTGTGTTTGCTGCTGATATCAGCTGCTGCTGCTGGCGTTCCTTCACTGCTGTGCTTGCTCCTGTGCTCAAGTGGGCTTCTCCCTACATGACACAAGCAGGGTCATCCATCCCGGGGCACCTGGTCCATCAGAGCTTCCAGTGTTTGGGTAAATAAGTGGAACAGGTCAGTGCCTTTGGACAAAGTCCCTTGCCAGAGCTTTAGAGGGCAGCTGTGGCATAGGACAGCAGGTCCATTCCCCAGTCCATGACTGGTGACAGAGGTAACAGGGAGCGCTAGACAGGTCTGGCTAAAGAGAGATCATCAATCTCCTGCAGGTGCTGCTCACCAGGAAAGGAGATGCACGGTGGGTTAAGAAAATTGCAAATAGCACACAGTTACTTGTAGCAGTAGGGTTTAAAGCAAGCTGTGAAGAGTTGAGGGACATTTCCAAACCACTCAGTCTTGTAACATGTTGTCATCTGATTGTAGGGGTTCCATACTGTTACCTCCTTATCACAAAAGTTTTATATTTTCTTGGTGTTTCTCATAGGCAGCTCCTCAGAGCACTGACTCATTCCTCTTCACAAAGAACCAACTGACTCCAGTTCCCTTCTCCACCAGCCACCCCACTCTTTTATAGCACATTTCTTCTCATTGGTCACAGCTGTGGCCTGTTAAAGTCAGGCCTGTTCCTAATCTTTGAAAATTGGCCCAGCTGCAACTCCTTAGGGGTAAGATTGCTTTCTACACTATCTTTATTTTCTTATATTCTATCCCCCTACAGTAATAAGCTTACCCAGACGTAATTCAGCAGAGGCAAGTGTGAAGCAATGGGCTTTGGGGGAAGATAGATGTTGTGTCAAATGTAAACTTTGGGCTCAGAGCTGATCTGCACAGCTCAGGGGCAAGATGGTGGGGCTGCACTAAATGATTCCTCAAAGACATTTGCTCAGAATCCAGTAATGGTCCAAATAGAAATCAAATAGGAATATTTAGAAAAACCATTGTATAATTCTATTCACTTATTATGTAACTTGGCAGCCTAGCAAACACAGGGGGATATAATAGGAGGGTACAAATCTGTTCACTGCTCTACAATGCAAAACCTAGAGGCTTAAACTTTCAAAGCTGGCAGAAAACCAGTTGAAGAGCAACAAAAGCCTGTTGAAAGAGTGTTGAAAATGACCACTCCTACCATTCTCTGCCCTGTCTGGGCAGAGCAGACCATTGGATTGGACCTTTTCTTCACTGAAAAGGTGGCCAGGGAGGTGGTGGACTCACCATCACTGAAAGCATTTAAAGGATGAGCAGATGTGGCACCTGGGGAACCTGTTTTAGAGGTGGACTTGGCAATGCTGGGTTAATGATTGGATTTGATGATGTTAGAGGGCTTTTCCATCCATAATTATTCTGTGTTTCTACGACTTTGAAGCAGGATTTACCTTCCCACATCTCTGTTGTGTCCTGCTTAACCCACCCCTGGTGTCACACGGGGCCTCTCGGTGACACACTGTGGGTGACAAACACCATGCAAAAATGCAAACTCCAGCAGCAGGGAGGTTTCAGCAAGGGTTTGTGTGTGCATCAGTGGTTTTGGCAATCTGTTTCTGGAATAAACTATTACCAACTGTTTGTCTATTTAGAAATGATCAGTTTGACAAATGGTGGCTATAAAATGAAGGCTCTTAAATTGCTGACCTTAGGAAGCCCGAGTAGGAGGCAGCTTTAGAAACTATGAAGACTGAAGACATCTTAAAATAGACAAAATTATATTTGCCATCATGAAGGTTATCCATCAAAAAACAAAATAGAAATCAACTTCTTTTCCTTTTGAAATTCAATGCATATGGAGAATTTGCAGTTATATTTAGGAAAATAAGAAAGGAAATTACAACATTATGAATATATCTCTATGGATTTTATGTCAAATCACTGCAAATCTGGTAAAAATACCTCTACTGAATTGGAACCAGACCTCAGACTAAGCTTGAAGTTTTATATGAATGTAAAGTAGATGTGAACTTCTAGTGCAATTATCAGAGTTCAGGAGAAATCACAATTGAGGAGTTTGAATTTAGAATATGTTTCCATTTACTATTCAATTTGCTCTTTTGTCTCTCTCACCAATAATTTAGTATAGCTGGTTTGATTTTATTAAACCATGACTTTATTAAGTTGGTGTGGTCCAACTGGTCAGCTCACAAACAGAAAATGCTCAGAAGTTGACTTTGGCCAGACTTTGTCCATCTTTCTTTATTATTTATTCACAAAGAACAAATTATTCCTTAGGTCTGATGAAAGAGCTGTGGTGCATTTTGAGGACAATGTTTAACAGCGTCTACTCTGACAGCCTCATAAATTTCCTGAGGGATTCCAAATGTATGCTATTAGTTATGAAGATGACATAAATGGCAGAGATTATATATAATAAGCTGGCAGTAAAGTAAGATTTTAATGGACAGCTGAGAGATTGTACATTTAAATTCAGATGGAGATGAAAAACTGTATAGTAATAAACACTTAAAATAGCGGGGAAATGAAAAATTGAACTATTCAATTTTAAAATGAAATGTTCTGCTTCTTATTAAGGACCATAACAACCTTTTGGTTTTGCTCTGCAGTGAGAAAAGATGGAAGAAACACAAAAAATAACAACTGATTTACTTCAGTCACTCTCCAATGTACATGCCAGGTACCTGTGTACCCACAAATAATTTTCCAACTTCCATGACTTCAGGTGTCATTTGTCACGACAAGCTGCAGAATAATAATAACCAGAGTTAAGCTTGTTTAATTTCGTGCTGTATTTTCTCCCTGTGTACATTCTGACACAAAGTTTTGTACAAATTGTGAATATACTGAACCAGTATCCTGTAAAACCTCACAAGTTACACATCCTAAAGTTACATCTATTCCAAGAAACCAGAACTCAGTAATGAGGCATTTTTGAGTGTTTCATTGTGTCCTACTGCTGAATTCCAGATTTATTGCACATGAAAAGTCAAGTGTTGCCCAAATCAAAATGACAAATTTTTAACATTGCAGTCACTTCCTATGAAAGTTTTTGCCCTCAAGAAAGAGCTACAGGGATCACATCCTTCTCCTTACAGGAGGGGAGAGAGAAAACCTGTGAGTGAGATCTAATGAGCTTACAAGGAGTAAATATCTAGCGGTCTTTCCAGTTGGTTCAAGTAGCAAGAAAAGCTGAGTTCAATTATTGAGGCTTTTTTCTCCTTAAAACAAATAGCAAGAAAAACTGCAAACCACAGAAATTGAATTCCATCATGACAATCCCAACGTGACTAACACCTCTTGTACAGCTTCACAGGTGCTGTGCAGAAGCAGTGCTTGGATCAGGATTGTATCTGCTGTAGGTTACCGTGGATAGCCATTAAAATGGATTCACTGGTACTGTAAACAGTCACTGGGGAAAAGCCACCCAGGAAGGAGAAATCTCTTCTCTTTTAACTGGGGGGAATAAGGGAGCCATTATTGTTCCCAAAATCCAGCCAAACACTTGAGAATTTGAAGATATAGGACTCTGAATCTCAATTCTCTGATTGCCTAAGTAGCATTCAGGGCTTTGCATGGCAAAAAACTCATAATCAGGTACAGGAAGGCTTAAAATTGAAGAAAAAAATATTATGCTATGTATTTTAATGCATATCTTTTGCTTGAATGTCTTGGTTTTCAAGCTCTATACTGCAGTTCCTTGCTCCTCATCTGGATGTCTGAGTAGTATCACCTGGAAATCTTCCCTCATCGTTTCTAAAAATAGTGCAGCAGATCTAAGGCTTAAGCATCAAGGCAGGCCCATAGAATTTGGGATTGTGGAGTCTGGTATTAGAGGGCAGAGATAATACAAGTGGAAGAAGAAATAAAAGAGATCAAAGACAACAGCTTGGTGGTATGTCCAAGCTCATGCTGGTCTTTGCATCCAGCTTCTGTAGTGAAAATCTGGATGGCATTGCATGTAGTCTTATTGCTTGTGGCCTGTGATGCTGCTTAGAGGATCTGTGCATGGCTGGGTTGACTGGGAGCAGCCTTTGGGGCAACAATTAACTTTGTAGGTCCAGATTCTCGGATGCCTTTGCTTCTCTGTCACCACCTTCTCATGGAAAAGATTGGGAAGGGAGTTTATTTGATCAACATGTCAGCTGGGGTGTGCTAGAAAAGGAAAAAATAGATTTTTAAAAGTACAAAAGTCAGCAAATTTACTGAGCAGAGAGTGTATTCTAAAGGCAATCATGTTGTGATGATTTTGTATGTAGGAAGATAGGACAGCTGAACAACTAAATAAGCCATAAAAAATATTTTTTGCAAGCATCATCCAGGGCTTGCAAATCATTCAAAATACACATCTATAAAAGAAAGAAATTAGCATGATAAAGATGAAAAATGGGAACAGACGTGAAATACCTAAAGGAAGTACTCACAGTGCTTCCACAGTGTATTGGCAGTGAAGAACTAGTAGAGAAATCATTAAATGGAGCTCAGTGTTCTGGTTTTGAAAAAGTAAACATTTTTTGGCTAAAATTTGGATTGCTCAACAGAACAGAATTAATTGAAAATGTTGATTATAATAATTAGGACAAAAAATTATTTCTTTCATGATTTTTGTGGAGTTCAGTCTGAAAAAGTTTCTGTGAAAAAAAAAGGAAAATATGCTTGGATTTTTAAACTGTACTCAATAACAAATTACATTTACATCATGCAGCCAATTTTGATAGACCATTTGTATTATTCACCCATTGGTGCATTGCTCCTGCACTTGTTAGCGCCTCCTGAATGGATATTCCCTATCTATTTCATTTAATTTGTCAGAAGTAATAAATCACAGTGGGTTTGTCTGTGTGTCCCTGAAGCAAGACAAATAACTTTGCTTTACTGCACTTAGCCCCAGGCTTCCTTGTGGGTGATATGTATGCCTGGAACTTTAAGTCAGAGGCAATACTTGTTTTTTCATTATCCAGTTGCTGTCTGTACAGCCCTAGAGAATGGAAAATTAATACTTCAATTTTCAAGTATTTGGGACTGAGCTGCAAAAAGCCACCTCCAACTTCCAATATGGAACCTCACTGAAAAGATTTCACAAACAAGTAGATAAGACCTCTTTGAAAAAGAAACAGGCTTGAAGTTTGACGGTAGTAGAGCCACTCACTAACAGCTCTCAGCATCTAAAGAGCCACAGCCAAAATTCATTGAATTTAAACAAGCTAATTTTGTGGTAACCCTGTCATCATCCAAGCTGCCTGTCTGTATTTAGGGCAGAACTGAGTAGTTTTGAAGATGGTTTTAAATAACTCACTTGCTAAAATATGCATGTGTAAAGAGACCTCAACATAGCCAAAAATTTGTGTCAAATAGTTTTGTCTGAAAATGTTACCTAAACCTGAAGAGGAAACAGTGCTCTCCTCACCACAGGAAGACCTGATATTTTGGTTTTTCAAGACCCTGAGAGCACCAGTAGGCTTTGATGGCCCCTGCCAGCCTCACCCAAGGGACTCCACTCACCTCTTGGAGCAGGGCACCCAGGCCCTCATTTAAGCTGAAGCTTGGGTCCTCAGTTCTTGCCTGCGCTGTGTCATGGACACAATGGTCTCCTCTCCTCCTCAGAACAGACCTTAGGCAGATGCACCAGGTAACCTTGTTCCACTCCTGCCTGTGGCCCTGCCAGTCCTAAGTGGACCCCCAAACCTGACTGAGCTCTTTCCTTTTCCTGGGGCTGCTGATAGAGCCCATTGTCAGCATCCTGCCCTGTCCACTGTGGGACTGTGTCCTGCTTGTGAGGACACTGCCTGGGCTGTGCTTGCCCTCACTTTCTGGTCTGTTGCCTCTCTCTGAGCAGGCCCACTCATGCTGCTCCCTGACACTGCTTTGGGATAACCAAAGCACAAATCATTCTTTGCCTGTTTCAGAGATGGACCTTCACAAAGCCCTTTTGTTTTCCAGGATAAGCTCCTGTCTCACAGACTCCTGATATGACATCAAGAGGAAGATGGTACAGGATGCTCTAGGATGCAGTGTTTTGAACATTTTCTCTAGAAGACATTTAACTGTGCTGACTCTAATGTGGTCACAGGTGTAAAGAGCAGTCAATCCTGCTGTAGCTCATTGTTTATTGAATTGTCAACTCTGTTCTCTGTCCCTCACTGAAATGACTACACTTAAATGCTGTTTGGAACAGAGCAGGGTACTGCTGGTTACACGCAGTACATCCATGAGATTTCAGAGACCTGCTCACTGCCTTCCTCTCACAGCCAGAACTAGCAGGGCACTCTGACATGCCACCTTTTGGTTTGCCCCTTTGGCAAAGCGAGCGCTTGGGACTGGGTGCTCTCTCACTGGCAGTGACTGCCTCGGGCTCTGGAGGATACAGAAGGGATTCAGCACTCCATCCTCACTGTTTCCTCTGAATGCTGCCTAAAACCTAGCACTGCTCTGATGGTTTGCATTAAGATTGTTTCTTTGTGACTCTGTAGGGGATAAATGGAGCATGACATACCCATACAGAGAGAGATGATGATGCCGCAGGTTTGCCAATATGGCTTGAAACCTCTTCTAAAGAATAAGAAAGATAAAATCAGGGTTGATGGTCATTTTCCAGGACAGAAAATTATCAGCAGTTGTCACCATCATGTTTTCTCAAAAATCCCCTAGCCCAGGATTTCTCTCTTGGGAAGCTGAGAAGCCCCAGAGAAAAAGGAAAACAATATTATCTCATTTGCTTCACCTGTGTTTTGCTGTTTTGGAATGTGGTTGGAGATTGTTTATCCAACATGTGAATTGTTTTGACTTAATGGCAAATCATGATCAGGCTGTGTCAGGACTCTGGAAGGAGCCATGAGTTTTTCTTTAGTATCTTTTAGCCTTCTGTCTGTATCCTTTCTGTATTCTTTAGTATAGTTTACTATAGTATTCTTTAATATAATATAGACCATAAAATAATAAATTAGCCTTCTAAGAACACGGAGTCACATTCATCATTTCCTCCCTACGATGGGGGTCTCAGAAAATACCACAAGCAGTGGCATCCCAAGGGTTGTTACTAGACCAAGATCTGAGATTTGTCCATCATCTTCATCACTTTCATTAGAAACAGCTGTGCACAGCAAAAGTTTACAAGTGATGTATTTTGGTATTCAAAGACTGTTTAAATTGCAAGGAACTCCAAGGCAAATTCATAAAAAAGAGGAAGTGAATATCCATGCCATTTTGGTGGGGAAATGTGAAGAGGACATGGACAAACCTCTCTAGGTGATGTGGAATTCCGTGAACATCAGTATATGGTTGTCTCGTGTTGTCATCTTATTGCAGGGGTTCCGTACTGTTGTCTCCTACCACAAAAGTTTCATACCCTCTTGGTGTTTCTTGTGGGCTGCTCCTCAGAGCACTGACTCATTCCTCTTCACAAAGGCACCAACTGACTCCCATTCTCACATCAACCAGCCACCCCCACTCTTTTATAGCACTCTTCTTCTCATTGGTTACAGCTGTGGCCTCTTAAAAGTCAGGCTTTTTGCTAATTGGCCCAGCTGCAACTCCTTAGGGGTAAGATTACTTTCTACACTATCTTTATTTTCTTATATTCTATCCACCTGCAGTCTCTGGCAACATTAAATCTGCAGAGAATGAATCTTGGTGCCAAGTGGGCCAGTCTTTACAGTTGCACAAGCCAGTACCCACTGAGATTGGGATGAACAGCAGTGAGTTCAGAGCTCTGGGATGTGAAGTCCCCCCACTTCAAGATATGACCACTGACGGCTGTTTTGGGACAATCACAGGCAACCCAAACACCTGAAATTCTGAAGAGTTTAGTATTATTCAAAAACTCAGAGATTTCATTGTGGATATCTTTCTCTAAATTGGTTAGAAACATATTGAACGGAATAAGTCCCTCTATTGATTCCTGCTGGGAATGTAAACATAATTTCGGGAGGACAGACACTCAGACTGTGACTGTGCTAGTGAATTAAACTGTGACTAAAAATATACTCAGACATGGTTTGGGCCAGGAAATGTGCCTAGCTCCCAGGATTAATGACATCATGCCATCTTGGCAAAAATCCCTCTGCTTCAGTCATCCATCTCTTTCCCATTAGGCCTTGTGTTCCCATGTAGATCTCTGCATGTCTGAAAAAAACACCATTTGCATTGTGTTGTGAAAACCCTATCTCAGAGGCTGTTTTTAAGCCTTTGACAAGTGAAACAGCTTCGAGCTATGTGGGATCCTGAAGAAATGAAAATCCTCATTTTGAGGACCCTGTGTGGGAAGATGGACCAGGAGTGTGTGTATATGGGAGGTTGAAGGTGTGTGTAGCATCAAATGAATGTTCCCAAGTTTATAGGAAGTGCCAGTATGAAGTCCAGAGATAATCAGTGATTTTCCAGCTGCTATTGCATGTACAATATTAATTGTGAAAACCCTTTTCTCAGAGGTGGTTTTTTTTCAGCCTTTGACAAGAGAAACAGCTTAGAGCTCCACCATTCATTGGGTTACAGGCCAGAAGAGAGCTCCAGTGAGCATTAATGGGGTTCCTACACTTGCTTTTGGGGTAGAACATGGAACATTTCTAACATCAGGTGCTTGGCCACAGTGGACAACATAGGCAGAAACATGGCACATGCTTTTGTGGGTGGTGGAGAGCTACCATCTCCTCAAATGGCAGTCTCCCATGGCAACCACAGCAGTCATGGATGCAGCTGCTGGGGATTATGGATAAACCAAAACCAGCTACCTCACAGACTGGAGCACTGCCTCCTGAGAAATGATGATGCAGCAGATGCTTGTCTTCCTCACCAGACTGACATGGCTGTCCCTGCCCAGGGACTCCAGCCAGCTCTTTTACTGCTGGAGCACATGGGACACCATAAAACCACCAAAACTGGTGTTTTGTATCTTGGTCACACAGCAAAAGTTCACCTTTGCACTCCTGGGAGCAACTTTGGTGGCTAATCTGTGGAGCTACTTCCACCCAGTGGAGGACCTACCACGGCAAACACCCTCCCTCTCCCTCTTCTCACACCCAGAGAGGACCCAACTTGCAGATTTGGCATAGTCCCAAGGCAGCCTTGGGCAGCATCCTCAGCTGGGTTTGCCTGTTCTTTCCCCATGCAGCTTCTTCAAACCCCTGCTACCCTTCAGTACCAGGGATTTGAAGGGGCTGCATGAGGAAAGTCCCTTTGCTCTACTTTCCAGCCAGCCCTCTCTGGGCTCCAAAGTGTCTCCTCTCACGTGCTGTGTGAGGAGGTTGGTGTCAGAAGTGTGAGATAGACAGTCTCAGTTCCTCATGCAGGGTAGGGCAAAATAGGGAGGTGCAACACCCTTATCAGGTGCTTGATTTGATCTTCCCTACTCCCATTGATGAAGCAGAGAAGCATCTTTCTCGTGCTGACCTTCTATCAGCACAAGTTGTCACTCCTTCCCAGCTGTTGTTCCACTCAAGGTGTTGTTAGCGACAATCACAAGCTCACTTTGATTTGTTACTAATTAAAAACCTAATGAAAATACCACCGACTGGCCATTACTAGTCCAGTTACAATATTGCTTACAATCACAATAATGCTTACACTTGAATACAGGAAAGCTTCATTAAAAATTGTACCCCTAAAAGGGGAGAGCTGGATAGAAGAAGAAGTCTTTCCCCATGAGGACAAAAAATCAGTGGAACAGGTAGCCCAGAAAGGCTCTGCTGCTTCCATCCTTGGAGGTTTGTGAAGCGATGTTGTTGATCAGACCAAGCCCTTGGTGTTGCAGCTTGGTCTCACTGGTTGTCCTTTGAGCAGGAGGTTCGACTGCATGAATCTCTGTCTCCTCCTCCAACCTGGATTATTCTCTGATGATGAGGCAGATGGCACTCACAGGAAGCTGCAGGTGCTGTGCTGCAAGGGTGGGCTGCCCTCATGCTGCGGAAATGGACAGGAACCTCATCAACTGCACAAGTAAAGGCTGGTCCCTGCTCCAGAAACAGAATTATCCCATGGAACAAAGGAGTTTGGGCTCCTACCAGCTGGGCAGCAGATTTGCAAAACTGGTAACCCAAGTACAACATCAACCAGTGCTGGGCTGCTGTGGCAAAGACCAGCAGTCTGTGTTCTCTGGAGAGGAGCTGGTTGGCTGAAGAAAGCCATTCTTCCCCTCTATCTGACAATCATCAGACACCAGCAGAAGGACCAGGCTCACTTGGAGGATTTAGTGGGCAAAAAGACATCTACAGGCAGAAGAAGCAGCTACAGGGTACAAAGGAGGGCTTTTGAAATATTGCCCAGGAATACAGGGATGGTGTAGAAAGGCAAAGATCAGCTGAAGTTGAAACTAGTGAAGTACATCAAGGCTACCATGAACTTCTAATCCTACTTGAGTAACAAAACATGGCCCACTTGCTCACAGTGGCTTTAATAAAATAGTCACAGGCTGAGGTACTCAAAGCCTCACTCTCCACCAGCAATATCTGCCAGTCCTCTATGCTTAGTGAAAGGGTTCAAGGAAGAGAGGAACTTCCAGCAGTAGGTGAAGATTGAGTCAGGGGCTGTATGTGAGAACTCAGCTGCCACAAGTCCAAGGGACCCTAATGGGTTCTGTCTGAGGATACCAAGATAACTGGCCAATGCCCTTGCATGAACACACTCCACAGTTTTGAAGGCTTGGGAGATTGGTGGAGATTCCTGATATAACTGAAGAAAAGTTGCACCCAACTTCAAAAAGTACCAAAAAGTCTACACAGAAACAGAACCTCACTTTGGTTCTGTAAAAGTCACAGAGTGAGTCACCTTGGCACTTCTCCAAACATGCAAAAGATCAATGCAAACAGTGAGTATGGAATTAATTTCCAAAGGTATGTCATACTTTACCCACAGCTTGCCTGCTGTGATTGAATGACTGCATGTGTGGAATTGGGTGGGGGGAACCAATGAATGTCATCTCTCACAACTTCAGGAAAGCTCTCAACACTCTCTCCCACAGTCTTGAAAGGTAAAGAACAGGTTGGAAGTTTGAGCTCAGAGGGTGGTGGTTAATGGATTCCCACATCCCACCACATTTCTCTTTTGGATCTAATTCTTCTTATGATCCTGTCACACTCTGGTGGTTACTTAAAGACCCATCAGATACACTCCAGCTTTACTGCTCACATAAAATGCAGGAGAGAAGAAGGAGGGAGTGCAGCTCATGGTTGGTATGGAATATATATGTCAGTGGGAATTAGCAGTTCAGAAACTAGGGAACAATAAGAACAGTTAAAAGAATACAGATTTGGTGAGGCACTGTTTCACTGCTTATGAAGTGGTTGTGGTAGGGGGAATACATCAAATTTTTGAGCAGAGAGTTTATGATTGGTCCTCTCCTGAAGTTGTCAGCATCCACAGTTTTTATCCTGCCCCCTAATAAATCTAAGCACTATGAATATGAAGACATTTTTAGAAAGGGTCACTAATCTTCATATTGATAGGGTGGTTTTTTTTAACCACCTTGTGTTTGACTTCTACTGTTATAAAAGCATTCAGGATACTGTGTGCAGTCTGTCCTCAATTCTGAGATTATTGACAAGTAAAAGGAACACTAACATCAGTTTTGCTGCTGGTCTCACAGCAGTGACAGATGTGTCAGCTCCAGAACTTTCTGAGTGGTACATAAGTTCTACATGACTGGTGGAGAGGTCCATGAAATGGAAAGGCACACAAAGTAGTACTCCCTTGCTGGAGTATCTGCTAAGTGTTAATGTACGTCATCACCTTGTGACAGGAAAAATGGTGGTGGGCTTCCTCATGCCTAATATCCCCAACCCTATTTCCTCCTTTGACACAGGGATCATTAGGGCTAAGGTGTCAGGAAGGATTTTGGGCCAAGACATTTTTGTGAGGTTTGTCATTCATTGTACATATGTGTCAAAGATTGTCAATATTACAGCTAGCTCTACCTGCCAAGTGCCTGTAAGGATAAGATGGGCACAAGATAAGGTGTCCTAACCCATGTGCTTCAAAGTCCCCAGCCGCAGCACTCGTTTCTTAGAATCTTTAGATATTTTTCATTCATGGAACTAAACAGCTATTCCCAAGCACCGTGGTCCTAGACCTGTGAGCATCACTCTTCCTCCTCCTCCTCCTCCCCTTTGTTTAACACTGTTCAAAATCAAAATTACACAATCCATTCCTCAACAGGAATGTTGTGTGTGCCAGGGAGCAGTGATGACAGGCTTCTTTCTCAGGGAGGATGAGCTGAGCAAGACAATGGAGTCAGCAGGGCTGGTGCCTCGCTCTCTGGCTCACAGCCCTGCACTGATTGAGCAAGATGAGCAAGGCAGCCCCAGAGGTAGAGACCAGGTGGGACTGTGAGTCCAGATCATAAGGGAAGTCAGGTCCAGGTGGAGGCAGGAAGCCAATCTGCAGGCCAGGGTTAGGTTTGGTGAGGGTAATCAGGAGCAGTTACAGCCCAGTGATTGTTGTCTGATGAGAAGAAGCAGTTCTTGGAACAGTCCATAGCAATAAAGGAGAAAATTTTTTGTGTGCAAGGACTCTCTTGTCTCCCACAAAAGGTGAAACTTTTGAGAGGCTACAGGAGTGGGACAATGGTGAGGACCATCTCCCATGCTATGAGAGACATGGTGATGAAAAAGTGTGAGCAGAATGCTGGATGGAAAGCAATGCTGCATCTGCATGTTCCTGTTTGTATTTCTCATGCCTAAGACTGTAATGCCAATAGGCAAAAGTATAAAGGCACATTTCAAAATAAAATTTGAGTAGGAAGGTGTTCAGCGAGGTTACAGTGGCCTTCCTCATTTCATGTGACTCATGCACATTTTTACCAAAAACTCTGTTAAAAAATTAACTTTGTCTGACACACTCCTTGAGCACCATATTGGCTCCATTTGACCCCAACCTGAATTATATCTTATCAGTTAATAGGTTCCCATGTCCCCAGTCTTTTCCTAAATGACTATACCAAATGCATTTAATGCAAATTGTGACAGCTTCTATACTTGCCTCTAAGGTTGTTTTTTTATAGGGTGTCAGCCATCTCACTGAGGCTGGCCAGTATGAAATAGCATCTTGTTTTGATTTTAATGGAAATCCCCTGCAAGCACAATGTTCCAACATCTATAAACTGCATTTGCACCACAAACTGTTTCATTGCAGAGCAGCTAAAAATACTGGTGCACTCTCCTGCACTTTGTGCCTGATATCTCCAAACAACTCCACCTCCAAAAGACAACCACCACATGTAGATACTGAAATAAACAGAGCTGGGTTTTGGTTGGTAATTGGACTTAACATTTTTTACATTTCTTTTGTGGTTTGTCTGCAGCTTGGGGTGACTGTAGCAGACCTAGTCAGAAAACTATTGTCCATCAAGAAAGTGGTGATCCACAGAATGATAGACCTGAGGAGGCACAAGCCTGAGCAATGGGCACAGGCAAGGTTAACAAGACAGGCTCAAGGTCAGGCCAGGAGAGACAAACAGCACTCCAGAAATAAGGCTAGGGACAGGCACACTCAATACATAGCTAAGGAAGGGGCTGAGGGCCCAGAACTGAGCTTAAAGGGAGCCCCTGGGCTATGGACACAAGTGGAGGCAGTGGATCTGCCTGGAGGAATTATAGACTACTACTGCCTTCACAAATTAGTCCCTGAAAAATTCTTGGCATGTCGCACAGCTAGTAAGGAGGAGATGCGTGACCTCCAAAAAGAACTGAGTTGCCAATGCTGCTGATCCCTGGGGTGTGCTTCTGGGCAGAGGGACCTGTGCCTTTTCTCTGTATGGTGGAGCAGACTCGTGAGAAGATACATTATTTAGATTTTACAAATCATCACCACTTCATCAACACAGCAATACTGCCAAAGTTATTTCTGAGAGTTCTAATACCTTGATGGCCTTTTGGGCTGGTGAAAGCAAACACTATTGCTACCAGTGGGGAAAGAACCAGATGAATTGTTTAGGAATGGTATTCTCCAATTTAGTATTCCCACTGAAAGCACTCTAAACTATGTGCTGCTTCCTCCCTCCCTCCTCTCCCCTGTGGAGGGTTAGAAAGGGGAACTGGAGGCACAAAAAGTGAAGATCATGGGTTGAGATAAGAACAATTTAAACAGCCATGAGATAAGAAAATCAACAGTACAGCCACAATATGAATGACAGAGGGTACAAGAAAGAGGTGGATGATTCACATGAAAACAATACCTAAGCATTCCCTCTGTCACCCTGCACTGACCCAGAAGACATCCCTTTCCTCCACCCAGGAAATGATGTGAGGTAGTAGAGAATAACTGGGTCCCACCATGGCCTCTCTGGCTGCTGCAAAAATCAGCCCTGTCCTGCATAGAACCAAGGAAATAGTATGTCTGATTCTTTTCTCCCACTTTCACTGTGTTCACTTGTGGTTTTGCTAATGAGGATGTGCATGGCAAAGTGTCAAGAGGGGTGTGACCCTAGGACACAGCACTAACATCTTGGTAACTTGCTTTGCCCCTGCACACAGAGGCTTAGAACTTTATGACATCTTAGGTCCCCTCCCATGGCACCAATTTTATCATGACACAGCCTATGAAGATTTTAATGAATGGTTTAGGGGACCAAACACCCCAAACTTGGGGACTGATTAGGTGACCTGATAAGTGAGCTGCTGCTAGGCAAACTACTGTAGAGTTTGCAGCATCAGCATTCAAATCCTATGGCTATCCGTGATGTGTGTGAAATTTAAAGGCATCACTCTAAGTGAAACAAAGAGAAAACATTAATTTTGAGTTGCTGAGAGATCCCATCTGGGACTATGGCACAAATACAGACAGTGATGCACCCCAAAAGATCATGACAGCAACAGTGCTGTGCTGTCAGGACCAAGAGTGTGCCATAGGAGCAAAGCACCTTCAGAAGATGCAGAGATAATACATGTCTAGAAGGTAGTCATTGATTAAAAATATTGACAACCTTCCAAACTGTTTTGGATCACTTGTCATTTGGTCACTGTTAGGAACATCCTTTTATTGCTATTCTGACAGGGTACAGCAGCTGTGGAAAAAATTGCTTTTTAAAATGTCCTGGAGAATGCCAACTGTTTGCTTTGTGCTCTGCCTGACAGCCTCATGTTTAGTTGAAATTGCTGGCAACTGTTGTGTCAGAACAACAAATCAAAAAAGAAGAAAAGAAAAAGAAAAAGAAAAAGAAAAAGAAAAAGAAAAAGAAAAAGAAAAAGAAAAAGAAAAAAAAGGAAAAGAAAAAGAAAACCCCACAGCAGCTCTGCAAATATTTTTGTAATTAAATTTGTGGATGATTTAGCTAAAGATATTAGTGACTGTTTGCCTATGGGGACGGGCTGAGAGAGTTGGGATTGCTCAACCAGAAGAGGATTAGGCCTAAGAGTAGTAAGTGTGTATAAACACCTGATGGGAGAATGTGAAGAAGATGGGGCTACTCTTCTTGGTGTTATACTATGGAGGAACAAGAGACAAGAGTCACATACAGAAATAAGAAGCTTTTAGTATAAGAACTGATTTTTTTTTTTCCTGTCAGTGCATCTATTTATTTACATATTGAAAACAGCTACTGGCACTGGGTGCCAAAGAGAAAGGACCAAGGCAAACATCCTGCCTTTCTGTCAAGGGCAGACTTAGAAGCATGATATCCCACCATCTGACAAGTGACCTGTACCTTCTGAAGCCGTGGTCTGTTAGTGCACTCAGGGATGTGCCACTTTGGGTGCATGCCTAGAAAGGATTCTCTGGCAGAGCGGTTTGTTGAAAAAAAAAATAATGAGAGCTCTTTGGTGTCCATCTTCTCATTTAGTCAAAAGGCGTGCATCTCCTCTGGTTTGTCTGTATCACATTGGCAAATATTGCTGTACCACAATTACTGTACACTGTAACAGTGATGGTCAAAGTCCTTGCAAAGCATATTTCTGCTCTATGTTTTTCTCTTTTATTCAAGGAATAAGAACCAGCACAATACTGATCTGAAGATTGGCTGAAGGTAAACAGGTTGTAGCCAGGGGTAAACTATTCCCTGTTGGCTGAGAACATATGTAGTCTTTCCTATGGCTGCCAATCCTCTGTGTAAGCTGCAGGTAATTTCTCACACCACAGCCATTTCTAAAGTCAAGCTGCAGTGGTTTCACTAGGGTTTGTCCATCATCCACATACAGAAGCACAAAATTTATATCTTATCGTTTGAAGTTGAAAGGGTTCTAAGCATAATTACTGCCAAAAGCCTTGCTATCTGTCACCATGATAACAAGAAACTCAAGCAGCTGTCTCATAAACAAACTTTCCTTGTTGCTGACACTTTCTTGGTTGCTGCCATGGCTGCCTTTCATGTCCACCTGGTCAAGTAGGTATTTAATGCTGGCTCTGTGTGAAGACTCAGTGTGTCCCAAACGCACCCTGTGTGCCACCCACGCTCTCTTCACACACAGCAGGCCATGGATAATAACTGGCCTGCAGGTCCCTGTTGCCAAGGAGCACATCAAACAAATGCTGATTTTGCTGCATGAGCCTAGTTTTTACATGTGTTCAGATCTCTCTAGTCTTCTCTAGTCCTGGCTGTGGAGAAGCCCAGAGGTGCAGACTTCTTTGAAAGTGGAAAGTGGAGTCACCTTCTCAATGCTTCAAAGAAATCCAGCTTTGATTTGCTGTACTACTGTTCCTGAGCAGCCTTAAATGTAAATAATCCCTTTTTAAATTTTCTATCTCATTTACTAGTCATAGAACAGATATTTTTTCCTAGGTTTTCAATTTCTTTTGTACCATTTGGCCTGGGTTGTTATTTTTGTTCTTCACAGCCAGACTGCTGTCTGGTGCCTCCTGTCCCATTTTTTTTAAAGGACAGACACAGGCTGTCCCATGCCAGAAGGCATGACAAGTGTCTCTTTCTTTTAAAGTTTTCCTGTGGATGTAAATAAGCCACAAGCCTGCCTTGATTTTCTGCTGCTTCCAACTTCCCCAACACAGAGTTGGAAATTCATCCAAATATATTTTCTGCTGTACCTTGAGGAGACTCTCAACATGTAACTTTATAATTCTCCAAGTCTTTTAAAATGTCTGGCCTTTCTCCAGCTGAAAGGTATGGAATTCCATATGGGATATGGAATATACCTTCTGTGTATTCTTCATACACAGAATACATGACAGGTGGCAGAGCATACCACCTACACATGTGACATACATAGCAGGAATGCTTGGAATACCAGGTACACCATGGCTAGTCTGGCAAATATAGTTCATTTACAAGGCTGGATTCCTGCAATAATTTGCTTCTGTCATGTTGGCATGGTTTATTAAAATATCAGAGTGTTACAGGGCTGCAGATTCTACTTTACCATGGACTTCCTAAAACAAAGTGTGTTTGTTGTGGTCAGTCTTTATTTTAACCCTGTGTCAACACACAGCAGCAGGCAGCTGGCAGACAGTGCAGTTATAGGTGTTTATATGGCCTGATAATGTATTTTGTAGCAAAAAGTGTTGTGCACTATTTGGTTTAGAGTGCTCAGTTAAAGTGCTTTCTGATGGAGGCTTTTACTTCACTAATAGTAACAAGTGTTAAAGGTTTTACAGCTTTAAAACCCCTTTTTGAAGAACAGCTTAAAACATCTTTTCCCAGTCAGTCTGTAGCTTCTGAGGTGGTGTGCCCACTGTAAAAATGGTTCTAAATTGCTGTCCCTGGCTATTATGCAGTGGCCTGCACAATGTACCTGTCACCTTGAAGATGCACTTAATAGCAGCCTTGTATTTGGAAAATTGTTCCAACATTCACCAGGGCAGCCATTGTACCTCCATATCTGCCACAATTACCTTGTTTATTTTAAAGTTCTGACTTGCTGCCTTACCAATGCTTTAAGCTTTCTGGCTTGCAAGCCACATGATGCTTCAGCTACTCCAATCACATGATTTATCCTGCCCAAGATTCCCATTTTACCAGGACCATAGTGTCTTCTAACAAGAGTTGGGGCATAAACATGTCTTTCAACACGCCATTACCACCCATGTTCAGAAATGAAGACGAGGCAATGTCATATGCAGAGAAATTTTATCAACTGGGTATGAGGAATAATGGCTGCTGCTCAGGCTTCTCCAGCCCCAGCACTGAGAAGCCTTTCCTGTGTTTCCCAGCCTTTTTCTGTTATGGATTTACATCACAGTTTATAATGGGCATGACTATAAGACACCAGTGTCTTCCCATTACTTGAAGTTGAATTACAAAGAAGCAGCTATAGTAAGATGGACTTTTCTTCTCTCCCTTTGTTGATTGGGATGAGTATTTTTCCTGCTTGTATTTGACAAGCTACTGCCAATGGGGTCAGTGGAGTCTCTATTCAGCATTTTGGTAGCTACACTGATTCACAGGAAAATGAGTTGTTCATTTTGGGGGAAGCAAAAATAAAGTGTCCCAACTTACAAACAGCAGCAGAGAATGTGGTTCCTAAATGATGTGCTCAGAAGGGAAGTTGAACACATGACTGGAAGTCCAATACCTTGTTTGTTTTCAGGTTTCAATGCAGACATTGAAACAACCTGAAGGCTTCACAACTGGTTTTTCAGATGAGTGCATACTATGCTGCACTGATATTTTCTGTTGTTCTCTTTTGATGCTGTGTTATTTGATGAGCTGTAATCATGTTATCCCATTTGCTCTCCCAAGCTAGCATCCTAACGACTTGGATAATGAAATATGTAAATCCTATATTTGGCTCAGCAAATGTTTTAAAGCAGGAGAACACAAAGAAATGGAGCCAAGCAAGAGTTTGAATTATGTATTTTGATGTATTAATTTCAATATCAATTTCATGCTAATTTTTAGTATGGATAGTTTTTTTCTTTTTAAAGTGATTATTTAGCAGACTAGTAATAAATGATTGTGGTTTTAGCTTAGATCCCTAACAGATATCCAGACCATGGGGTTTTTTTTATCAAGACAATTTAAAAAAATAATTTAAAACCTTTGCAATCATCAAGGCGAAAGAATTTCTATCATTTGGTACTAGGCTAATGTCACATTACTGTGAGACAACTTTTTAGCCAAGCTAAATGTTTCATTCCTTTTTCTTAGATTTTCCATCTCACACAATCTCATTCTCTACAGGATGGTGAAAACAATCTTTCAAATCTGATTGTTCAAATGAAAATTGAGATTCATATTTTTTCACCTCCCAGCTGCCATATTAACCTCAGTTAATGTTAAGAATGAGAGAACACCACTACAATTCTGTATCTGCTTTTTAGTGACCACACTTCAGCGTACTACACAGGCAAAAGGCTCAAAAATTATGAATGGGGTGTTACTTACCTTCCCTTTCTTGCCTTGAATGGCATGTCTGAGGCTGTAGTGAAAGAATGAAAATGTGAATTGATTCCCAGCAGCATACTTTGTCCATTCTGGGAGTAGATACAAAGATCCAGTCTGTGAGTTTGTAATTCCATGATCTTCCATGAGCATTGAATTGACATGGGTTTCACAATGCAGTCACACCACTAGAAGAACTAAAGTGACAATGTTTAATTTTTTTGAAATTCATTTAAAGTTGACATTAATTTTATTATGCCCAGCCTGAACTGCTGTGGGGGTGAGCTAACTGATATCTTTGGAAAGCTTCTCTATTTGATCACAGCTTCATTAGGTGAAAATGAGGGTCTACTAGAAGATGGTGTCCACCTAATAATGAGAAGATCCCTGTGAACAGACTTAATAATGAAAGAAGGCATTCTTGAAGTATGCAAAAGCAGAGACGTTGACATGGAGTCAGGTAAGGAAGTGCTGCATGTGGAGGAGGTGGCATGAGAGAAAGTTACAAGGAGGACTTTTCACTTCACTATTCAAAATGAAGCACATTCAAAGGACATATCTCAAACGTGTGGGTACTGGTGCTCAGAGTTCGAGCCACAGGCAAGAAGCAGTGAAGTGAAAGAGCTTCTTCAACACCACAGCAGTGAATATCCATGTAGCTGATGACAAGACACTTTCACTTGTATACGAATTGAGCTTCCTCAAGAGGGAACCTGCAGATATAAAGACATTCTGCCTGTCTTATAAGTGTAACTGCTGTAATAATTTTCTCCTTTATTTTAATCCATTATTTTGTTGAATGAGTGGACCTACCACACAGGGAAGAAGAGATCTCTTTTTTTCAACCTGATACATTGCCATCATAAGACTTAAACTGAGGACACCTTATATCTCTTTTTACATGAGTTCTGCATTTGTAAAATCAAATGAAAGGTAATACCTCCACTCCGTTTCTCCCCTGATTTCCAGTTAATTTTCCTTTCCCACATTTCTTTCTCAAATTTGCATGTGCTTTGCCAAATCTTAGAAATGACAGGCAGAAAGAGCTGTTATCACTATTTAGTAGACTTCACTGAGCTCTCTCCCTGTTTACTTGATTGCATGGTCCTCTAAACCTAAATTTCTCCTCACCTATGCATATGTTTTCCTCTGGGAGATCAGAAGTTTTATGCAGAAGAAGCCTATGCTTTCTATAAGAGCAGCCTTGTACTGATGAAAAGAAAAACAGTGTTAAATGCAGTGTGGTGGGCTGACCCTGACTGGGTGTCATGTGCTCATCAAAGCCACCCTGTCATTTCCCATCCTCAGCTGGGCAGAGGGGAAGAAAAGGCTTGTGGGTCAAGATAGGGATGGGGAGAGATCACTCACCAGTTACCATCAAGGGCAAAACTGACTTGGCAAAATTATTTGATTTCAAATAATACAACCAAATCAGAGTAGGATAATGAGAAATAAAACCAAATCTTAAAACCTTCCCCCGACCTCTCCCTTCTTCCTGGGCTCAACTTCATTCCCAGTTTTCTCTCAGTTCTTCCCCCACAGCGGTGCAGAGGAATAGCAAACAGGGGCTGCAGTCAGTTCATCCCAAGTGTCTCTGCTGCTCCTTCCTTCTCATGGGGAGGACTCCTCACACTCTTCCCCTGCTCTAGCATGTGGCCCTTCCCATGGGAGGCAGTCCTCTGTGAACTTTTCCAACATGAGTTCTTCCCATGGGCTCCAGTTTTTCTGAACTGCTCCAGTGTTGGTCCCTTCCATGCCTGGAACACTTTCTTCTCTTCCTTCTCTTCCTTTCTCACTGACTTTGGTGTCTGCAGGCTGTTTCTCTCACATATTCTGTCATCTCTTCCCTGGCAGCATTTGCTCTTGTACAACAATTTTTACCCCTCAAACACGTTATCCCAGAGGTGCCAGCAGCATCACTGCTGGCGCACCCTTGCCCAGCAGTGGGTCCATCCTGGAGCCATCGGACATTGGCTCTGTTGGATGTGGGAAAAGCTTCTGGCAGCTTCTCACAGAAGCCACCACTGTAGCCCCCCACCTAAACCTTGCCACCCAAAGCAACACGTGCACATATTTATATTCAGAGGTAAACGCAATTGTTGGTTATTTTTAATGACCTGGACAAATTCTAGTTAAATAAGTCTTGAAACCAAGTTTTAATGGAAGAAATCGGAATGACTAAAATAGAATGCAATCTTTTTTTCTTTACACTGAATCTGCTCCTCTCCTATAGCTTATATATCCAGAATAAAAATTGTGGTGTACTTGAATGTCAGCTAATGAATTTTTAACAGGGAATTAAGCTTTTTAAAACTAAAGAATGAGAGTTAGTAGAGTACATTTAATCATGGACCAGATCAATCATTTTCAGTTGTCAGTCTTGCTTGATTAAGGTTCTTAAGATGTGGTTCTTTAGGTGGCATGTGGTAGTCTTCTGTGTAGGGTTTCATGTCACTATGCACTAACATAACGTTGACATGTTACTTATACATTTCACCCTCTATTTACAATGATTACAACTTCATGCTTCCACCTAGCATGGATGAGACTTTTACATGGCAGAAACAAGACTGATTTAGATTCATCTTGGATGGAAGTGATAATGCTTTTTTACTTTGGAATATCAGTAGTAAATCAAAGCAAGCAGGGATTATTCCACATAAACATTGTCTCAAATGCTTTTTTATGCTGTAAACTGCATTAGTAGCTACAGCACAAAAGGCCCCCATGGGTTCCTTAGTCCGGTCTGTGAGACACCCAGGATATTCAATGCATCCAGGGTTTTCTAATACTAAAATGACTTGGCATGGGTCAAAGATATTTTGACTGAAATGTGAATGTACTTTAGATCAGGATTTTGGTTTCAGGTAGGCAGATAAAGTGCACAAGGATTTCAAGTCCACAACGAGTCTCAGTTATTGGACTGCAGTTTTTATGTACTTCTTTCCATTGCTAGCTTCTTCTTTCTTCAACAAAATCCATCAACAGAAGTGGCTCTCTGCAGGATTTTCCAGTTTTAGTACTGTCTCTTGAAACTGCAAACACCAAAGCTTTTGCACAACGTCACTGCAATATGAAACACTTCCCAGAATTTTTTGTGACAGGAATTCTACTAGGAATGAGTTGTGTGGATACCCTTTAACAGTTAAATTTTAATCACAGCCTTGCAGCTAATGGACCTGAGGAGATGGAGGTGCAGCAGCATCACTTCTTTAGGTAATATGGTTCTTAATTCAAAATTTGAATACTTTGTTTCTAGATTAACACTTGAATCTCTTGACTTAATTAATTTATCTAAGACAGGTCAGTGAATGACATATTTGCCTGAGGTGAAGAAACCATGGTTTAGTACCTCTAAATTTTCATGTAAATAGGACAAGCTTAGCATCTGAGCCAGTCAACGACTGACCACATTTCTTTTCTTGACTTTAATAAGGACATGCTGGTATGAATGATGGCTTTAAGACCTAAAGTTGCCTAATTCAACTATTTAACAATAAAGGATTTAATTAGATTTTGATGTGGATTTTCTAACTAAATCCTTCAGGTGTTTCTGCCTTCTTCATTAATATTGCCATAAATGAATCTCTATTTGCTGTGATGTTTTGGTAATTTAGTGACTAAACTGATTTTGTCTTTTTCCTCTAAGGCAATGTGTTTACTACAACTTTTTTTTTTTTTACCTTCTCCTAATTCTTCAGTATTATCTTAATTCATTTAAATGAACAAGATTAGGAAATCAGCACATGGAGAACTGAAAGGCAGCTGTTTATGGTACCTTCTATCCACATGGATCTGCTTGGAGTATCTGCTTCTTGTGGTGATGAAGGTTGCTCCAAGGATGCAGTTACAGCTGTTTGATCCCACTAGAGACATAAAGACCCTACAGCAAGAAGACCATGATGAACCATGTTGATGGTTCATCAAACATGGGCAATAATTTAGAGCTTCAAGAGAAAATCATATTTTCAAGAGAATTAGTCCCTCCTTAAAAGGATATGAAGGAGCTTTGTGTCAGAAACCATATTGGACAGTAATTGTCCCAATGCTAGCAAAAGTTCATTCACTTTCAGAAGGTGAATGGAGATGTGAATGTGTTGGGAGTTTCTTCTCCATTCCTCTCAAAAAAGGAGAGTTCATCTCTGTTATATTTTTCTAGCTGCTCTAATCCCAGCAGCAGTGGTTTTTTGTTTACACAAGCTCATGTGTGCAGCTGTGTATTGATGGTGTTCTGCTGATCTGTATGCTGTAAGATGTGTTTATGACAACAGTGCTTTTTCTTAAACAAATATGTCATTATTTCTGAAATATTCAGCTGTTCTCTGGCTATATTTGGAGTTCATCTGTTTGTGAAGTTATTTGTGAACTGAATTAATTCTATTTTATGTTTGGAAGTGTTAATTTAAATCTTCTTTTAATGGAACGATTATTTTTAGGGTGAAACTTTTAATATATTCCCTTTATTGTCCTTTAATGTTTTTCCTGAAATTGTTATCAGCCAAAGGAACATTTTGGTACAGCTACAAGGCAGCCTATTCACAATTCAAAAATAGATAAGTTCAAGTGAGCAAACCAGTGTGAGTTCATGAAATAGTGATGTTATTTTACTTACTGTATTAATGGTTGTTCTCTTGACTATCATTCTATCTGTTAATATCATTCTATCTGTTATTCTTTCTGGTCTGAAAACAGATACAAACCTGTGCACCTGGTTTCAAACCTGCCCCTACACTGCTTATGAGTAGCACTCTGTCTATCCAGCCACAACCTAGGCACTCTGATATCACCAGACAAAGCAGAATCTATCCCAGTGAAAGGTCTCTCTAAGGGCCCTGTTTGTTCCAGCACTCTCCCACCAAATGAAACCATTTGCTCCCTGAGAGATGACTCCTTCTGAAGGACCATCTCTATCCACCATCTCCATGTGGTTTGCAATTGACAGAAGGGCAATAAAAATTATAATTCTATGTTATTGGATACAGTGAGCCAAATCTGGGCATTTTCGTTATTAGCTGAACACAATGTATGTGTACAAAATCCTTTTACATATCTTCATGGGTTATGCTACATCTTAAAATATATGGAGTGTTGCCATGGACATTTGTCCTCCAGTAAAATGCTAACTGATTAAAAAGAGAAGTTTGAGGATATATATTTTTTTTTGTTATAAGGTTTAATAAACTTCTTTTAAGTATTTTACCAATGCTTCAGAAATTTGCTGCATGCAAAACCAGTGAATAAATCTATAGCACCCTTCTGTTTCCACAATGTTCAGTTATCATCAGTGAAGTCAACATGCAGGGTAAATCTGTGGAGCAAATGAAAATATGAGGGGAGGCATACCCACACAATTTCTCACTTACTTAATACAGGAAATGAGAGTAATGAAGACATCATCAGTTCTGGCTTGGATGCTGTAGTGCAGACACAGTTCTATGAGCAGTCTAAGCTGATACTCAATATCTGCAATACTACATATTCTGATCAGCTAATGGGGACTGAGTTGATAAATCAAGCTAAAGTCAGATACAGAGTCAGAGCAATAATCTCTTGAACTACTTTAGTAAGGTCTCATCTGCCACAATGACATTTCTGTCATTATGTATTATTCTTACTCAAACTAGAAGGAATGATTCTTCTTGGTTTCTTCTTCCTATCCACACCACCAATGTTAATTTCTTGCCAGTGTTGTCACTTGTACCAGTTGCATACTGGGATTAAAATTTAACTGTTAGGGGTACCAGTGGAAAAATAAAGCTTCCTATCAAGTCGCTAGGTATTTTTGTAATAATTTATTCTGAGTAGAAGCTGATGAAGTCAGAGTAGTCTCTGTGTGAATTTAATATACTATCTCCTTGCTTTCTTAAAAGAAAAGTTTTTGGGTTAAGCAGTTTACAGTTTGCTAGGCAGAAATGGAAAGGAAAGCAGAAAAGGAGAGAAAAGCACTAGAAAAGTCCATGTTAGGAAAAGTGCCTTTCTCCTGTGTTTTTATTTCCTTTAGATAACAATGTTAACTTGAAACTCAAGTCCCTTCTGGAAGCTTTTATATCAAAGTTTTCTTGTTTCCAGGTTTCTTCATAAGGTTTCCAGGTATAATGTGAGGATAAGAAAACTCCACTTTCCAACATCGGTTGATGTTGTGCCTTATTCATGTCTTAAGCACATCCTGGAAGGGAGCTTTTATGTTATACTCAAGGTGTGTACATCCTTAGAGATTATGAGGGCCCAGAGGTTATGTCATAACTACATTAAACCATTCTAGAAAAATAGTCACATCTTCAGCAGTGCTATTGAAGACACAAGAAAGTGACACTGGGAAAAAATACTCCTTCCCATTTTTGGTTTTGAGATATGTTTTTAGAACTTACAGCAGCAGATATATTGAAAAATGAACAGTTATGTAATGATTTATACCAGGGACAATGCTTTGTTGACTTGCACAAGCATATAAAGGTTTTTCACTGAACTGTGGATAACTATTCCTTCAGGTGTTTTTATATTGTCACTTCTGAGCCCCAAATCTTTACTTTGTGAAAACCAGAGGATAATTTTAAGGTTTATCACTAGCTTTGATCACTGATTTACTGTGAAATTAGTATACTCATAGACCCACCCATGGCCTCTATTCTCTATTTTGAAGAGCTGGGTCTCTTAATGTTACTAAAAGTAAGGTGATTATACTGAAACATAGGCAGGATTTGATGCTTTCAGCCCTTTCCTAACTTCTGTGTCTCTGTGTCCACACCTGGGACTGAACTTGATCTTCTAAATGAGGCAAATGGCAGTTTACAGTGTGCCTCTGCAATCTCCCTGCAGGCAGCCTGGAACATGGGTACTGGGGACTGTGGCTGAACCCAGAGGATGCTGCAGAGAGCTTGGGATAATCCAGCCACACTCTGGGGCTGCCCTGGATGAGCACCATCAGTGTATCCCTGAAGTGCAGAGGGGTCTGTCTCAGTGTAAGTCCTGCTGCTAGGCTTGTGTCCAGGCTGGATCTGAGCCTGGCTTTGCTCTGGACCTGCCCACAACCCCAGTGCTGGTCAGTGCAGGGCTGTGCAGGCGCCTCCTCAGCCCTGCTGCTGTTGGACACGGATGCCTGGGGCTCGTCTGCCGTGCCCAGGTACTGCTCCTGCCATGGCTCCTGTGGGACTCACCAGAATTCCCCTGTGCTCCCAGTGCCACTGGGATGTCAGTTTGCCTGCACAGGGTGGTCCAGAGATCTGGTCTTCCCCTTATCCTTGCCAGGTAGAAATTAGTTCATCCTCCTCATCCAATCCAAAGCAAACCAGTCAATGGGGGAAGAAAGGCAAGTGCAAAACCTAATTTACTTAAGTCTTTATACAGAGGTGTAGAAATGACTTTCCATTATCCAGCTAATTGCTGTATGGGAAGACCTCTTACACCCTAACAAACCCTTGTAACAAATCCCAGCACATGTGCCATGTTCCAGAGCTATGCTGAGCTGCAGAGAGAACCTCCCATTGCTCTGCCTTCTGTCCTGCTGGCTGCAGAATAATGAGCTAGCAGGAGCAGAGAGGATTTAGCTGGGGACCTGAAGAGACCTGGTCTCCAGCTGTGACAATCTTGATGACTGGCATTCAAACAGGAGTGCAGTTGTGCAGGCGACAGCAAAGAGTGTGACAGTAGGAAGAGAGGCAGCTGGAAGGCAAGGATTAGGAGCAGGATTGGCAGCTCCTTTGGCACCTGTACCTGAGATTCCTACTGCAGCCATCTGGGGAACTGGCTGAGGGGCCAGGGCTTCCTCAAGAGTGCAAATCAGGAGAACAGGTACCTCCTTCTGTCTGTGGGTACCCACAGGATAAGCATCAAGACCATTCTCTTGATACCCACAGGCCATCTTCTCCTGCTGTTAGGAAAGGCATGGAGGGCATTTTTTTCTTCCTGATATTGTCAACAGAAGGCTCAGAGTGATAGCTGAGGGCTGCCTTACTGCAGCTGAATGTTTGCTTCAGAGTGTTAAACAAAAGTTGCGGTCGATCCCCTGACCATACCCAACCCAGAAAAACAAGCAGAAGTCTCTAGAAACAGTCCTGATGATGCTCCCACCTGTAAGCAGTGAGGGTAGAAGCTGTTTTAGTCTCTAAATCATATTCTAAAGAAGATCACATGCAGGCATGATGCTTCTTTTTTCAGTTCCCTGCTGTGAAATTGCATTAAAATGGAAACTAAAAATACAGTTTCTATTACTATTTTTTATGCAAACAGGTGTTGTACTTACTACAGGGATGTTATTTACCTGTCAGGCTAAAGACAAGGTTGGTAATGGGAAATCCTGAAGACATTACTTCTACTTTTAGGGGCTCCAAACTTCAGTGTGACAATTAGCACAATTAGGATTTACAAGCTGAAAATTAAAACTGTGATTTTTTAAAAGAGACTTCTAAAAAAAAAGACATCTAATTGCTACATAATAAAATGAAAGTACTGACAATCTCACTTGTTATTTGTATTTAGAACTAGAATAGAAAGCATACTAAAAAGGAGTACTGGGAGAAACTGTCCTGTCCTTTCATATTTTCTTCAGATATTGGCAGTCTAAAAAAAGCCCTTTTTTTCCCCCAGTTAGATAATTAGAGCAATTCAGACATTTGCATTCAGGAAAGCAGTCACTTTCAAATGTGCTCTACAAAGCCATTTTCAGAAAAGAGCCATTTCCAAATCATGCTGTTCTTCTAAGTGTGCTAAAGCATAAAGTGTAATTAGACTTATTGTCTTAGAATTTAGTGGGAAACATTTAAAAAAATTTAACCCTCCTTAACACATGACTCATTGGCTGGCTGGGGGCTTGAAGAGCCACAAGCACAGTCCTCTATGGCTTTGTTAGAAGGGATGCTGGTACAAGACCTTGCCCTTACAAAAAAACCAAAGAAAAACAAAAAAAAAATGTGTTGCTGGTGGTATTTGCATCTGTCTGCAGAGAGATGCTGAGAATCTGTTCCTGTCTCTGCTTCTGGGATTCTATTGCCATAACAAAAAGGACCACCAGAAGAAAAGCCCAAAGAAAGTCTTTCTGTTTTGTCTGCTGTGAGGAGGATCAGCTGGCAATGTCCTGTCAGCCCAGCACTGCAGGGAGATACCTAAGGATCTGCTTGGTGGCTCATGGAGCAGTTGCCATGTGCTTAATATGTAAAAGAGCAAAGGGATGCACCATTCTCAGTGAAAGCCACATCTTTAGACAATTTGGTAGCTTTTGAATGTATGTATACTTCTGATTTCTCATTTCCAAAGGATTATCATTTTAATGTAATTAGGCAACCTCAAGTGCAAAAAAAAAAGCCTTGTTAGGTATGTAGTGACTGTAGCAACTCCTTCATCTGCAAAAGTACTAAAACGACAATTGGATAAAAGGAATTTTTCTTCTTCCTTCCCCCCCCCCCTTATTATTTTCAGACTGGAGGAAAATGTGTTTCGTCACATTTGTATTGGAAACATCTGTATTAAATGAGCTAAAACCCAAGAAGGTAACACCCAATTGCAGCAAACACATAAATGAGGAAATTCAAGCCCAAACAGCTTAAGACTCACAAAATTGTAATTAGCAGAGACCAAGTCTTACAAAAAAAAAAGTGTTAGGCAATCTTAACTGTATGCTAAATATCCAATCTGTGGCTTACTTGTGAGCATAAAAGTTTTAAAACACAGCCTGCCCCCACTTCCAATAAAGTGTTAGTGGATGCATTCAATGTGCAATGTGGTAGTCACAACTTCAACAGGAGCTCCAATTTTTACTTGTGCCATTCACTGTAGTCTCTAGAGAATGCCTCACGCTCAGCTCTTACCAGAGTCAAAGCGGTCTCTGCCAGCCAGTGTAAACTCACATGCAACATCTTTGGGTTATGTATCAGAGGATGAGCTGTTTAATACCAGCCTCCTCTCACCTGCCTCCTAGACTCATGGTAATGTGGCAACCTAAAATACTGAAGAAGGCAAAGATGTTTTCCATATGTTTCAATCAGTAATGCCCAGTCACAGACTCCCCTTTTCTCTGAGGTGTTTTCTAACCTTGGTGCAACTTTCCGTTCAGGTTCAATTCACTGGAGTGCTGCAATATGTTGACCAAGAAGGAGAGCCCCAGAAGCTTCATAGAGAGGTAAAACAAGGTGGTAACCTAGAGAGAAGTTGCAAGCAAAATTTGTAACAACCCATTAAGAGTTTGGAGGTTTAGGCAAGGTGTGCATGTACCTTTCCAAGAACTTGGGCTGTTTTATTTATAGGAGAAATAATGTGTGCTCGGACAATGCATAAAGATGGCTTACACTTAACTAATGAAGGAGAATATTTTGTAATGGCATCTTCATTTTTTCAAAAGAGAAATGTTGTTTAATATTTTCATGAGTTGGAACACTCACTAACCAACTGACTGGTTAAATTTTTCATCAAAGATAGACAATCCTCATGTTGGTATTTCGCTCTGACAAAATGCTTCTTGCACCATTAAAGTTAAGTTCTGCTGAATGCTTATTTATTTAAAACAATCTGTGAGCATTTTCTGTAGCTGACTGAGCGTGGTTTTAATAGTGTTTTCCCAAACAGTATAAATGGAGGCTGCAGGATATATAGAAGGGAAGCATGCTGTGGAAAGATAATGGAGTCTAGATGTGCATTTAGTATCTCCATTCTATTCAGCTGTTAGCTTTATTATCTCTACTATCAGAGCCTGTATTTTGGTGTTATTTCTCATCCAAAACATTATCCATTTTTTAAAGTGTTCTGCTGTTCAGTGAATATTTTGGATTGATTCTACAGCATAAGACAAGTTACCAGCTGCTGCTGGCAACTGTTTGTATTCTTATTTATTATGGTCATCATGCATGCAATGTGCACTAATCATAGTATTACTTCAGCTTTTGAATCAGTCTTATAAGCTTAATGCCATTGAGGGTTTTGCCTCTTGTCAGATCAAATTTTACAGGGTATTGTACTAAAAGGATCCGAGTTTCTGAAGCAAAGAAAATTTTATCAGTGAAATCCTGATTTTATTGCAGTCAGCCGGAGTTTTCCCCAAAGCTTAGATGGCAGTCATCTTTCTAGCAGCTTTCTCATTTTTGAGAAAGAAAAAGAAGGAAAAGTGTGCCAGCCATTTATTTGCATCCTTCTCCATAACCCTGATGTAATATTCAGCATAAGATAGAATGGCTGGCTGCATGATAAACATGATCAGTGGCCCATAACACATGACTTAGGAAAGCATATGACATTGTTGAGACAAAGACAAGACTGATGAAGGATCTAATTACTCTTTATATCATAGTGGGCAATTACAAAGTGGATGGAACACTTCTTGTTAGTGGCAAGTAATGAAACAATGGAGTTCTCTAGAGATATCGTGTGAGGGCTTTGCACTTTGCTGAATAGCTGACACTTTCTAGCCCAAGGAGCATTCCAGGCTGATCCCTTGTGCAGTCAGGATTGATGACTCAGCTTGTTTATACCAAGGCAGCAAGGTTTTCCAAAGACAAGTCAGTGCCAGCACTGACCATTTCTATTTCAGCCAGCTCATGGGAACAGTTTGAGGCCCTTTCTCCAATGTATGTTCTGTGCAGTGACCCCTCCTGAGGAGATCACCCGACTGGGGTGACAGCGTGTGCCACTCTGCATTTCTGGTGTGCCTTCTCTGAGCAGCCTGTGAAGGACCTGTCTTGGGGCAGGATGGCCTTGAGTGCCACAGCTGGAGTTACTGCTTCAGCACCCTTGTGTTGATCCCAGAGAACCTTCTGCTCAGCATTGTAAAGGTGAAACATGCTCCCAACCCACCTGTGACTGTGTAGCCTCCCCAGCACACATCCTGCATGATCTTGCTCCTCCCTGTGATTCAGAGATTTCTCTTTTTGCAGGCACTGTCTGCAGGCGTGATGAGCCTCCTCTGTGAGAAGTATCTACTATCCATGCTAAAGAGTCTTTGGAAAAATGAGTTGCCTGTGGGATGGGAATATCCTGGGGGCATGAAATGATGTGAAAGTCACGTTATCTTTGGGATATGTACTGGAGAACAGATCTGCTTTAGCATTAAATATTCAAAAGTGAGAATCAAGGTCAGAGTCCAATGGCTCGAGACGCTCCAGAGGGCACCACAAAGGCCAAGCAGCCTCAGCATTTCATCAGAGAAAGCTCATCAGGCTTGTGGGCATCCTTCAGGACCAAATATGCTGCTGCTGCTGCTGCTTGGGGAATATGTATATATGTACTGTGTAGCATGACAAAAGTGTGAGGTAGCAAAAAGTTATTGCAATTGCTTGTCTTCCCCTTTGAGCACTTTAGCCCATTGTTTATATGTACTGTTAACATAATACTAATATTATGTTAATAGTAAATGTACTATATACATATACTACAATATGGACTGGATACATAATAGTAATATGTAATTATTAACATGCTCCAAGTCGCTGATCTCTGATTCTTTGTAAACCTGTACCCAAGCTATCCATATTTCTGCTGGTGGCCTGGCACAAATGCCTTCGGGCTGAAACTGTTATGCAACTAAAATGCTGCTTGGTGGCCTTGACATGCCTGAGAGAGAATTCCCAAAGGCTGTTTCTCCTACATAATCTGTCAGTGCATCTTATTGCTGTGATGTGTAAGAGATGATGCCACACAGAATGAAGCTGGCATGTTACAGTATCGTATTGCTGGATGTCAGGAACTCCTGTGTGACCAGAGTCTGATCCCTTCTGCATCAGGAAGTGGGGCAAGCTCAAAACTAAATAAGGGTAAAATAAATCTACAACAGCCAGAGACTTTGTCACTAACCTCCCTGTTCAAATATTCAAGTGAAATTCTTGCCCTGAACCCCTCGAACATTTCAGTTGTATTGTTCCATTTTCATGCTGCTTTATGTGCTTCAGTCCTTCTAAGATAAAATAGCTTGCAATGCATGTTTTATTATGGTACATGTTTTCTTTTCACACTTCATTATATATTTCTGTTTCCATATTCCATTATGCATCTCAGCTACTGTACCTCCTTCAGCAATTCCCCCGCCATGCTGCATTAGCATTTCGGTTCTTGTTTTTGCTTGTCATTATGAATGATTGTTATCGCAAATCATTTTATTTCTGATTTCACATCTCATTACTCATTTTCCAGACCCTCACTGTGGATTTCGGTGCTCATATTGCAATATATACCAGAGGGTTTGCTTTCCATCAAACAGTGATTTTTCACAACCTGTTACAGAATTCTCTTTTGTATTTCTTCATGGATTTAATTTTTCTTAATTCATTCTGCATTTTTCCTACTGCATTACTACTTAATTTTGAACCTTATTTAAATTTTCATCTTTGATCTTAGAGGTGCATTTCTGGTCTTGCCTATCATTACTCTCTCTGATTTTGTATTTCTTGACTTACTAAAATTTTTAAACTTATTATGTATTCCTGATGCCAAATCCTGTTATGAGTTTTGCTTTTCACACCTCATTACCCACTTTTTTTTATTCTGGATCTTCATATGAATGGTTTTTTGCATCTCGTTTCCAGTTTTGATTTTTGATGTGCATGTTCACTTTTATTTCACTGCTTGGTTTTGTTTCAATGTCTCATTATGTGCTTTTAGATCTAATTAGGAATTTCATGTATCATTGCTTATTAACCAATTTCCTTTTTGTTGCCCATTACAGACTATGTATTGTATTCTGAGTGTGAGATTTCAGATTTCCCTGTGCATTTTTCTTTCCTCACATTTTTAGTTAACTTTTTACATCTTCTGAGAAATTTTATATATTCCTACTAGCTTCCTACTATGATTTTTCAAGACTGTGATTTTTGTTGCTCCTGTGTAAACTATCTTTCTGTTAGACCCCAATAAATATATTCTTTTAATTTCTCATTAGCATTTGAATGATATTATATTGCAAATTTTAATTTTGAATCTCATACCAGATTTTCCTTGAAAGAATGCAAAATGAAATTCCATCTTTGTATTTTTTGAAACTTGAAGATGCGGGTGGTGCCTCTTAGCATACATTTTCATATCTGCAAATCCTACCATGCTTTTTTTTCACATTGTTCACTTTTTCTGTTTTCTCTTGCAAGCTATTTCTGCATTTTCCCTAATGTCTGCAATTTCACAGCTTGATTTATTTCTAGTGATGTTTCATATTTTATAGGTTATGACACATTTCTGATTTTAAATATGTCAAGCTGTCCCTCTTTATTTATTTATTAATTTCTATTTTTGCATTTTTTAATGAATTTCCCCTTTCGAATTAAATTTTCCTTTTCTGTTTGACATCAAATGTAATTTTTCTTATAAGTTTTCCTGAATAATCACCTGGTTTGATTTTTTAACTTACATTCTTTGGTGTGTAACATTACCCATTTTAGATTTCTGTTTCTCCTCTTTTTAATGTTCATAGTTATACTGTATTCATTCTGCAGCTTCATTATTCACATCTTGTTCCCCATTTGTCTTTAAAATGCCATTACACATTTCCGTTTTACAGGTCCCTATGTGTTGCTCATATTGGGTTTTTCTACTTGTGAGTATTTGTTTGTGTTTTTGAGAAGTTTTGTGTGCACCAGATGTGATTTTTGCCCATCTCATAATCCATTCCTCTATTGACTCATTATATTTTTTCAGGTTTTCCTTTTTTTATCTATGTTCTTACTGCACATTGGGGGTTTTTTACAATTTATTAGGTCTCAAATTGCACATCTCATTATATTTTTCCATTCACCTCTCACTGAAGCATTTCACTTTTTTGACTCAGTAGGAATTTTCACCTCTAACACTGCCTCTTTAAAGACATGTTGAGCTCTGTAGCTCAACTTTTAACTTTCTTATCACATACACTCATATTTCCCTGCATGTATTCTTGCACCTGTTATTTCCCACTTGCCATTATGTTGCATCATTTAAATTAACTTTCAAAGAACAAGTGCCTTCTTTGTATCACATTACAACTTTTCATTTCCACCTCTATTTTAATCTTATATTTGTCACCTTATTTTGGATATTCTTTGGCCCGGGATGTTTTATTTCCTTTTTTATATATCATTATGTGTCTTGTTATTTGAATTTCCTCTTGTTTACACATTTTTATTATGTACAGTGTGCAATATTTTCTGCATTTTTCCCTCTGCTTATATGCATGCATTTTGTAATGACTTCATAATTTTCTTCTTCACCTATGACTTTTAAAGGTTTTACTTTTCACTTTTACATATGCATTAGTTTTTATCTATAACCTTTCATTCCACATCTTGTTGGTTTTGGTTCTTATTGGATGTGCTCCTTTCTGCAGCACAGTGGGTTTTGTTGGTATAACTCATATACTCCTCCTTTTTCACTTGAACTTGCCTGCATCTCATCATGTCTTTCTTTCTGCCCCTCATTATGCAAATATTTTCAAATGCCATCACAGATCTGGCTTTCACATCTCATAATTAGTTTTCATACCCTCTCCTTCACAATGATTTTGAGTAGCTGATCACTCAGAGTTATTTTGCCTTTGTGTAAACCTACTTAATGCTGAAAACAAAGTTTACTTCCTCACACGGTTTTCTTGGTCCTTCTTATTTTCCAGTTGCTACTTGTGTATGCAAAACCAAGTAAACTGGTACTTTTTTTCTTTTCTTTCTACCAAGTGCCTTTGGTTCATACAAAAAGCCAAAAGGAAATACAACAGGAAACAGATGTCAGCACAGAACATACATTGAAGATACTATGGGAACACAGAAGAGTTGAGGATGAACATCTGCTTAAAAGTGTACTTAGGAAACTTTGGTCAGGTTTTTTCATTAAAATCATACACATTTTGAAATGCTGATTGCATTAGCAAGCACTTGCTGCTTTCAGAATCAGATTTACTTTATGAAAAGCAGATAAGGCTGTCTCTCTGCCCTCCAGCTTATCTTGGGGGATAGGAAAAAGAAAGGTAAATGAAATCTGGTTCTCCAGCTTTCTTCATGGATTCAATAACACATGAGAAGAACAGTGGTGGAGTTTATGCAGCTGCTGGCCATGATTAACTGAGCTCCATCTGAAGAACCCCAGAAGTGCTGTTTGGAAGACACCTCCTGAGGGCTCCAGTTCTGCATCCCATTGGTGGGTGCTGTCCAGATTTCTGACCCTGACCAGCCCCTCCTGGGGCCTCTCTTGTCCATGGCCCTGGAACCCCACTTCAAGCTGAACTTGCTCCTCGACCTCCTCCTCTTGAGCAGAGCAAAAGGAGATTGTGCCAGTCGGGGATTTGGCAAGCCTCAGCTTTAGAGCCTCCAGCTGTGCATCCTGCGCCTCTTCCTGGGCAGCCTGCTCTGCTCTCCTGCTCTCCTGGGGAAGCCCCAAGGTGCTGGATGCAGCTGTTGCTGTGGATTATATGGCCTGGCATCATGATGGGATTTTTTTTCCTTGCCTGTGTAGCTCCCTCTTCAAGCAGTGCAGGCAGTGATTGTGTGGCCCGCCAGTGTCTTTGCCCACTCTTGTTCAGCTGGAGAAAGGAGCAGGACAGGGCTGTTGGTGCTGGCTGTGTCTGTCTGTCTGTCTGTGCTGACACCTGCGGTGTGGCTGTGCTGCGGTGTGTGCGTGTGTGCACACGTGCTGTTCGCATGTGTGTGTCTGCACTTGGCCAAACCCTGCTCAGCCTACATACCAGCTGGTCCTGCAGGCACGAAGGGGCAACACAATTCCACTCCTGGACTTCTGAGTTTGGCAAATCCTAATAGCCATACCCCTAGGTCAGCGTGCTCTTCAGATTTGCTGAAGAAGGCCTCTGCCACCATCCAGGCCACAGATGAAAATGTAGGACCACAGGGGAACAGGTACAGATCTCTGCTTCATTCATTCTCATCTTCCAGATGCAGCTACTGAGCAATTTAATCCAGACAATGTAACAGTCTTACCCATTACATTCAGCTTTCAAATGAGAATGCTCTTGGAGGAAGTACCTCAAGCCAAGGTACATCACATCACTCTCTTCTAAAGTTTTGTTTCCTTTTCCACTTCCTTCTTCTTCTGTCTCCCAGAAGCACCTCAGCAAAGAAAGCCTCACTCTCTGATTTGAGACCTCCCACTCTGATCCCTAGACCATTCCAATGGTGGAAGTTCCAGACACGTTCATATTACATGTTTATCACACTAATTATTATTTCCATGCCTGACATGAGGTGCTACAAGCTGTGGGTGTTGAGAGACATATATGGTCTCCTGTATCAACTGTGTGGATTTGGAAATTTGGAAAGGAGTTGTTACTCTGTTCTGGCACTTAGGAACCTGGCAGCATTGTTGCAGAAACATGTTAGAGGGAAATTAATTACCTTGAATCCACAATAATTTGATCCTACCCCAGCGGAACTGTTTGATCAAGGAGTGTGACTTTTTATAATTTTCTATGTTATCAGTGCTACTAGTTGTCTAAAGATTCTTTTAAAGTGCATGTAACTGAAAAATTATATTTACAGGAGAGGAAACAAAAGATGTCATTCCAAATAAACTTGCCTGTTGAAGATAAATGATATTCAAAGCTGAAAAGGGAAAGTAGGAAACAACCAAACTGTTACTTTAATTTATCAGTAAAATGATGATTTTATTTTGGTTTCAATTGAGAGAGCTATCTCAGCACAGAACTGATATTCTTGCTTAATTCCATGGGTGTGTAGACTAAATAAATTCACTTATGTGGGCAAAAATTATAAACCAACGTAAATACAATAAAACAAAGACTTCTGGCTCAGGATAAAAGTGGGTCCAAGATCTATCCAGCATTCATCTTTTTTTTTTTTGTAATTTCTGAAATTCATCTTAGAGAGGATGATAAGGCTTTGAACATTCCTTTATATCTGCCCTTAATTCCTGCATTTCATGAGTGCTTAAGACCAACATGTTACTTTACATACCACTGTTAAAATGAAAACCTAGAATCTCCAATTATAGCAATTTAAAGGGATGTGAATAAATGAGATTATGAGGGAAATTTTTGTTCTCTAATACTTCCTATATCGATATTATCTTCCCTAATGACAGTTCATTTCGTTTCAGACTGTGCTAGGAAATGTGTGTTTGTCTGGACAGCAGTTTCCTGTGAATCTGGAAGGCACTTGTTTGCTGCTGTGCATAATTTATTTCCTGGCTGGCACTTGTAGCACTGATGTGTAACCTGAATATGCTTGCATCACATTTGCTCTGAGTGAAGGTAAGCAAGAAAAATTACAATAACTTTATTTAACCTCTGACTCCTTTCAAAAGGGCACAGAAGATCAACATCCTTTTCATCATGCGTTCCTTTTGCAGTTTCTTGTAGGCCAGTAAAAAAATTAGTTGTATGAAGAGCATGTGGAACTTGCAGTTCCGTTGTGTCTTCTGCTATAACCAATAAGAGTATTATTTTCCATTTTCATTCACAGTCTGCTAGAAAAAGGATACCTCCCCTTGCTATCTGACAGATAGTCATGAGAATGGCAACCAAGAGATCCTTTGATTAAAGGTTCAGATTCTGGGTAGTGCACAGTCTGGGTACTGGCATTGAGTGCTGGTTTAATATTCACTGATGGCCAAATGTTTAAGCCAGCTGATGACTTTTACGTATGTACACAAAACAAAAGGGAGCATTTCAGGTGCTCAAGGTCAGCCTAAGTTGGCGTAGCCTGGGATCAGTGCCTGGGATCAGTGTACTGTGCTGGGCTATTACCCACAGTAAATATATTTGGAAAATATTTTGTCAGTACCCAAGCCTGGAGATCTGACATCCCCTGTGGATGTAAAAGACCAACAACAAAGAGGCAAATCTAAAACAAAGTATTGCATTTTGTTACAAACATGATGCTCTAAAGATATTTTTAGAATGAGGTCTATAGGAAGCAATAATTTATTTAACTATGTAGTATGGCATCATGAGGAGAAAAGCAGACAAGTTCTGACTGGACAATCCCTTCCCCAGGAAATTGTTAGGAATTAAGATTAATTCCCCTGAGGTGAGTTATTTATCAATAAGTTATCAGTTATCAGTGAATTATTTGACTTTACAAGGAAAGGCGTCTGGAGTCTTTGGAGCAGATGGCATATTAGTGTAAGTAGGGAAAGAAAGAGGGAGAGGAAGTTTTGTATTCTGTGGAGCACAAAATATTTGGAGGGTGAGGAAGTAAGCTCTAATGTGCCACAAAAAGAATATTTATTGAGTCGATGGCTCCAAGCTGTCTGTCATCCCTTGGAAGGAAGAATTTTCAACAAACATGCATATGCCATGGTGCTCTAAGAGGGCTGAAAAGTAAATGGAGCCCTATAAGGGGGGCAGGCTCAATCCTCCTGCTGCTCTTGAGCAGGAGAAGCAGGAGACTAGAATCAGCACCAAGAAGATGCATTTTAGATGTATTTTGATCCATCATGGTCATCTTTGTATTGAGGATTCTGTCACATCGTAGTGTTAGTGGTGCTCTGTTGACAAACTTTTGTTTGGTTGCAACAGATTTCTTGGAGTCTAGGTCCTTTGGCTGTATCTTGTAGAGTGGAAATGTGCTGAATTTAACAAGTTTGGGAGGCTTCTCAGAGGTTTGTAGGAGGGTTTCCAAAATGTTCCAGGGAAGGGCTTTTGTGTTCAAAATCTGTGTCATGTTTCCAGTTGTGTCACTTGAAGCAGTGGTCAGTAATTGTGGGACTGAGGGGCCAGGACTGAGTAAAAGCCTCTGGTCCAACACTGATCACATGCATCACATCCCAGGTGTGCATCCATCATGAGCAATGAAGTGCCCAGCAGATGGGAATCACATGCCCATCATGTGCCAGGCACCTGCCAATCAGATGCCATCAAGTGCCTGGGTATCTGTTTGATCTTAAACTAAAGTTGTCCTTTTGGAAGAGATGGCCTTTCTACTGTGTGACTGCACTGGCATTTGTGGAGTGACACAGGGAAGGGAGTGGGGCAGGGATGCAAATGAGACTCTGGGGTTGAATTGATTATTCAGGGAAAACAGGCTGGTAAAGAGCTCTAAGTAAGAGGTTAATGGGTATTTTAGAAACCTCTTGTGGTTTCTAAATGTTGAACTGAAGTACCTATATGTTCTTTTACCTCCACTTATCTCCATTTTAAAAAGGTTTTTAGAGTTCTTTACTTCATCTAGTCAGTGAATTGCTCTTGTCTTTACAGATAATGTTCTTTTAAGTATGTTATAGGACTTTCCTGAGTGCTTCAAGGTATAGAATAAAACCAGAGTAATTTAATTTGAATGAAGCCATTGGATACCACCTAGGCTGACCTCCTGCTCCAAGCAGGTCTAACTTCAAAGCTAGATGTGGGATACTTCTTAAAATTACTTTGTATTTTTTAGGATGTAATTTTTTAGGATGGTAAGAGCCGGTCACTTCAATTTCTTGCTTCTGGGCACTCTGTACTGTTGGAATGCCAAGTGGTATTCTAGTAATAAATTCTGTGTCCATATGCAAAAATCAACTGCCTTGCCTGCTTTTTGTTAGTTTGTGACAGCATATGACTGTCTTATTTTGCCTCCAGAGGCCCACCTCTCAGCTGCTGCTGTGTGAAGAAGTTCCTAGTTAATCCAATGTGCATTGGGAGCTAGCCATTTGGGATAGAGTGACGTGCAGCCACTGTGTATTGCCACTGCCTACGGAGCTGAACTCTCACTAGGGAAGAAAGTTAGGAGGTGGGAGCGTGTCCTGTGTGTGGAGAGGCTGAGGGAGCTGGGTTTAGAAGTCTGGAGAAAAGAAGTTTGGAGGGTGAGGGGGAAACCTTGCTGCAGTTTTCCTTTATCTCAGGGAATGGCAGGAAAGATGGAACCATATTCCTTGGAAATATCCGTCCTTAAATATGGATATTTCTGAGATGTGAAACAACATAAAGGTTTGTCCTGTGTCAAAATTTTGTTTACGTAAAAAAATTCTTTGGACTGTCATGTCTGTGACTGTTGCCTTCATGGAATACATAGAAACAATCTGTTTTTTCTTAGAAAAAATTATGCTTATTGCTACCTTTCCCTAAAAAGAAAATATTTAAATAACAAAATGTTCTTGTTAGTGGGCTATGGAAGGTGTCTCTTTTACCTTGTGTTCTTATCCCAGACAAGTTTCTGCAAGGAGAAATAAATTATTAATAGTCCACTTTTCAAATTATCTGATAAGAACAAAGTTCCCTGTTATAGAAATACACATTCTTTGCTGGCTGAAGTATGAGCTGCCTGTTGACTAGGTTTGCAGCTGTTGTGAATCATGACAAATGACATAGAGTAAGTGCCCATAAAAATTTAAGAAATTCAGAACCCAGCCTATTAATTTTCACTAATTAGATTCTGTTGGATTTAGACACAAACACCAGGATTGATTAATATTAAAGTTTGGATCAGAGCCTTTCCTGTGCCTGAAGAGCACTCCAGTTTCATACAGCACATTTTCAGATAATGTGCAAAATCTTCAAAGCTACAAAAGTAAATTACCCCCGCTCTGAGGGGATACCTCTTGTTACCTTCAGAAGTCTAATCTGGAATTTCTTGACTCCATTAAGGTTTGATGTGACTGATGCATCTCTAAAGGAGGAGTGTTTTTCCCTCCGGTTCAATAAAGGGTACTGTGATACAAAGAGGTCTGAAGCACAAATAATTTCTGAGACCCAATGTTGTTTCCATTCTCAGATCTTTCCCAATCCCCAAGAAGACTCTATTTTCCTCCAACTTGAAATTTGAAGCAAAAATCCAGGACCACATTTGAGGCAAGACAAGGAGTTACCCATGAATGTAGGTCAATGCTACTTCTTGTCAGATCCAGCCCAGCAGTTTTGAGGCACGTGGCCAGACAAGTGTTAGTGTTAGTGTTCAGGAACACATAGTCACAGGGTGATTATATGCAGGTGCTTTTATTGAAGAGCTCTGGGTGTCAGAGGTACAGACCCAAATCTGACTCTGATATGGGTTCAGGATGAACATGTTTTTATACCTTTATCGTTATCTAACTACAAATTAATTATTAAACTTATATTGTTCTATTGTATACATTGATCTCATCCAAGCACGGATTCTTGTAATCTCCATCAAACCCCCCAAACATTTCTCATGATTCCTGTTATGATTAAACAATAATCATATCCAATTACCAAACAATCATCTCATTTAAAAATCGTATCATTTATCATAGTCATTAAATGATTATACAGGTGCAGCTTTACACGATCCAGTAAAGCTCAACATTTTCCCAGGACCTACCAGGCCCAAACTTTCTTTCCAACTGCCCTGAATATCCCATGATTTTAGAAACATTTTATCCGTATACTATCATGTTATCCCTATTCTATCACAGGTATGCCCTGAAATGGCTACAGACAGGTGAACCTGAGCACGGAGCAGACTGACAGGGACCAGCAGCACAGGATGGGCCTTCAAAGGGCCAGGACTCATGAGCAGAATGGGTGGATGGAGCCCACTGGTGAGGTTGACCAAGGCCTCTTAGTGCCCTCAGTGGTCTGACACATCTTGGAACTTTCAAGGACGGTCAATAACATTTCACAAACAGAAGAAAATGAGATTTTGGGCCATGAAGTTTTCTCTGAGTTCACCTTGAGCCTTAGAACTTCTTTGGATGCATCCCACTGTCATCCTCCATCTTTCAGTGTGCAGCCTAGCTGGACATAATTTAAGCAATTGCCTTCATTATCGGATTTTCTCCTTATTTTTCAATGGTACCTCATTTACTATGTATCATTCTCTCTGATAAAAACCCAAATATTTTTTTCATATATTTTTGTCCTAAATGTATCACAATATTATGAATGTGCATAATGCATTGCTATTGTATCTTTACAGTACCCCTGAGGGGAAGGAAATTCTCATACAGTCAGAAACATTGTACAATTCATTTCCTTTAAAGCTGCAAGTACTTGGCACAGCCACAAATCAGAAAAATAAATTTAAATCAAGCAATAGAGCCTCAGTTAAGGAATCAGAGAATAGAGGAACATGAATGAGTTATTACTTTCAGGTAACTTAATTTACTAATTTAACAAGTAGCCTTACATCAACACTGAAGAGGCAAGACTAAGCCCACTAATCAGTGCTTAATTTCCTTAATCAGGAGACCAAAGTGGTCTCACAGAGCCCCGTGCCTTGATGACATCATGCCTTCAAACTCTGGCAGTTCTACTATCTCTGTTATACTGCTCGGTTTCATCCACCAGGCAAATACATGTAGTGTGCTGAATTGGATATTGAAGAGAAGAGGATTTTTGCACTGAATATAAATGCTCATGCTTCTGAACTTTGTATGTGATTCTACTACTTCCTTTGTGTGACATTTGTAAGCCTTCCATCTCTTTTTAAAGAGCACAGATCCCATCAGAGAAGGGACAGTCACAGAGCCCATCACAAGCAGATCTCTTGCCCACCTGTGTGTCACTAAAGATAACAAAAAGACAACACCAACAGCTGCTGTTATCTCCTACTTAAATCAGCCCTGATTTCACAGATGTTTGTTGACAGCAGAGGAATGATAAAACTTCAGCGTTATAGGCACCATTAGACTTTCCAGAGCGGGAAGACACGCTATTTGCCACTGGCTGTCATCTCATCACAGTCTTTTTTTTTCCAGTTCTGTTTTTCTCTTATATACCTTTTTCTGTCAGCTCCCCAAGGGATGAAATATTGTTGCATTTTGAGGCTTAGGGAGGATGTTATGTTCAAGAGACAATGATCTTCATCAAGCCCTGACAGCCAAACTGGGTCTTTGGCTTAGCATATCCATAAGTTTGCATGAGCGACTGCTGCAGAGCCCCAAGGAAGTAGCAGTGGATGGCAGATGTACTGAGGCATGCTCTGGTGGGCAGAAAGAAAGACAATTTTGGAGAAACAAATGTCAAAACAGGATGAATAGTTTTGTTTGCTACACTAGGTATAAGGAGACATGGTACTGGGTGGGAATGAACCTCTCCACAGGTAGCATCATGCCATGGTCCTGTCTGGTGCAGCAGAAGAGTAGGATTTCCAGCACTTGAAAAAACCTAAGGTTTACTTACTAATTTGTATTTCTCTTCCTATTTCTGTTGAGGTTTTTTTATTTTTTTAAATTATTATTAGAGCAGTTTTGTTACACCATTTACTGCTGCGCCTTTCCTACTGAGATTCAGAAAGAATGCTGCACCCCTCCAGAAGCGCAGCAACTGTGCAGCTGAGTGAGGAGGAGGGGAGTTAGCAGCTCCTTTATGAAACATAAAAATAGTCCATACTGTTTACATTAAGAGCTTGGATGGGGCATGTCATTTAAGGCTTTGAGGGGTAGAATGCCTCCTGTAATATGGAGTTGTTAAACTGTATGGTGAAGGAATGGTGAGAAACATATGTGTTGTCATGCCACTCCCCCGTGACACTTTGCATCTTTTTGCATACTGAAGAGGAATAGCTCAAAGACATTATGGGGAGGTTGCATCATACTTCATGGAGAAAGCATTTCAGCATTTGCATCTAAGCTTAGCATTGTGTACAGCTCTTGAAATAATTAAAAAACCAAAATAGGTGCAAAACATTTTTGCTGCACTCCTGCCTATTTATTTTAGTCTTCCTGTCACTTAGAAAGACCTTTCAGCATGGATAACCTGATTTTGCACTAGTAGAACATTAAGTTTTACTATTATGTTGAACTCCTGTGAATACAAATCAAGTCAGACATTGCAATCCTTTGTTCTGTTTCCAGGGATATCATCAGTGGAGTTCATTAAATACCTCTTTCAATTCCAGTGAAGACTATCTTCACCTTCTCATCTGCAGAGAATACTACATTTCTCAGCCTGCTAGATAAAACAAACAGAAAAAAAAAGGCCAGAGTGACTGAATTATCACTTAAAGAAACTTTGTCTCTCCTTGCCTCTATTTTTTGCCTAGTTTCTCTGTTTTTTCCCCTGCTAGGGAGAGACTTTTGATTTGGTGGTAGATTGTTCTCACATTGAGCTCTCATCATCAAAGAGATTGGATGATACAATATATTGGCATCTCTGAGCCTTGCCTGATTGTTCTCAGTCTTTTCTATTCAGACTGTGCTTTAACAGATTAACCGGGAAAAAAGGAAATTTTCTCAGGAATTTAGCCTCTCTTTAAGTTCCTCATCAATAAAGAGGAGAAATAAATCAAGGAGGTAAAAACTCTTAGATAAACTCTTCCTAAAGTTTATCAAGGTGAACTTGAGTTCCATGAAGTCACGTGTCTTGTTCTGCAAATTCCTACCTGAACTGAGTTCAGGTAGGGTTCAGCAGGGTTGAGAACTCCTACACCAGGGTCAGAAGACTATATCATGTCTCCATGGAAATTATGGAAATTTTGTACTTTTCTTCTGAGATCAGACAGTGGTCAAGTGTTCTGCAGAGTAGTTCAGCAATTAACTAGTCCTAAAAAGCAAACCTCTAGTATCCAAACATTCATGAAGCTTTCTGGAAATAAATGTCAGGCTGGGAATGTGCAGCATTATTTCTTTAAAGAAGCCGGATGTCTTTTTGTTTGGACAAGCTCATACATTTTTCATGATACATTTTGTTCAGACATTTGGATAGTGTAATACTGTGCATATAAATATATGTTGCAAATTATTTTATTCCCTTAAGAAAATACATAATGCAAAGCAGGAGGGGTAATTTTGCCAGCTTCCTATGTGGTAGACTTTGGTGCAACAAAGATTCTGAATGAGTGACTCACTCAGAGATTTGCAAAACCTGTAGAAAGATAACCGGTACAGGGAGACAAGAGATTTTAATGGAAAAGAAGTAGGGGTTATTTTAATAATTGTTTGCATTACATTTTATTTTTCCCTAAGCAAAAATATCATTAGTAGAACAACTCTTACCTGTAAAATCAGAATTAGTGACACTAATAGGGACTCCTATTTTCCACATATTTCAACAATAGTATATTTTTTCTATATTTGCTTTTGCCCTGCACGAATGACCCAGTCTTGTATCACCCAAAGGGTTATTAGAGAAAACAGAGGGCATGAATTTTTACATGCACAATAGAGCAAAGGGAAGAAGCAGCACTTAAAAGGAGAATTCTGAATAGATGCAAGGAAGAAATTCTTCAGCACAAGAGCATTGAACCACTGAATTACATCATTTGGGGAGGCTGTGGAATTGGCATCCTTGGAGATGTACAAAACTTGTGTGGACCTGGAGTAACCTGAATTAGTTTTGAAGAAAGGCTGGAACTGTGGTTGACACAGAAGACTTTCAGTGTTCCTTTGAGCCTAAATGCTTCTATTATCCTATGATCTCAGTTACACCAAAAAGTGCTAAGTAATCAGAAAACAACAGGACAAATTACTGGAATTTTCTGAGGAAAGGCATGGGACTGCAGGGGTACATGAGGATTAAACAACAAAATGTGTTGCATCCTGAAAAGAAAGACTGAAAAGGAGTAGAAGAGGGAGCATGTTGTGGCAATGATGGCTGCTGAGTTCAGAAAAAAACATGGAACTATTTCACATGCTGTGGATGAATGTGTGGGATTTTCTTCAGCAGGAAGTCATGATGTAAATTATTGAGGTAAAACAATGTTTAGATAGCTGTATAGAAAAATGAAAACATTTTCTTTTCCACAATGCTAAGTAAGGTGCATTCCAATATTTACATTTTGAGATAAAAACTGATTACTTGCAGCACTTTCTGTATTTAAAACACATATGAGCTCAGATGCTTTTAGATATAAAGGTACTTAAATATTTCAGTTCTACAAATCTCTGTAGTAGAGGGGAGCAAGAAAAGCAGAACACCAATATAAGCAAATTAGTGGTAAGATCCTGTCAAATTTACTGCTATCTTTCTTTCTCTTCGTTTGTCTCTGCAGATTAGATGACTGTAAGCAAGAGTCCTTTGAGACTCATAGGAAAGCTCTCTCCAAGCCATTTTATAAAGGTGGGTCTTGCTGCTATTCAGATTTTTTCTTCTACACTTTTTTTCTTCTACAGTGGCAGCAAAAAAAAAAAAAAGCAAGCAAGCAGTTTATAATTTGCAAAGGTGTCTTTGCCTGCAGTCCTCTGTACACTGCTATGACTTGTTTTTCTGAGCATGGTGTGTGGCTGTTATGTCTTGCTGCAACACTGTCAGTCTCTTGGGTTGGCAAAGCCAGCAGGCTTCACATTGTTCTTCTAAAGAGATGTTTTGTTCTGTTCTACATTTGGAGAATTATAGTACAGGTGAGCTAATATGACTGTAATTTTGTAATAGACATCAGTAATTCATGGCATCAGAACGTAACACGTGGACTGGAATGAACCACAGTATTGATCAAAGAAAATAGAACCATAAGATTGTCAAGAACCACTCAAATTATTTAAAAATGTGTGCCCAAGGCAGACTCCTCATAAGTTTTCTTTTACATTAATATAATAGATACTCTATCTTCTCTTTTCTTAGTTATAATAATTTTAATTATGAATGATTGGACCACACTCAAAATGAGATATTATAAATGGCTTTGATACTCTGAAAGTCTTTTGGCACAGAATTTGAAGCAATATAAAGGCTCTCCACTGCAGTGTGCTCTGGAGCCATCTTTCATTGCTGTCATTACTTGATGCAGCAGAAGATCTGGAATAAGTTTATGGAGCTGAAAGGAACTGCTGTCTTACAATAGAACCCCAGGGCCATCCAGCCTGCTTCTCCCATTTGTTTTGTTAGTTGGTTTTGATTTTTTTTTTTCAGTTGGTTGGGGTCCTTCCTTCCTTCCTTCCTTCCTTCCTTCCTTCCTTCCTTCCTTCCTTCCTTCCTTCCTTCCTTCCTTCCTTCCTTCCTTCCTTCCTTCCTTCCTTCCTTCCTTCCTTCCTTCCTTCCTTCCTTCCTTCCTTCCTTCCTTCCTTCCTTCCTTCCTTCCTTCCTTCCTTCCTTCCT